>OY744461.1:2340772-2667913 GCA_963556145.1 Hygrocybe punicea | reverse complement strand
TGGTAGTTGGTGGTGCAGGGAATGTGTTGTAGCCAAAATATGATGAACTTGTCACTCACATTCCATTCATGATTGTGTGTGCTTATACGGACTTTTGATTAGCCACAATGCAAAGATCCAACTCCATTTTGGCTACAACACATTCCCTGCACCACCAACTACCAGGCACTTGTCTGGAACACAATGTACACCTTCCTTAGCACTCCTAGAATTAATTTTAGATTTTTCAGACGTGTAGTCGCAAAGTTAGCTGTTTAAGGGTCCAATTTTGGCAGAGGCATAAAATGCATTGTGAATATATCCACATATAAAATGAAATAAAATACACAAACTCCTCTCAGGGTAGGTGTATCATACCTACATCTCTTCAGGGTCTTGCCCTGGCCATTGAGGTGTTGTAGTACATGTAATAATAATAAGAAAATTCAGCCACCCTTCCCTATATGGCAACTCGACCCCGTTTGGGCCATCGGCAAATTCCGGTTGAAAGTCTCATGCACGAGTTCAACAAGACTTGTCATTTTCAACAACGACGCGACAACAGGTGCGGATGCCAGAGCACCCCAGGTAAGTATTTGATTCATCTTTTTCATTTATTCTACTAACTACTTAAACACGTTTAGGTTTTTTGCCGCACCCTTGGGCCAAATGAACGCGAATGCGGAAACAGCAAGCAGACACGCACACGCGCGACAAGGAGACAACGGGGACAACCCAGGACGATGGGAATGACGATGACGGGGTAAACGAACGAACGTGGCCGCAGCAACAAGAACAGGGACGACGGGAATGGTAAATGAACAAACACGACGACGGTGCGAAAGGGGAAGACAATGACAATGGGAACGGGAACCATGACAACGGGAAGATGATGACGAGCAGGGCCAATGAAGATGAGGACAGCGGGCACGGGCATGAGGATGGGAACGACGGACAACGGAAACAAGGACGACCGGGACTGGGGAACGGGACGACGAGGACCACGGAGCCAAGGACGACGGCAACAGGGACGAGGAGGACGGAAACGGCGAGGACAGGATGGCAAACAGGATGGCCAGGACAACACGAACGGATCAGGGCCACGCAGTAACAACAACAACGACAACAACGGGGACGGGGACGACAACGACAACGACAATGACAACGACGGGGACGGGGACTGGGACCACGACAACGGCAACGACGGCAACGGGGATGACGAGGATGGGGACAACGGGGACGGCGAGGATGGCCGGGACGGGGACAGGGACGGTGACAAAAACGATGGGGACGGTGACAAAAACGATGGGGACGGTGACAAAAACGATGGGGACAGTGACAAAAACGATGGGGACGAGGGCGACGGGGACAGGGACGGGGATGGGGACGAGGATGAGGATGATGACGGGGACGGTGAGGACAGCATCAGGAAAAACACTAATGCTCTGAGGCACTCTGAGAGAGTCTCAGAGCCGCTCAGAGTGAGGAAAGCACCAAAGCTGCCAGAGCACTCTGAGTGGCTCTGAGCGCAACCTGCTTGAGGCTCTCTGCTCTGAGAGCACTTTAGAGCACTTTAGAGCTGCATTAGAGCTGCGTTTGAGCTGTACAGAGTGCTCTGAAAGCCTGGTTTTTCTGCTTTTATTTACTCTGATTTACTCTGATTCACCCAGATATAAGTCATCTAAATTTGAATATAGTAAACGCAACTTTGGTGGAAAGAGACTTCTAAATAAAGAGCAAAGGAGGGAGAACTCTTCTGAGCAGCCACTGCACTTCTATACCAATGCTGATTGTTCCAGCTGCGCGAAATCAACGTCATCGAGATCCCTGTTTTCTGTGTCTTGAGCATGAATTGCGGCGTATTTGGAGTTTTTCCTGTGGAAATGTGCATCAGAAACATCCTCCTGGTTAAACACTTCCTACATGACGGTCTGAAACAAGGTCTTCATCTTCTTCTCCGTCCATGTTGGAGACTTCTTCTTCAAAGTTCCCCATGTAGCTTGATGATGAGCATATCTACTCAGATCACACTTTAAGATAACTTAGCATATCAGTAGTTTCATCACTTTACCTTGAACTAGCGACTTCGTGGCTGAATTGTAAGTGGATATACTCCCCACTCGCCCACTCCATCAATGCATTCTCAACCTAGGGTAAAGGTTATCCAGTTGTACACATCATGTGAAGTGACATAAACACGTACCGCAGTAACAACTGCCAGGATTACAGCCTCCGGTATCTTCTTCTGAGCGACCATGGCCATATATGCTTGGATATCAGCCTTACCCTTTCCACACCACTGAGTTCTGATGATGTTGCCAATTATAGGATGACCAAATGGCTCTGGATTTACCACTTCTCGTTTCTGTTTTGTGAGAATGGCCCATCAGTCTTCTCTCATTGAAAGCGTATTGAAACTTGCCTCCATGTTGACTTCACCACGTGTGAACTTCGACCCATCCAAAACCCAATGTATCGCATTCTCTATTTCACTTTTTGACATGTTACCTGGAATGCCAAAGTGGCCAGCAATGCCGGCTTTGGCCTTTGCCTTGAGGTCGCCCCTTAAACCAGTTATCGCGTAACCAACCTGATCACTGTGTTAGCTCAACAGCCTACAACCTCACCTGAAAACCCACGTATTCCATCAAATTATCCTGATAATCTGGATCATCACACGCCTTTTCCAAAGCTTCACGAAGCGACTGACTATCCTTCACAGCCTGTTGAATGGATTCCCAAATGAAGGCATCCTTGTCCTTAGGGAATGCATGGGTCAAAGCAATCTTCTCTCTTGCCATAGATTTGCCTGCATTTGCTAGACGCATTCCTCGTGGTGTGAAATTGTTCTTGGTTAGCTTTTCAGAGTGCCCCAGCTGAGATGTAGTGGTACGAGATGCCAGGTGCCGCTGGGAGCGTGTACCCCTCCTGGATGTCTGGCCCTGGTCTTCATCTTCAAAGGTAACAGCAATCTATAATTGACCTTTAGCAGTACTATGCTCCCTATCATGAAGAGATTACCTACACCGTTTCCTATCACATTCTCATCCAGGCATCCATTCTGCTCATTCATATTCACATTCTCATTGTCTGGAAGAAGGGTTAACATGCAGTAATTTGAAAAGGAGGAGACCGACGGTTGAAGTCATCATCGTCACCCAGCAGCTCATCACCCAGAACGGCATGCAGGTCTTCCTCATCAGTGTCCAGGACTAGATTTAACTTGTGCTTCTTGCCTGTAGGAACTCTCTCCTCTTCCTCGTCGCTGTCCAGGACTACGTTTAACTTCTGCTTCTTGCCCATAGGAACTCTCTCCCCTTCCTCATCCTCACTACCAACCTCCTCAGCCATCATCTCCGCATTGCGCTTGCGTACCACTTCGTGTAGTTGTTAATAAATATAAGTAAAAACATGATAAATGTGAACGTACGTGCATCTTCTTCCTCCTGCAACTGAGCAGCTGATTGTGACTTCATCTTAGCCTAAAACTGCTTCCAGAGCTTCAAGTCAGCAGTAGACAGGTTATCAATTGAGATACTTGAAGAATCAATTGCAGAGTCATCCTGAGATTCATCGTTGGCACGAGGCTTTGATTTTGGTTTGGGTTTGGGTTTTGGTTTAGGCTTGGGCTTGGGCTTCAAAACAGGCTCCGTTGCCTTCACACCATGTGAAGAAGCTGAGAGCTTCCCGCATTTGGATGTCGACCTTGTCATGAGGTAATGAAAGTTGGAAAGTCAACCGAAAGTCAACCTAAACACACCAAGGACAAACAAATAAAAAGTCAATTGGCGTAAATAAAATTATCAATACATGTAATTGTGTCCCATCCAATGATTACGATTATCTACCCAACTCTGCCCTGCGTTGTCTGAATGTAGAACTATAGATGCCCTGACACCCTGATAGTGGAGATTGAAGTGAGTGATTTTACCGGTGGAGTGGTACGGAGGTACCGCTCCGAGGGCTAACTGGAGAGTCTCGCTGGAGAGCTGGCGAGGAAGACTTGATTGGGACTGACTACTGACAGGGATCTATCTACAACGAACCGTGGGAGCCTCATCACGTGACTAGGCACTCGCTACCACTCCAATTGCCCCCCTCCCTCATAGCGACGTCCTCGTCGCTATCGAAGACCTGAAAGAAAGAAAGAAAGAAAGAAAAAAAGAAAAAAAGGGAAGAGGAAAGAAAGAGGAAAAAAGACTGAAAAAGAAACTAGTCTACTCCACTGGGGTCTAGCAAAGGAGGTCCAAGACTGGGATCAAAGGGAATGGGAACTTGTCCAGAAAAAGATGGAAAGGAAACAGAGGGTTGGGAAAAGGCAGGAGAAACGTCGTGGACACAAGCTGGAAGTTTTGATGAGTTTCGCATAGAGATGGTGGGAAGATGGCGGGGTTGTACTCGGAATGGGGAGTTGTCAAAATGTGTTGGGTATGGTTGACAACGAGGTGGGATTTTATGTACGGGGTATCTCGGGGGAAGGTTTTGAGGGTGGACACGGCGGTGACGGTAGCAAAGCGTGGACCATGGATTTTGCGCTCGGGGGTAGGTGAGGGTAGGGATGCTCTTCGGTCGCCAAATAGGGGCGTGGGTGGGGCGGGTGTCGCGCCAGGTATGGTTTTGACAGGGAATGTTGAATGCAAGGACGGCTTGGGTTTTCGGGGCAGGGATATTGTCGTGGTATGCTGATGGTGGTGTTTCCACGGGTTCCGTTTGCGTAGACGCGTCGGCATATTGTTTTGTGGCCATAGGTGGGTCTGCCTCGTGTGCAGTCGCAGGTCCGGTATGTGCCTCCGTGCTCGCGGGTTGTTGCTTTTTCTCATCTTGCCCTTTGATGTTTCGCCTCGGAGCACCATCCCTCTCGTTTCGGTTCTCTCTTGCGAGGATCTCCGCGATTTGGGATGGCAGAGGCCATGCTCGGCCGTCGTAGCGTGTCTGGTGGTTGCCGGAAGCGTGGTATGGTGTGGGGGCGGGACGCCCGCGTTGGTGGTTTGGTTTTGGGTCAGGGTAGACGGGGATGGTGGGTCGAGACGGTGTAGGCGTTAGACGTTCGTGTTGGAAGGGTTTCGAGGCCGGTTTCGCGGTGCTGGAAGTGAGTATGCCAGTGGGCGTTGAACACTCGCGCTCGTGCGACCTTTTTGGGTCGGGGTGGGACAAGGTTGCAGGCTGGGATGGAACGGGCGCGGGACAGGGCTCTGGGGTTGGCTTTGCATTGGGGTTAGGTCTACACGCCGGGCGTTCGCGCTCACGGCCGCTTTTGGCGCTGGGGTTGGGGTATTTCGAAGGGAGCACGCGGCTGCGCTCTGCTCCGGGGTGCTTTGGGTTGGGGGTGGCGAGAGCCGCGGGCGCTGGGCATTCGCGTCCGTGCTCGGTTTGGAGGTGGTTGGCATTGTGGGACGGCGTGGTGGACGCGTTTGACGTGGGCTGGGGCTCGTCTTGGCACACCGGCATTGGCATCTGTGGTTTCTGGGTCAACGGGGGCGGGGCCGTACGTTGGGGTTGCGGCTGAGGTGCTGGTGGTGCTTCGCGGTGCTTCACGTTCGTTGGTGACGTGGCGGCAGCAGCTGGGCTGGACTGGGGTTCGTTTGGGCACACGGGTGCTCGCGTTGGCCGTTCCTCGGTCGACGTGGGTGTGGTTGGACGCTGGGGCCATGGTCCGGGTATTGAAGGCGAAGGCTGCAGCGTTGGGTGCAGCCGTGACGTGGCAGTTGTGTTGGGCGTGATGGGCACGCGTGCGGACGGCGTTGGGGCCTGCGAGACGGTAGACGGGGTTGCCGTTGACGTTGTGGGGACTTGGGGCGTGGTTGCGAGGGTGGGGGACGCGAACGTGGCAGTTGGCTTTGGGGCGCGTTCTGACGCGTTTTGCAGCGAGGGTGGGGCCATTTGGGTGGGCAATAACGACGTGGCGTGCTCGGGCGCGAACGTCGACGTTTCTGGTGGAGGTGGGCGCGCTGTGGTGTGCTGGGGCGCGTTTTCGCGCGTGGATGCCGTTTGGATGCTTGGGTTGGGGTATTTTGGTGGGAGCTCGCGGCTGCGCTCTGCTCCAGGTTGTTTGGGGGTGGGGGTGGCGAGAGCCGCGGGCGCTGGGGATTCGCGTCCGCGCTCGGTTTGGAGGTGGTTGGCGATGTGGGACGGTGATGGTGGTGAGTTTCGGGGCCTGTGCCTCGCTTTTGGCTTGACGTGGTTGGGACTAGCAAGGTGGGGTGACGGGGCTGTCGAACGCTCACGCTCGGAAGCGCTGGGAGGTGCTGGAGTGACGTTGCTGGGCACCGGGGCAGTGAGCGTCGTCGTTGTGTTCATTTGGGTCCACGTCGCTGTGGGCTGGGCCGTTGGTGGCGAGATTGTTGGTTCTTTTTTTGTATTGCTTTTCCATCGGGTTTTTTCCTTCTTCGCTCGTTCTTTTTGTTTCTTTTTAGTAGTCATTTGTGCGGTCGAGAAAATGAAAGTGTTTGGTGCTTGGAAAATCGTTCGGTGCTCGGAAAACTACTTGGTGTTCGGGAAACTGCTGGGTGTGCTCTGTGCTCTGTGCTCGGGCTCGTAAAATTGCTAGAGTGCTGAAAAATCACTAGAAGTTGCTGAAAGTCGCTGAAAATCGCTGAAGATGGAGGCTGTGTTCGAATCCGCTCTCATCACCACGTTGGAGTGGTACGGAGGTACCGCTCCGAGGGCTAACTGGAGAGTCTCGCTGGAGAGCTGGCGAGGAAGACTTGATTGGGACTGACTACTGACAGGGATCTATCTACAACGAACCGTGGGAGCCTCATCACGTGACTAGGCACTCGCTACCACTCCACCGGAGGGAAAGACCACAACGTCGCCGTTACGCAAGCGCACCACCAAACCCAGTTCCTGTAAACAAAGCTCACCACCTACATGATCTCCTATAACCAAAACCAGACAGACACGGCGATCCTTCACGTCCCTGTGACAGCGTGTGATGGCGTTGATGTTAAGGACGAAACCACTGAATGGATGAGAGGGAGAAGCTTCCTTGCCAGGAAGCACGTCCACAAACATGGAAAGATCTTCATAAATTTCAGGAAGTCATCCAGTCAGCTAATAGGATCACATGAGTACTCCCAGAGCAGGAAAATAAAGTGACAATGAAATTAACCTTTTCTTCTACCCACCAAAAAAACTCTTCGAAGGAATTGCAAAGGTTGGTATATTCTCTAGTATGTTCCATGAGCTCCTTAGAGACTCTAGGAATGAGTTGATAGTAATTCGTCTTAGAGGCCCCTTTGCGACGTAGCAGGTAAGGGTGCACGTCAGACGGTGCACCATCGCCCTATTCAAAGGCATCAGTAAGATTAGTAATTGTCCACACATGGTTCACCTATGTGTGGGCCGTTGCGAATGTACATGTCTAGATGAATGGAGGGAAACTTAAACCCAAGTGAAGCAGCGGAACTATCCACATGAACCAGGGAAGGGCCACTCTCGACAAGCAGGGCATTCCGAACGTTACGTTCCAACGACGTACGCATGTCCTGGGGCATATCACCCCAGACAAACACACCAAGTGAACCGTCTGAGCCGTTGATACGAACTTCCTTACTGTCAGCAGGTAGACATCAGCAAGTGATAACATGGAAAGAAAGGCTAAGCTGACCCCTCAAATATCTTTTCATCCATCAAAACATAGTTATTGGCTCCCTTCACCCCGTTGTCGTCGTATAGCTCAGACATCTAAAGGTACGATCAATTCCAGTACTTTGTGATGACTTCAAAGCCTTACCGTACGTGCAAAATCAGCACTATCCTGGGGAACCTGGGCTGCAGCGGCATAGCTTCTTTGCTCATCCATATAAAGTTTCCTAGCACCCTTTTCCCTGGGGTACGGAACCGCTAAGTTCTGTCTAGCTTGTTGATTGAAGTGTGTGTTCAGGACCACGTAGTTGGGCGCCCTGTCATCCGGAAAATGAAGCTCATTCATCAGCAGAGGTGCCTGCAAGTTGTCAGAGTCACTGATGAGTGGATTTTGAGGGTTCGGGTCGTCACTGTCAGAATCAGAGAAGGGTGACGGTGGACGTTCGGAAGGAACCAATCCCCGCGATACGTATGACAAGAGTAGATTCTGATTCATTACATGGAGAGGTGCTGGGTCAGCCGACAGCCCCACCTGAGGCTCTAGGCATTGCGCCCAGATTTCACGGTTCCGCGTGAGCGACATGAAAGAGCTATCGCGGTCAGGTCACTATTTGATCAAGGGGTTAAACTGATCACTTACTTCTTTTGGATGCTGTCGAAAAATTTATCTGACATATCCAAGTCAGAACAATCGACGTCTCCCATCATGTTGGTATCATTTAGCAGACTATGAGGGAACATTGTGGAAAGTCTTAAGGGGATGTTACGGTGCAGGTAGTCGATGAGTGGAATAAGGCGTTGGCAAATATCCTTCCCCGCATCACTATCTGATGAAAGACCTGAAAAGAGTCGAAAGAGGAGCAGATCCACCGCTACTTACCTGGGTCAGGCCAGCGAAGCGCATTTGATATGGCGTAAATTTCGTCGAACTTCATCTGGGAAATTGCAGCCCTTTGGTTTTTGGTGGCTATAATCATTAGACAATAGACAGATCCTGCGAGGTGGCGGTTTCAGAGTCTGATGATAGGCAGAGGGACTACTCACCTGCGCCTGCAATCGAAGCGAACTTTGTGCCAATGCCTACCCACATGCGAAATGTTGATAAAGATGGCCCTCCATCCATTCCTGAGACGTAATGATGGAAGACGTTACCCGTAGACTTAAGCCCTTTCATCTGCATGACGCTGGGAAGCTTGTGAGTATATGCAAGCACCTATAGTAAGGGCGACTCACTAGTCTGTTTTCGCAGCTAACTGTACCATATTAATCATCATAATAAACTCGAGCCCTGCAGCCATTTCCAGGCTACGTTTGCATTGAAGGACGAGCGACTGCAGAGAATCCATGACAAAAGCCGCGTTCTCGCCCTCCCAAACACCACCTGCCACCAAAGCTTGCATGGACTGGATCCAGGACTGTGTGGATGCATTTGACAAGTTGCTGATCGCACCTTGTGATAGATTGGAGATGGTCTCGGAGGCACGAGCTCCCAAAATGTGAACCGGCTGATCTGTGACCTCCCAACCCTTTTGCTGCTTCCCTTTGCTCTTGGTCTTTTTCCGGTGCTTCGTACCCCCTCGGTTGCACTCACCGTTCTGGTTAACTGCGGATGCTGCGGATGCTGCGGATGCTGCGGTGGCACCGTAAGGATTTGAGTCTTTCCGCCTATCAATACGGTTTGAATGGCGTAGCTCTGAACTGTTTACGTTGATATAGCAGCCAGGTAGCCGTGCAGGTGAGTCTTCCGGTGCGTCGTATACGGCTTCGGCGTTAGCATCTCCGGTGACCTGGATGTGGGAAGCATCAGACGCCTAAGGAATGACTTCCACCCAAAAGCACTCACAACAACGGAATAAGCCGCATCCATATCGAGGTTAGCAGTCTGTGAGAAGGAGTGGAGCTGAACATGTGAACGGTCAGATGTCCCAGGGATGGAAATTCTCACCTTATCTGCAACGATGTGAGCAGTGCCATGGCCAAATCCCTGCTGGTTAATATTGAGACAGGGCCTATCTGCCACGGCAGCAACAGAAAAGTGCGGCAGGGTTTCAGGTTGAAGGGCGGCTAAAGGAGTAGCGTACGTCAGAAACGTTGGTGAATATAACGATTCCAGTTTCTGGTATATTGCAAATATTCCTGGTGGAAGACTGTCAGTGCGTTCACGGAAGAAATGAAGCAGGTCCATGAGCTCCGTCGGAGAAACGTCCATAGTAAGTACGCGCTGCAGCGAGGTGTCCCAAAAAGGTGCACCTTTTACGGCGAAAAAATGTGCACCTTTTTGGGACACCACGTGAATCTTCGGCCACGCTACCGGTACCTAACTGAATGTCCCTTCATCAAAGCAAGTATAAGGAGGGGAATGCCAGTAGGTAAGAACCAAAGCAAAAAGATTGGGTGCATTGCAAACTTACCTACGTATCTCCATAGCAAGAGGGATGGCTACGTTGGAGACATACGTCCCTAGCATGATCTTTCCACTACCCTCAGACCATCAATTCACCAAGATCTCGATGTCGACATCCACCGCCCCATACAACATCAGCATACCACCCCCAAATCAGGAAGGACGACTGGCTTTCATGGTCCATGATCATTCTTTACCGAATCGTATGCTGGCTTCATTGCATGCCTACCTTCAAAGTGCCCCAGGCCGACATCTAGCCCCCTCCACTGTACTGGTTCAAGCAATTGCCGGCCTGGTGAGGTCCCTCCAGAATTACCTCCTAGACCATGAATCGTCGTCTAGCCTCCTTTTCCAGCGTGCCTTTAACCCCATATGTTGTGCAGTAGAGGAGGTTGACGCAAATCCCACCCAGCCCGAGCCTACTACTAGAATTGCCGCTTTCAATCAGATCCCGGATGGAACATACCGGCCACACCGTGACGCTGATCCACAGCTACATGTGGAGTTCAAGAGCTGGACAGCGTTCACACATCACGCGGAGGGTATCTTACGTCTGGGCAGAAATAGAGCGGTTTTGGAGCTGAGCCCTAGTGAGACAGGGCACAGATCCATAATCTTTAAGGTGGGCACTGAATCTTAGTGGTAATCCCCCCACTCATCATCACCTCTGATAGATGGGAATAGCTATGCTGTCAGGTCCCACTACCATCCCCTACGCACTCCTCTTCGGAGGAGATAGGTACATGCTCTTCTCACTTTGCCCTGTCCCTGGCTTGCTACTGCATGGCCTCCTATGCTCAGACATTCTTCACCTCCTTGACTCAACGACGCCCTTTATGCCGTTAATCGTTTTCTGCCTTTTACGGACTGGCGGTACGATCATGGACACCCCCCCAGATATTCATCTTCCCATGGTTAAATTAGTTAAGCCATTAGGCCGAACTCGTCAGGCAATGCAACGTTCCAACGTCAACCCGGCTCCCAGTGGTGACACCCTTTCAACCTTTTTTTCCAGTCTGACTTTACCCTCGCAGGTGAGTTGCAGTTGCGTCTCTGAGTTTTCAGATGAGAGACTCCAGTTTATAGGTGGACACTTTATGTCTGACTTTCGATCTCGATCACTGCGAAGTAGTCACGTACGAGTTGCGGCGCATGGAAGTGGTTGATCCAGAATGCCAGTCCTTTACTTTCCACTCCTTAATAGCACTCCTGTCATCGGTTGCGATTCAGGGGCTGATGCAACTAGCGATCTTCCACAAGTCCATTCAAACACGCCTGAAACGCTCCAAATCTCCGACTGATGCAATTTCACCCCCGTCATACCGTGAACTTCTTCTGACTACGTTTCTGGACAGAGGATCAGTGGGGAATGTATTTCGAGGGTGGTTTGATCACCACTGCGCTGACAACGTCGTCAGAAAAGTTGCCATTGACACCCAATCCCAAGCATGGCTGCGTCACGAAGCCAAAATCTATGCAGTGCTCGCAGCGCTTCAGGACACTGTGATACCGGCTTTCTACGGTCTGTACATGGGGAGGGGTTTTCAAGTGCTCCTGATGCAGGTAAATCGTTGAGCTCATTCTCTATGCTTTCACGTGCCCAGCAGTACGTCGTTCACATCCTCTGCAAGCCATTTCATTTATGCTATGTTCCTAGGTACGATCTGTGGGCAGCTATACTATCCCTCCATCAGGCTGGAGTAAGTCACCTAGACTTACGTCCAGACAACGTAGTTTTATCTCAAACTGGTGTAGTCCAAGTTCTCGATTTCTCTCATGCCACCCTCCATGGGTGCCCTGGTGTTAGTGAATGTCCTGAGCTTCAGGATATGAGGCAGACGTTGCAGATCCCATGAATGCGAGAAGACGGCGGTGGAGTTAATATTTCTTTTTGTTTTGTACGATGTGAATTATAAGGCATGTTGCGTAAGATAACTTTTTGAGAGATCAGCTGGACCAGTGCTGACTTCCTGAAAAGGTGTACTTTTTAAGACGATAAAATGAGGTCCTTTTTGGGAAGTCAGCGCTACAGACAGCCCTACTCTCACGGAGCTTACTTTTAAACACTGGCTAGGACAATACTGAGACTAGTGACTCAACTTGTGAAACTTATTCTGGTTCCGTAACGCATGCAGTGATCTCTCACAAATCCGTTCCTCCTTGGGCTTATCTCAGAGACCCATGTGACACAGTATCATTCATTTATAGCAATCTTATCCTGGTTATCTTCATATTGTGCTTTTGACTGAATGCTGCAACAACGCTACCATGGATCTCCAAGATGAGCTCTCTTGCCCTGTCTGCATGAAAAGCTTCAAGACTAAGAAGGGCTGCACCACCCACCTCACAATGGCGTGCTCATGCTGCTGGTATCAACGTGGCAAGTTGGCACAGCTCTCCCCCTTAGATTTGGATGGAGAGGGTGGAGAAGCCTTGATTTCAGATCTTTGCGATGGCGATGGACAATCAGACCAAATGGAAGATCAGAGGAGCCACATGGATGAATACGTCGTGGCCGCAATGGATGATATGGCAGATGACGATGATCTGTTCGACTTCATTCCTATGCCATCAGCCACACTTGCTACATTACCCGAAGTCCAGATTGGTGAAGCAGGGCCTGGACCATCCACTGCACGCCATGTGCTGCACAGGATTCTAGATGACGAAGACGATAGTCGGGTATAGGACCCATTCCAAGTAGCAGGGTGTGTGATACGGATGAACGAAAATCTACACGAACACTGGAGAAACCTGTTTGGAAGCGGACTAGATGGGGAGGGTGACATCACTATGGGAGCCGACACCCCTGCGCCGAACACGTTCTATCCTTTCACATCCGAGCTTGACTGGCGTGTTGCAGATTGGGTTATTAAAGACGGTCCAGGAAACAATGCATTTGACCGATTTCTGTCCATTCCTGGGGTAAGATTTCTGGATTCTCTGTCGACACTGATGTTCTGACATGGATCCCTCAGGTGAGGCAGAAGTTAGGGCTTTCATTCCAGAATACATGTGCTCTACATAAGATCATCGATGACATTCCCCACAGAGCGGGAAAGTGGCAAACCAAGCATCTGTCCTTCAAGGATCGTCCTGCGGAGAAGCACGTAGTAAGGTTCAGAGACGTGATTGAGGCAATACATTGTCTATGGGGTGATCCAGCCTTATCGCAGAGTATGGTCTACGTCCCAAAGAAGGTATATTCCGATGTCAGTCGCTCAAACAGAGTCTATTCTGAGATGTGGACGGGATCTTGGTGGCATGTAATCCAGGTGTGCAACGATACATTCTCCCCTCTCTGAAATAGGTCTCACGCTTACTATCAGACACGTCTCCCTGTCGGCACAACTCTAGCACCTGTGATACTCGCAACCGACAAAACACAACTTACTCAGTTCACGGGTGGCAAGTCTGCATATCCTGTCTATCTCACTTTGGGAAATCTACCCAAAACTGTATGGAGAAAGCCTTCTCAGCATGCTGCAGTTCTAGTGGGTTATCTTTCGGTGGACTAAATTTGCCGTGACAAGTTGACTAAACAAGAACATCGAGCAAGAAATCAATGTTTATTCCACGAGTCGATGCGATTGATCATGGCACCCCTGAAAGACTTAGGAGAGTCAGGTATCGAGATGACCAGTGGTGACGGTTCGGTTCGTAAAGTCCATCCTGTCCTAGCATCCTATGTCGCGGACTACCCAGAACAATGCCTTGTTACTTGTTCCAAGTACGGAACATGCCCTAAATGTCAGTGTCCAGCAGACAAGCTGCAGGATATGATCGCACACCCGAATCGAACTCAGAAGTGGACGTTAGGAGTAATAGATGAGGCAAAGAGGACGTCAGCTACGGCATCAGAGTTCCACAAGTACTGCATGGACAGGGAGGTATCTGGAAGTGTTTACAGGCCTTTCTGGGACGGATTTCCTCACACAGACATCAATCTGGCTGTTACACCTGATGTTCTTCATCAGATCTACCAAGGTGTCTTCAAGCATCTAACAAACTGGTGTCAGCGCACAGTTGGTCCTGACAAGCTAGACCACTGTATTCGCTGCCTTCCACCTGCATACGGACTGCGTCACTTTAAGAATGGTATCTCTGCTCTCTCTCAAATATCTGGCACGGAGCAGAAGAATATGGCTAAGATTCTCCTGGGTTGTCTCGTGGGTGTTCTGCCCAAGAAGGCCATAGTGGCATGTCGTGCGCTTCTCGACTTCATTTACCTTGCCCAGTACAGCACACATGATGACGTCACCCTGGGTTACATGCAGGATGCCCTGAACATATTTAACCTACACAAGACTTATTTCATTGAAACCGGCATACGTGACGATCTTAACATCCCTAAGTTCCATTCCTTGCACCACTACATCCAGTCCATCAAGTTTCTAGGTACCACTGACAATTACAACACTGAATTGTTTGAACGACTTCACATCGATTTAGCCAAGGATGGATGGCGTGCCTCCAACCAACGTGACGAGTTTCCACAAATGATCAACTGGCTTACTCGCCAGGAGAAGATGTTCACATTCCAACACTACGTCTCCTGGATGGATTCACAGCATCCCACTAGTCCTCCTTCCAAATCACTATCTCACAACGCCGCCGGTAACCTGATATCACTTCCTAAATATCCTACTCAACCTCGTCAATTGATCGACGTCATTGCAGAGCGCCATCACGCTCCAGGATTTTCAACTGCCCTCAAGGACTATTTAAACCGCATCATGGGGAATCCAACAACATTTCGCGTTGCATCTTTGAACATGCTACCCTTTGCAAGGTTAGATGTCTATCACACTTTGAAATTTCACCCTCCAAGTCTAGAAGATGGTGAAGAGGAATGTGATGTTATAAAGGCTGCTCCTGCCTTCAAGAAAAGAGCAGGCTGCTTTGACAATGTCATAGTTCTGCACACTGACGTTGCAGAATCCACCGGTCTTGAAGGTAAGCTTCCTGGTAAGCTTGCAGTCTCATGTTGACATTTTTTATGTCAGGAACACGCATTGGATGTGTGAGGGTGATTTTCACCTTGCCATCAACGCTAGACTACGGCCTGGGACCTTCACCAGTAATCTGGCGGAAAACCCCTTTGACATATATTGAATGGTACACTGGACTGAAACCAACAGCAGAACCGTATCACAACATGTACACTCTCAAGCCTCTGTACTGTGCCGATGGTCAACGTTCTGGTTCTATCATTCCTTTAACGAGCATGAGGCAGAGTTGCATGTTAACACCTCTGTTCAGAAGGTCTGCAGATATCACATGGACCACTGATAATGTTTTAGATGAATGTGGGACTTTCTTGGTGAACAACTGGCAGAATATGTATTCATACAAAACTATTTGGTAGTAATAATACGGGTTACAAGTTTCTGTGACTCTAAGGTTTCTTTCCAACGCTCTGTGACACTCTGTGACACTCTGTGGCACTCTCTGACACCCTGGGAAAATGGAATATTCCCAGGATAATGTGAGAGCTAAAGTGTTTTTCCTGATGAGTGATGGTGAGGACGGGGACAGGGACGAAAACGACGAAAATGAGGACAACGGGAATGGGGACGAGGACGAGGACGGGGACAAGGGCGAGGACGTGGAGGGGCATGGACACCAGGGGAATACTGGTATGTAATATTGTTGGGCCCTCCCTTTCCCTCCTTTCCCCTCCCCCTCCCCCCTTCTCCTTTCCCTTCTCCCCCTGACTGTGTCCTGCCCCTTCTGCCCTTTCCTAACCTGCCCCTCCCCCCCCTGCCTATGTGCTGCCCATCCATCTCCCATCCACCTCCTGCCCCTTCTCCTCCTGCCTACCCCCTGCCATTGCCCCTGCCATTGCCCCCTCTCCTGTCCTCTCCTTCACCTCCACCTCCCTGCCGCTCCCATGATAAAGTAGAATACCATGTATTTATGTAAAATAATTATTTAATTTGCTATATCTATTTTAAGTAGTTGCTAAATGTAAATTATTTAAAATTATGTAACATATGAACAATCATTGGTATGAGTATTATTGTATGACTTAGCAGATGCTGAGCAAGCAGGCAGTCCCACAAGCCTGTACATTGGTCCACACTAGGTTGTGGGACATCCCAAAACCTGACAGGGACATCCCAGACAAGGCTGTGGGACGTCCCACAAGCTGGGAGGGATGTCCCAGACAAGGCTGTGGGATGTCCCAAAGCCTCGGCGGGATGTCCCACAAGCTGACAGGGATGTCCCAAAGCCTTGGTGGGATGTCCCACAAGCTGGCAGGGACATCCCAAACAAGGCTGTGGGACGTCCCAAAGCCTTAGTGAAATGTCCCACAAGCTGGCAGGGATGTCCCAAACAAGGCTGTGGAACATCCCAAAGTCTCGGTGGGATGTCCCACAAGCTGACAGGGATGTCCCAAACAAGGTGGTGGGACATCCCACAAGCTGGCAGGGACATCCCACAAGCTGACAGGGATGTCCCAAACAAGGCTGTGGGACGTCCCAAAGCCTCGGTGGGATGTCCCACAAGCTGGCAGGGATGTCCCAGACAAGGCTGTGGGATGTCCCAAAGCCTCAGTGGGACCTCCCAGACAAACCTGTGTGATGTCCCAATGAAGCCTTTGTGAGATGTCTCCTTACCCAAGTCCACTTTCCTCAAGACACACTCTGATTTCAGATCTCTCCTCTGCATCTGCATCCCAGTCAGCAATTGCCTGCATACCCAACAATGTAATAACAACTCATATCCTGCTCAAATCCTCTTCATAATACACTTGTTTAATTTTCAGTCCAGCCTCTCCTAGACCCACTGATCTTTGTCTTTTATGTATGCTCTGCTCACTCACTCCCCTACAAGCTTCAGCCGGCCACATGCACAAGTGATTGGTTTTCTAGAAGCACACATTCAATCCTCCTCCTGTTTCCCATCTCATTACCCAACATCTCCAGCACTTTTCCTCTCCCACTCCTTCTGTCTTTATATATGGAAACAACTGCCTCATCTCCACTCCCTGCCACTGACCTTGAAGGACAATCAGCTCTGTGACTCTCAAAAGAATAAGCCTGTACAATCTTATACTATGCTATAGCACCCATGGTACCTATAGTGGCCATGACAAGGCCTTGAAATTTATAACTAGATGCTATCCTCACTCTGAGTTTTCTATTAAATACCTAGAGAAGGGACATCCCAAATGACCCCAGACACCCCCTCTGTTAGGGATGTCCCATGTCCCATGGGACATCCTACAACATCAAATGTCATCCCATGGGCCATCCCATATACCGGACCAGGGACAATGGGACGTCCCAATGCATCATCCCAGGGCTGCCCAGTACTTTTACCAACATGTAGATGGTTCAGTACTAGAGGTGAGTTGAAACTAGTTGTTCAGGTTTGGGGGTAGCCTGAAGTGTCCACCACACCTGAATGAGTGAGTTCCATAGGGATAAGGGTCAACACCAATATCAAGTAGGTTGTTCCTGAACAATTCTAGGAACTGTTCTGAGGTCTGTTCATCCAGAATTTGAGCAGTTAAACATGACTATTACAGTGAATATTGCATACCATTGGAGTGTTTGTATCTGCAATGCGATCACCTGAAGCCATCTTTCGAAAGAGATAACCTTTGTTGATCCTGGATACTTTCAACCACTCTGCAAGGGCACAAACAGGGCAAAGATGTGCTTCTGCTTCAGATAATGCATGCAGAACAAATGGTTGAATTTCTGAAATGTAGCAGGGGTAAGCAAAATGACATTCTTATCCACAAACATAACTGTACCTCCAAATTGGTCAGTCTTGCGAAAAGGCAAAGTGAGCTTATAACATGTTGCAGAGAGGATCTCAATGTCATGTGCCTGGATCTTCAGCACTTCATCAACATGCAATAAGCATAGAAATGCAACTGTGTAGGCAGCTTGTAATAAATGGCAGGTTCGTCCACCACCCCATTCATGAATACTTGAAGGGTTTTGTTTCTGGGAGTGAGAGCCTGCAGCATAATTCTTGATAGCCCAGATATTGCTTTGGTGATTGAAGACATATAATTTCTTGAGCATTGCCTGAAAGAAAGCAAATAAATCAGTGCTTGAATTATCCCAGAGAAAATCCAACTCACTGATGTGATAGCACGTGCACTCATGGATGTCTCTCCTGCTTGAACCTTAGTTGTGTAATTCAACACTTGTATACCAACATAAATAATGATCTTGACTCACCTTTCTCCTTTGCAGGCCTACCATATAGCTTGACACTACATTGGACACAGATGGGTTCCCAACCATTCTTCCAGAACTTCCACTTTCATGCCATGACATTGTTCCAAGCCTATGAAGACGACCAAAAGCATATGTCATAGCTGCACGCATTTTCTGAGCATATGAATATGTGTTGCGTTCATCTGTGGCTGGCCTTCTTGATCCATCAAGGAGAATCTCATCACACCTAGATATAAAAAATACAGGAACATAATCAGTATGCACAATTAGTCTTATTTAATTGCATCTTACTGGTTCATAATCCAGGATGCAATGAACCATGGACCGTCTTGGCTTGGTTGTGAGGAGAAAAATGACTCATCCTCCTTGATAAAGCCATTGGTATGCAGGAAACTTTCACATTGTTTCATAAGCCTGTACATTGTATAGCCTGCTCAGCCTACTGAGACAAAAGAACAATCATGTAATTGGATCCTCCCACCTCTGATACTCGCTATCAGTCTTCTCGGTCACACCTTTAGAAGCTTGGAGGAGGGCATCCTGCATATCTGACATGTGGGTGTCACCATCTTCATTTTCAAGAGTGGTGTCGAGCTGGGTCTCTTGTTCCCCTTCCAAGTCATCGGTGATTTCCAGTTCTTCTGGTCTATCTCGTGCATTTGGAGGATTGAGAGCCTGGTAGACTCCAGGAAACTTTGATCTTGAAAGCATAGACAGGCAATGTCATGGTCAGAGACAAAGAACAAGTTTGTCACAGTCACATGTCACCACACAACCCTTGACCCTTGACCACAGCAAATGTTCATGTATTATTACAAGTTACAATACAGGAAGAGTTGTGTGAGCTTGTGGATTCGACGACGAGCACGAATCATCCTTTTTCACCATATATGGTTTGTTATGGGGATCTGAGCTGCCGACAGAGTCAGAACCACACTGGTATTTATGTCCACCTCACCTTTGAGTGATACGATCAGCCAACTCCACCTCCCCCCATGATACCATCGCCTATCTGCTCACATTGCACCAAATCGGGGACCTTGAAATGGATAGCTTCCAGATAACATAAAGCTGTCTGTAGGATGACGTTCGGTGTTGATGTGGAGGCCGCCGGCAATGGTAGTGGTGTTTTTCCAACCCAAAGCTGCCACTTGAGAGCATCGCCCAGGGCCCACTCGCATTGTCCGATTTCGTGAGGAGGAAGACCGGACAGTTTCGCCCATGCTCGATTTGAATAGCACTTGACCTGCGTGAATTTTGACACGAGGATGAGATAAGCTAAGAAGGGTAATGGAGGGAGTGGCGGTAGTGGTGGACTATGCACTTTAGGTCGCCTGGAAGAGTCTTGTGAGGTCAGGTGAGTTTGTAGATTTGACGACGAGCATGAATCATCCTTTTCTGCCACATATGGTTCATCATGGGGGTCTGAGCTGGGGGTCTGAGCTGCCGACAGCGTCAAGAAACATGTCAACCTCACCCTGAGCGATACGATCAGCCAACTGAAGCTCTCTCTTGATACCGTCGCCCATCTGCTCGTGTCGGACCAAATCGGGGACCTTGGAACGGATATCTTCCAGGTAACATAAAGCTGTCTGTAGGACACTTCCAGATGTGCATGAGCGCCAGAGCACCTCATGCACAAAGCCCTTGATCAGGACCAGATTACTGCGAGATTGGTTGCTTGACGCACTTTGGTCACTGTTTGGTCAACTGGATAGGGATGTGGTGGGAGGCGAGAGATGGAGGCGAGACAGGAGAGCGCTGTGTCAGTGGAGAGATTGGAGAAGGGAGTTGAGTATTTCGTGGGTGATGGAAACCGTATGGGCAATACTGAATCGCCGGCCAAGGCGACAGTCTCCGAAGCCTGGGATGACAGTAAGAAGACATTTGGGATATCTTGGGCAGGCCATATTTCGCATAGTGATTTGACTGTTTGATCTGCAACATTGCCATTCAAATTAGCAAAATGCCTTGGGGCAGATATTTCGTGGATTGCGAAAATTGAAAAGAAAACTCACTGACCAATCCAAGGACATTTATTCTTTTGAGAGTCGCGGAGTCGACTACATTTCGGTGTGGAAGAAAGACGAACTTGCTTTGGGGATCGATTTCGCACAGAGATGTGGTAGAGAGGGGTGAAGAGGAGGCAGAAGATGCTGGGGTATTCAAGTAAGACACCAGAGGCAACCGAGAGGGGAGAGGTGAAGGCAGAGTAGGGTGATCGAGAGGGGAGAGATCGAGAGAGGCAGAGGGAAGGGACATATGGCAGAGGGAGAAGAACTCGGATGGCTGCGGGAAGGGCGGTCAATTTGGGATGTCTTGTGGCTGGACTGGATCGTTTTTTTTTTCGCCCTGCGGGGCCTGCGCTCAAGTTTTCACTGGGAAATTTCATGAGTTCAACAAGGGATTTCGCTGAGGAAAAGACACTCACAAGACAGTCCTGGCAGCTCTCGGAACAATCAGTTGCCTAAATTGATCAAATTCGAAGCGTGTTAGCGTTGTCGGGGATCCTCAGAATTCTCTGCTCACTCCCAATCGTCGTGTCATTGTCCCAAGTTCCTGCTCTCTCTCTCTCTCCCCCCTCCTTCTCACGCAGAAATTCTCAGCTCCAACCACCTCCTGTTGAGGCAGAAAGGATCAAATAATGGTCAGAGGTGACTCTGAAGGCCACGACAGGTGAGTTCGCGTACCTTTCCCAATTAGAAGCCCTGTCACGGTTCAGCCTGGGCTTTGTTTGGCCGCTCTGAGTGTACCCCCAAGGGGCCAGTGAGCCACCAGTCCTTTTTTCCCAGTCTCGCTCCCCCAGCTTGGTTTTGGGGGGGAAGGAGAGCTTTCATTATCCCGACTCGCGTTGTCGTCGAGTTGGCGGTTGGGGCCTGTGCACGCGCGTTTAATGTGGGGGAGATCAATGAGATCCACGATCATAGGGTGTCCGGGGTCTCCGGTCGAGTTCAAGCCCTGGGGCCGAATGTGACCCATCCCTTAAATCTGTCATGGGTGACCGGATCGTTTTCGAGTCCGGTCGCAACCGCACATCCATCAGCGATTTTCATTGTTTGGTCATCCACTGTTTGCGGAAGTATGACACCTTTTTATCCCTCTACAATTCTTTATATGCCGGCCATAAATTTGAACTTCGTGTATAAAACTCTTGCAAAATCGCTTGAAGTGGGCAACCCTCGGTAAGATCTGGTTGCACAAGATATGACCGTCAAAAAGGTTTTAAGGGCTCCATAATGATTATAGAAAATTTAACTGTCTCGCAAAGGGTGGATAAATCGAGTTTAAAAAATAATTTTACTCAAGTCTAATAGACGAGTCTCAGCCATTTCCTCCGTGTGCCTTCTCCAGATTGTCTTGCCGTATCCCTCACCGTAGGCATATCCGCACCTCCTATCTTGGGTGAGGATTTATAATAGGAGTTGTCTCAGGACACCCTCCTCATCACCACGACATTGCCTCACCCAGAGTTAAATATATTTTTTAATTTCTCTCAAGTTCACTATTTGAATAAATCCATCAACATCTTTATGACATTCAATGATAGCGATCCAGGGTCTTCCGGAAGGGGGCTCTCAGCTGACACGTACACGCAAGCATCAAGCTCAGAGTCTCAAACAGTTGCTAATTGGATTCGCGAAGGACAGGCCATCCCTCCTCCATCGAATGCAACTGGAAACTCAGGAGCTTTCGGGTCTGTTGCCCGCTCGGATGTCACAAGAGAATGTGAAACGATCCTCGACTGTTTTCGAAAAGGCTCTCAAACAAAATCCGGGGCCTTCCTTGCTCTCACGGATGCAATCCCAGGTTCCAGAGACTTCAGCAGTCCTGGGAGCGCCGCGCTTGCTTCCTATCTTGAGATTCTCGAAAACCTTGGACAATTTCCTTTTCAGATCGTGCCACTCATACCCAATCCTTTGCAGGCCATACCAACATCGGATTTTCTGGAACCCGCAGGTGCGACCATCCCTGCTTGACCGGATGACTCCCACTGATCCTCTCCCGAACTCGACACCATGTGGAAGTGTCGCAAAGTCGACAACGCCACCCTTCCTTGGGTCGTGTCAAACGTCATCGCAGATGCCGTTCTCAGCGCAGAACTTGCCAAAACACGTGCACTTTTACTCAAGTTCACCAAAGACCCAAAGACCCAAAGTATGTCCTCAGCTCATTACTTAACTCTACCAGCCACATCTCCTTCCCTGAGTCGGAATGGGCCGCTCTCATCAAAGGCCAAGCCATCAACCTCGACAAGGTTATCACCAGTCACCACTCCGTCTCTCATGACACACGGATGACTCAAAGAATCGCCGACGGTGTTGAGCTTCGATTTGGTACATCCGACCCAATCAGGAATGTCAAAACACTCGGAGAGTGGGTCATCACCTGGGGAAAAGCCTCTGAGGCCACTCTCTTGGTTTTCCCACACCGCGATCGCGAGCTCAAGGTCTACCAACACTATGTCCTCGAACTCTTCAACAGCGCCCACACATCCGTTCACGATCGCGTCATCCTTCTCGACAAGAACATATGCACCGAAGTCGCCTCCCGCCGCGACCTCCTCCTCAGCGATTTCTCTTGCTTCACCCACTGGGAACGCTCCTACCTTTCGGATTTTGGCACAGGATACATTAATTCTTCACCCCAGCAGCGACGGGACGTCCGAACTTCAACCAATCGTGGACGATCTGACACAAAAAAGAAGGCTGAGCCTTGCTGACGTCACAATGATGGAATATGCCCCTCGAGCCAGTACTTTTCACTCTACCACGTGTTCCTACCCACTCCCTAGGGACTCCCTAGGGATGGTAGGGAATCCCTAGGGACCACCTAGGGACTACATTCTATCCAACATGACCTAGGGAGTCCCTAGGGATTCCCTAGGGACTCCATCTGAAAATCCCAATTTCATCAAATTTTAAGTGTTTGTAGTGGTCCCTAGGGACTTCCTAGGGACTCCCTAAAAAACTCGGCTTTTCATAACCATTTTGCTTATACCTCAATCACTATTCAAGTTGTTACCATTTTGTTGTTACAGTTCAATTCAAAGCTTCAAAGCCTTTGATTTGGCTTGTTAGCTCCAGATTTTTATTCAACTTGTCCCCAGGGAGTCCCTAGGGAATCCCTAAAAAACTCGGCTTTTCTCAACCATTTTGCTTATATCTCAATCACTATTCACATTGTTACCATTATTTTGTTACAGTTCAATTCAAAGCTTCAAAACCTTTGATTTAGCTTGTTAGCTCAAGATTTTTATTCAAGTTGTCCCGAGAGAGTCCCTAGGGAATCCCTAACACAACTCGGCTTTTCTTAACCATATTGCTGTTATGTGACTCACTTTTTAAGTTGGTTACATCTCAATGTCATACATAGCTCAATGTAAAGCATGAAAGCCTTTTATTGGGCTTGCTTTATATATTTTCAATGATATTGAAGCTAATACAACTTTAAGACTGGAACTAGAATCAGTTGATTTAATGACTATTCAGCTTGATTGCTTATATATATTATAGAGAACAATGCCATCAAGTGTTCCAATGTTCAGTCATCTCTGTCAATATCAATTCCATAGTCCTTATCCTCATCTCCATCCTCATCCTCATCTTCATCTTCATCTTCATTCTTCTGAGCACCTTTTGAGTTTTGCTTGTTGATGACACATTCTGTATGAAGAAACAACATTGCATGTAAAAACCAGTCAAAATTACAGGGAAGCATTCTTTTGAGAATAGGTTCAAATCCACCCAGCCATGCATTCAGTTGCTCACATGCCTATTAATATCATCAATTTCAATACAAGTTAAAAAGAAATCATCTAATACTCACTTGGGTATTAAAAGCATGTTTGTAATAAAGTCTTCCTTGCCTATCATGTTCTACAATAACCAGATTTGGAGCAGATCCTTTCAATGGAGCAGGATTGCACCATTTACAATAAAGGTAGTCTGCTGTCCTGTTGTTGACATGGTGGTAGGAATCAATAATAAATCATGTTGTTTCCTTCCAGATATTCCAGCTTTCATTTGCAATACTGGTTCTGAGCAACATGCAAGCTTTGTCCACATAAATGTAGTCTGGTTGTGATTCTTTTGTTGGATACACTGATTCCACAAACCCCAAAATATTTGTTGGAGATTCTGATTTGGCTCTGGAATATTTTCACAGGACAACAACATAAATAGTTTCAAAATGTCTGCTCACAAAAATTGAAAGACTGTTCACTAGGTGCTTAAGGATGATTAAAAACAGATGAACTCCAAACTGCCTGTCACAGGAGACAGACAAGTTTTTTTTGTGATAAATAATGCGCAAATATCCAGTCACATTTTAAAACTATTTGCTTTATTGTTTTCATTATTGTGTACATGTATTCAGAAAAAGAAAAAGACCCAAATGTATAGGATTTTCTGGCTGGATATCTGTGGAACTTATTGTCAGACAGATCTTCTGGTCTTGAGATGATTCAGGCACAAGCCAGGTCCCGATTATCTGGCAATCAAATAGTCTACAATTCTGCCCCCACAATAAAAGCCATAGATATGGGTCTAGAAATTGTAAATATCTTTATCATTGTCTCTTTTCTAAATACAGGTTCACAATAATGAAAACAATAAAGGCCAAAATATTTGTAATTTCTATATGTACTATTTTCTGTATGAATACCACTCTAGTAGATAATATTATTTTCTGCAGTCTGTTCACAAGTGAGCTAACAACACAAATAGTTTCAAAATGTGACTAGATATCTGCATATTATTTGATCATAAAAATTCCTCATCCATCTTCAAAATGTGATAACAAATAAATTAAATGCTATTTACAGGTCATAACTACACTAATGTAATAACAATGTAGAGGAAAAATGGGGAGTGGAAGGGAGTCAAGAGAAGAGGGAAAGAAGGGGGAGAGGGGGGGAAGAGAGGGGGAAGAGGGGGAAAGAAAGGGAGAGGGGGAGGGTGAATAGCAGGGGGAGGGACAATACTCACTGCTGTGGCCGTTGCTGCTGCTGCCGTTGCCGCCGCCGATGTTGCTGCTGCAGCTGCTGCCGTCGCGTTGGCGTTGTTGCTGCTGCTGCTGCCGTTGCTGTTGCTGTTGCTGCCGCTGCCATTGCCGTGGCGCTACTGCTGCTGCTGCCGTTGCTGCTGCTGCCATTGCCTTCGCTGCAGCCGTCGTTGCTGCCATCGTTGCTGCCGCTGGCATGGCGCTGCTGCTGTTGCTGCTGCTGGCGTGGCGTGGCGTGGCGTGGCGTGGCGTGGCGTGGCGTGGCGTTGCTGCTGCTGCTGTTGCTGCTGTTGCTGTTGCTGTTGCCACTGCCGGGGTGCTGCCGCTACCGTTTGCTGCTGTGGTGCCGCCGCCTGGTCGTCCTTGTGTGCCTCGCTGTGGTCTGGTGTGTAAGTTTGGGTGAATATTAACAAAAACATGGAAAAAAAGAAAAAAACTTACCTTGACAGCGAGGGTGGGCGCACCACTCCCCATTGCCGTTCCCCGTCGTCCTCCTTGTCCCTATTCCTGCCCTCGCCGTCCCTGGGGTTGCGGTTGCGGTCCTGTCGTCGCATTGGCCCGCGCTACTAGTAGTCAGTATCTAATAATATACATCATAAGAAAAAACTCACCAAAGGGCGTGAGTGAACCGCCCACGCCCAATGCGACCCTCGTCGATCGTCGTCGTCCTTGCCATCGTCTTCGTCGTCGTTGTATGTCGCTCGTATTTCGTGGTTCGCCGTTCTTGTCCTCATCGTCGTTGTTATGCGCGTATGAGGCCGGGGTCGTTGTGGGCGGGCCTGGTATTGCAAATAGTCAGTAGATAACAATAATAATGAGAAAACTTACCGAGGGGTGCAGATAATCGCAACCATGCCCGTCCACCGCTCGCGGTTCTTGCGTTTGGTTGCTGGTTAACCGTCAAATTGTCGTTGTTTGTTGACCGACACGTGACTGTCTGACACGGTTTGTTGACGCGTTTTGTTGATGCATTACCGAAATTGGTCCGTGCGCCAAATAAAGGTATATAAAGCACCGGAAATTGTTTACTTCATTTGGGGCACCAACCCCCTTTCGAATTATTAAATAGTCTTCACAATAACAATAATAACAATAATAATAATGGGCCGACATCCATAAGCATACTTTTAATCTGGAATAAAATCATTTCGTTTTTGCAACACCACCACCGATTTATTCAGATAATCTATAACCTGAAAGTAAACCGTAAGCCAAAACAATATAAGATAATCAAGTGCACAGATTCCAAATTTGGCTTATCCCGACTATCGCATGGACGAGGACACCTACAATGCTATCCAGGCACTTGAAGTGGATCGGGAAGAGGACGATGAAGAATACCGGCTAGCCTCACTTGCGCTTTTACTGGCAACGGATGCTGAGATGTTCAATGAACATCGGAGACACCTTCGCCAAATGACTCGGACTTACATCACTCGACCCGATTTGCTACCTAACCCCCATCTTAACACGCCCTGGCAACGTCTCCTCACCAGTTGCAGCGATCCCGGCTTCATAACGACCATGGGCTTCGATGTTCTCACATTTAATCACATTCTCGCTGGTGGTTTCCGACGACTTTGGGACATGTCACCCATTCGTCGCACCGATGTGGATCCTGAGGGATCTGCCCATCCTGGTCGTCGATCTCTTGATGCTGAAGGTGGATTGGGCTTGGTACTCCATTATTTGTGCTCAACAGCACATGAGATTGCGCTTCAAGAAATTTTTGCGCTCATACCAGCAACAGTCACTCGCTATCTCGATTTCAGCCTCTCGATCATGTTGCGCGTCCTCCGTGAGCTGCCTGATGCCGCTATCACCTGGCCAAAAGGTGATGATTTCGCCCAGCTCAACGCGCTCATCTGCCGCCGCCACCCATTGCTCACAGGAGCATTCACCAGCATTTATGGTCTCAAACTGCCAGTCCAGACATCAGGAGATGTTGACATTGAAAATGCCACTTACAATGGATGGTTGCGAGCCCATTTCGTCTCATCGGTGTTAGTTTTTTCGCCAGAGGGTGAGTGATCTCGTTTATCTTGTCAAATTGCTGATTGAGCCATTACAGGTCTGATTATAGCGGCCAATGTGAATGCGCCAGGAAGCTGGCACGACTCTCGCGTGGCTAAGCCAATCTATGAGAAGCTGCGAGATCAGACTCCCCCTGGATTTTACCTCGTAGCCGATACAGCATTCCCTCATGGAACTGATGCTGTAGAGGGTCAGATTCGGGCACCTTTGATGACTGGGGATGAACTCATTGGGACAGAGGGATCTATCATCAACAGGATGGACATTGATAGACAGCTTCTCTCTTACAGACAGACGGCCGAGTGGGGCAATCATTCATTAAAGCAAAGTTTCCCTCGCCTGTATGTCCCACTCCCCGTTGAGCACAACAAACGACGAGCAGATCTCTTGGAGATCTGCATCCGTACACACTGCCTCTGCACACACAGGGTAGGCCACAATCAAATACAGACTGTCTACGATGTAAAGGCGAGGTCGGGGTGGCTGCGGAATAATAATCCTAAGCCTGTGGGGTCAGCGTAGAAGTGACTAGGAATAGTCTAACAAGCTTCAGTAAGATAATAGGATATAAAAGGTAAGAAGCCGCCAAGTAAACTACTGAAATCTATCGAGACCGGTCGAAGCCGACGAAGCCGACGATGTCGGGTACGGCGGGTCGGGTGTCGGGTGACGAGAAACGTAGAGATTAAGACGGTAGAAGGACGGGGAGAGCGTCGAGGAAACCGACGAGTAGTATGTGCGATGGATTTTACTGAGAGACTAATTCTCAGAGAGAGGAAACGGGGGAACTGGTTTCTTATTTTGAGACGGCGCTTCGGCACTGTTTTTATACTACAAATTTCTGTACCTAGATTCGGACGAGAGTCCTCGGCCGATGAGAGGAGACAAAGGAGAATAAAAATGGGGAAGTAGGAAGAGCGTTGCGAGGCGACGATGACAGGGAAAATGGGTGGAAGATATAAAAAACCATAAAAGATGCAATATACTTTACTATATCCCCATAAGGGAGACGCTAGGCGTGAATAAGGCAAGTCTGATGTCGGGATCCCAGTCCGATGAGATCTATCTTTGATATTTGAAGTTCCATGAGTTTACGAGATAGACCGACCAGGTACGTGAGCGGCCGTGCTAGTTGGTATGCATCGGGTTGCGTCAGGTTACGTCGGGTTCGAGCGTAGATTGCTAGAGACGTCGGGTTCGAGCGGATTCGCTAGATATCGATGTTACGGCCTCAGAGGGTCGAGGACCCTCTACAACGAACCATGTTGGACAGTGCCAGGGCAGGA
Source organism: Hygrocybe punicea (assembly GCA_963556145.1). Lineage (NCBI taxonomy): Eukaryota > Fungi > Basidiomycota > Agaricomycetes > Agaricales > Hygrophoraceae > Hygrocybe > Hygrocybe punicea. The sequence continues at coordinate 2,639,417 of OY744461.1, read as the reverse complement.
TCATATATTTACAGATGATTTTTTTCGCAATATGCTGTTTTCGGAACTTAGGACAAATGATCGGGTTACTAGCTACCATACAGTAGCCGTGTACGAGTAGGGACAGACTATAGTTAGTTAAAGAACTCGAAAAAAGGGGAGAAAAAAACTAGGCTTTGTAAGGACAGACTGTGAAGAACTCGGAAAAAGGTGAAAGAAAACTAGGCTTCGTAAAGATAGACTGTAGTTAGGCAGACGAAGAAAAGACACGCAATGATAGTTAAGACACTACCCCTCGTTGGGATTCACCTGGTTGTCGGATTCCAATTTCTTGACGGGGGGTGGTAATCCGAGGTCCTTGGTGCCGTTCTTGGTGAATGCCGACAACGGGGAGGGAAGGGTGGAGGATGATGCATCATTGAATGGATGGGGCTTCTGACGAGTGAGCTGGCGAGTGCGATATTGATTTTCTTTGTCGCTGTCGTGTGAGGCGGCTTCTGTTTCCGTGAGCCAAAGAACACAGCCGCTCCCATCAGGATGGGTCTCCTCATAGCGCCTCTTGTTGCAGTTGCGGCAGCTACGACTAACAGCAGGCATGTATTGTTTGCGAACATGCGGGGTGGCGTTGATGGTGGATCGTGTCGTATTTCACTGTCCTATAAGTGTTAGCTCCATCATCTCCATCCTCAATTCGGCTTGCTCTCTGGCCAAGTCCGCTGCATGCACGCGACTGTGTAACTCTGCCATACTGTTCCGCAGCGATTCCACTGTCGCCTGAGAATCCCGCAACTGCTGCGACAGTCCCACATAATGCACTTGATCAAGTGCATGGCGGGCTTGCTGTTTGTCGCGTTCTTGCTGAGCTGCTGGATCGAATGCCTTGTTCAACTTCTCCATCAGCTCCTGACCGCGACTGGTACGAGAGGTTCAGGCTGTGCGTGTGGAGACCTGATTGGCGCGAATAACCTGGGCTTTGACTCGGTGATTAGCTGGTGCGCCCGCATTGCCGTTGTCATCACTACTGATCTCGATAGCGTCATTCGGATCGTTGCCGTTACCGTCGTTGTCATCGAATTCGGAGGAGGAGAGTGTGCGAGTGCCAGCCCGTTCGTTGATTTGCATCTCGATCTCTTGAGCACGGACAACATTCTCCGGGATCTCCCCAGAGCCTGTGGGCTTGGTGACACAAACGAGCTGTTTGAACTTGGTCTCCAGTGAGTTCAGTGCCCGTTCTGGGCGTTGGCGCAAGTGAGCCCATTTGGTGTATCGAGCATGAATGGCACGCCAGCCACGTTGACCCAATGGGAGTTCGGCCTCCACGAAACTCAATAAGGCCTTGACATCTGTGTCAAGATAGTTACCTGACCCAGAGGGACGTCCATGCCTGCCAGGCTTAGGGATTAAGTCATCGGCATCGCTGTCCTCGCTCAGAACATGGGTTTGGCCCGATCGACCCTTGCGCTTTTGAGGTGCCGGCTTGCGGCGTGAGCCAGCAGTCTTGGATGCTGCCCTACCACCAACAGCCTTGGCAATGGCAGGTGGATGCGTGAGGTCGGCATCGACAGTTGCTGGCAATGGGATAAGGGTGGGATCCTGAGTCCAAAGTGAGCACAAATGATCGCTTATGATCGCTGATAATATGAACGCTTACCAGCCACTGCTGACCTGCGATTTATCCCACAGGAGTCACCGGTACAGCTGACGGCAGAGGCATTTGAAAGGTGAACTGTGCACGCGGGTCAATCGGTGTTGATGTGAGCGGGGGTGCAAAGCCTTGAGGGCCAGCGTATTGGAAGGGGGTGAATTCAGACATAGGGAATGAGAAGGAAGCGATAGGAAGCAATCGGTAAATGAGTGGGGTAGAAGGGAGCACGAAGTGATCGGAAAATGAGTGAGTGGGGTGCTAGGTAGGTTGATATTACTCTCAAGGCCGTGGATACTCACCTTTATACCTATCTTCTGAGCGATTCCGTTGGCCCACAAGACCCAGCATCACAGCGATGATCTTGCAGAGATGGTCTAGTGATAATTTGGAAGCGGCAGCCATACCTATTGAGGTTGGGTCAGTGGCAGAAATCTTGTACAGAAGGTCTAGTGGCCATGGCGGAGGCGGCGGCCATGGTGCAATGCCTGTTGAGGTTGGGTCGGTGACGTTGGTGGAGAGAATGGAAGAGTGAGATGCTGAATTGAAAAGTAAGGGGGTATTCCGTTGACAAGACGACATAGTAGAAATCTCGATAAAGCCTTACCTGAGAACAATAGAGTCAGGGGGATCAGTATGGCGGCCATGAGAGAACAATAGTAGCCAGAGAACAATAGAGGTGGGCGGGATCAGTGCGGGATCGGTGCGGGAGTGGCAGGGGTTGTCGGGCCATTTCCAAATCAGGATAATTGAGGACGAATTAATCTGTAAGGGGGGTCACAACCCCCCTTACAGTTTAAGGTTTATGTGTCAGTCAGAAAGGATATTGGGTGGGAAAAAAGACCCTGAGAGACCTCGGCTCTTTGGCTGACTTCCTCTTATAGTCGTGGGAGAGTGGAAATTTATATTCAGGATTAAAATCTATCTTATGGATGTCGGCCCAATAACTAAAATAGGTTGACTTGGAGTTCTAACAAGGCTGACCTCGGATTGTCCCTGCTATTCCTAGGGAGTCCCTAGGAAGTCCCTAGGGAGTAGTATCCCTAGGAAGTCCCTAGGGAGTAGTATCCCTAGGGACAGCAGGGAATCCCTAGGGAGTCCCTAGGGAGTCCCTATGGTAGGGACAGCAATTTTAGTGAAAATGGCTGGGATAAAATCCCTAGGGAGTCCCTAGGTACGGGGTAGGAACACGTGGTAGAGTGTAAAGAGCTCCCCTCGAGCGCATCCCAATGTCGATATCTGCATGTCTGCTCAACCTGTCGAAAGAGTGACCACACCGCTCCTTTCTGCAAGTCCACGAAGCCTTGATGTAATGTCTCGTGAGTCCCGTCCCTGCCTTTTTCATAATTTCCTCTGGTCCAACCTTGACACTGGCACCTATCCTTCTGGACTTACCACCAAGTCTGATCTACCACTCCCTCAACCCCCTTCCTCCGAATATACTGATGCCCTCGTTTCTACAATCTCCCAACATCCCGACTTGTTCAAGATTGTCACTCCCATCCACGTCGCTACCTTTGGTCTGCTGCTCACTTCTCACCCAAACCATCCTTTTGTTCTCTCAGTTCTCACAGGGCTTTGCCAAGACATATTAGTAATACCATTAGATGCGATGCCCTGCCACTAATTAGTGAGGTCCGCATATGAACCAGGAGTTCAGTGATTAAACCAGGGTTCAGGTGTCACCTCGACACATTCCCCTGCCCCCTCCTCATGTACATATATGGTGTGACAGCGAGTTCTGGTGTAGATCTGGAATGGGAATCTATGGAAAGGGTGATCTGCTAGAAAGAGATCAGAGGTGTAAAGTCTTTCTATGTAGTCTAGTCAATCCAACCCAAATCCGGGGTTCTGGATCAGAGGGGAAGTGAAGGGAGTGACATACGAAGACTAATATGGATGATACGAAGAGTGGACTAAAGAATAGAACTGAAGGGGAGTGATAGGATGTAATAATATTCTGGTTGTAGTATAAGAGTACATCTTTTATACTACTGGGAGGGATCCTGTGCTGTAGTAACTATGTACTACAAGCGAGGGCTGTAAGTGATAGGGGGAGTGGAGCGGAGGATAGGAGGAATGGTGCTATGTACTAAGAGACGGGAAACGAAGATATATCATATACAACTATATACGTACTGGTTCCAGGTCGTTAGGATCATCGCATCTTGAGTCGGAATGATTCCGGAGGGGGATCCGGAGCGGAATCAGCGGAATGGATCGGAATCAGGTGGAATTGACAATATATGAATTGGAATGGATGGGGACGATGTGGGATATGAAGAGGATTCAGGTTTAGACGGCCCGGAGCCTGTACAATGTCTCGAGATCTTCAATGCCAAAACCTTTAAGGTAGAGCAGGTGGTTATGCATTTGGCAAATCCGGTGATGAGCGTGGCCATGGAAAGCATTGACGGAGAGGATGAGATGAAAATTGAAAGCTTTTGTGCCAATGGAGCTGGCGGCAATAGTGGCCTTGTGTGAACATCCGATGTCATAGCCAATAGCCTGGTTGTCGCCGAAAATGTCAAGAACCTCGTTAATAACCACGATAGGGTATTTTGCACTGTAGTGAGGGAAGGGCAAGTCAACCAGGCTGCCAACAACTGATATTTTACTTACAGTTCCCCACTTCGACGCATTTCAGCTATCATCTCAACTATTCCATGTTGGCAAGCACAAAGAAAGATCTCAGTCTGATCAAAAACCTTCACTGTTTCTTCACTTATTGCATTCGCAGCAATCCAGTTGTTGGTACAGGGATCATTCGTGTCACCGGATGGTGGTTGGTCAAGGACCAAGTTTCCCACTTGTGTTTTGGAGCATGATTTCACCTCATCTTTAAAACGATCAACCTTGGATGCGTGGAGCAAGTGGTCAGATTGGAAACAGCGTTCGTCTGCATTGCCAGAACCATCCACTCATTTTGCAGAGTTGTTACCATCAACTGCATGCATCCATGCAGGAACTAGCTCTGGTTCATTGGGAAGCTGTTAAAATGGTTAGTGATGAAGCTAAAATATTCCGGTGTACTAACCTTGAATCCACATGGTGGACAGGCGTATCTAACCTGCCAACCCTCACCTCGACCAAGGGCATTGTTGGTCATCTGCTTGACTCTACATAGTATGTCCAGATAAGTATCGAAGGCAATGGAAAATTGTCCCCGAAACGTTTGAAAATAAGTAACCTATTTGGAAACATACACACCTGTGCTATCACAATGAGGTTAAAGGCTCACATTATGAATTGCGCACAGCACCTTTGCCATGGATTGAATGCTGAATGCTGAATGACGGCGGCGGATTTGATGGTAAAATTCAGGAGCCTCAAGAGTAATTGTGATAGATGGTTGTGAAGGGTAACAACCAAGGAAGCCGGCATGAATGAGAGCAATATTAGCTTCTTGGCCTTCATATTGTCGAATGGGTTGCTTCACCACACATTCTGTTCAATGTAAGCAGATGACAATGTTGTTATGGCAGAGTTGTCACCTCGGAGGCCAATAGCCATGACCTCAAAAGTGTGAACCGGGAGTTCATTAAATGAAGGGCAAAGTTTGTGTTTCCATTGTAGATAGGCAAGAACTAGTTGTGGAGTTTGTTGAGTCCATGCCACATACATGTTTTGATTATGATGTAGCCATGTTCGCTGATCATTTTGACGACCATGGGGTCTGCTTGCATCAAGTCTGTTTACAAGGTATTAATTATAATTATAAATTAACAACACATGAGAAGAAAGCTTGCTTACCATTGCATGGCTTCTTCACGTGCATTATCAATTGCCTTCCTGTCATGGCTGGCTTCCATATCATTAGCAAGGTTTTCGCCATCTGAGTCGTCATCATCAGTCCAGCATTAACTTGAATGGTTGTCGCCTAAAACACCTTGAGGGAATTCGCTGAAGTCTGCAGTAGTGCTAACTTGCATTTCAGCCTCTGTCAACCTTTGTCACGCCTTACTTGTGAGACCTGATGTCAGATATCTAGGGCATAAATAATTCAGGGATACGGACAAAAAAAAAACTTACTAGCCAGGTGTGCTTCCCACTCTTTCTCCAAGGCTATGCGATCACGGCAAATTTGTGACATTGTGGCATTGTGACTTTGCAATCCACTTGAGGTCAGGACAGATACCTTGACATGATTTGATGTGGCTAACCCCCACCGTCAGCCAGGAGCCATTGCAGTAGTAGTGGAAATTTGTAGGTGCTGGTGGAAATGTTGCTGTAGAAAGTTGTGTGACAAGTGTAAAATTGACGTGTGCAAACATAACTGGTCTCTATTTGCTCTTTCATTCTACTCACCCACCTTGTAGCTCACTCCAAAATACAACCTTCATGCAAATATGTCCTCTTCCCCTCCCCTCCCCACCCACAAGCACCAACCTAGACTACCTGGATCTAGCAGGTGATCCAACTCAGACCATAAGTTGGCTGATGAAGTACGACACAAAAAACTGATCTGCTCGCTAGCTTCTGACTCTTCAGCTATCCTTGAATGCCAACCTCACACTCCAAAATTCTCATGTCTACGGTTTGCTTGGCAGTGTCAATGCAACAGCTTCAGATGTGCTAGAAGGGGACCCGATATCTCGCGAGGCCATTTCTCTGCTCAAGGATGTATTCCGAGATGTCGTCTGTACCTTCCGCAACAAAGTGTTTCTGGCTGCATGGACTCCGGTTCCTCTTCCAAGGAGCATGCGATGTCATTCTTCCAACAATGCAATCTCTGAAAATCAATCACATCCCCTACACGATACCCTACGTTGCTCCAGCCTCTCAACAACAAACCACTGCCAACAGCGATGTTTTACCCGCTGATCCAATCCCTCGACAGCAAACCACTTCTACAATAGACAGAGATAAACCATGGTATGAACTGCTGGAATTTTCAGCCGAAGATTTGGAATTACTAGACGAAACCAAAAGGCAGTATTTTTCACGGCAAGAAGCAGTTTTATCCGCAACGACTCATGCCAAAAATGCCATAATTTCTCCCAGAGCAGCTGTCAATGATTCGGTAATGCAAAATATTACTGCCCACACTGTAAGCTTAAATCTACACTAAGCAAGCGAGATTTATATACTAATGCACAGTAGGAATCTGTGGCAGGCACCAGTTCCCTAGGCCATGCACCGCTCTCCTCACGTGTACCAGCAACACAAGTTGATGTTGTACTCCCTGTGCAGGTGGCCACATCTTCCACCAGTCTTCCACCTTATACTGCCAGCCAAGAGCAACATCACCTGGCTTCCCAAGGCCATCGGCACTCAGAAAGCAGCCCCAGCCCACTGGCAACAATCCAGATCTTGGCTTGCAATATTCGAATATGGCAGGAAACTTCCCTTCCCGGCCCCTCATCCATAACATCGACATGCTTATGGAGATAGTCATACTGAACATGCCGGCACCAGGTTTGTGGATGCAGGAGGGCTGTGAGCCACGTGAGGGGAAGTTGCACACAGTAGGAGAATATTTTCCCTCAGTCTTATTTTTTTTCCTGTGATATGTATAACAAAGTTTTGAACATGACACTGGCTGGTATGCCTCGGACAATAGTGTGATCAACTCTTGTCTTCCTGGCCCCATTGACGGATCTCATGAGAAAATAAAAAATTTAAACAAGATCCCCTGGTTTCCTAATCCCATCTGTGATCCCGCTCTTCCGATGGTGCTGACGCCTGCAACAATTGTCAAGAAAGTTACATGCATCAGACCAAAGCTTTCTGCAGCTCAAAAACAGCTTTGACAGGAGAAATTTGCTAACCTAATGAATGATATCCAAACTGCATGTAGTGCCTACCAGCAACAGGTAGAAGTGATATCTAAAAAATATGGGCAGTCAGTCAGTTCAAACTATAACTTGTTGTCTAACCAATGCCTGCGTTAGGTCTATGAAATGGACGAAAAGTCAACTGTTTCTCAGACATCGCAAGCGCCATAGAAGTCCCTGGAATGCATTCGTTGCAGAACAATTAAATCAGGCAAATGAGAGTAGGCCTACCTTGATATATGCGCAATGGCCCTATAATATGAACATCATTGTAGGTCTTTCCAAGGGGGAATGCTATCGACTAACCAAGTTCATTCACAAAAACAAATCAGCACTTACTACCGAATTTAGTAATCTGTTGGCTGTGGAGAAAAGATGTTTAACTCAGAGAATCACCAGGATGCGTGAAGAATGAACAAAAGATCGTATGAGCAAATTCGAAAGCCCTACAACACGATGTTAATGCAACCTTTGCAGATATGGAACATCAGGTAACGCTTACTTCTTTCAAGGTTGCTTGTACTGACTTCAGGAAAGTGGTCTGCAATCTGTTCCAGGACTGGGGTCGAAGGCTTTTATGTAGCTGTCTGCAGTGGTTTAGAAGATTATCACGCACCAAAAGTGTTCTTGACACAGAAAGCCCTTAAGTTTTGCAACGAAGTACTGAAGTTAGATCCCCCAATGCTGGGGCTGAAGCTTGAAGGACTGGTGGTTTCAGGCATTGGTGAGCACCTGAAAATGAATCTCCAGCTGCTAATACTTGGTCACAGCTAGATGAAAGACCGATTCCCACCCACCAAGCACCACGCACCAAGATAATCAGTGGTTGCCGTACCTACATACAAGAGGGTCTAGGTACGCATGACCAATCATTTCACATTCTCAAATGACCACTTACATTTTCTAAGATGAAATCCTGCGCGATCTTAAACTAGCAAAATGCAAAGTGTTGATGAACTATGAGAACTATGAGGGAAAGATCGTTGAATGCTACAGAGTTGCATTAGAAGGATGGCCTTGCAGGAAGATTCAGAACCCATCACGGGTTGGGTGCCAACGGGATGTCGAAAGACTTCTCGACTCACTTGTGGCTGGGCAGTGCAGGTGGACAAGACTCACGGAACATGAACTTCAAGCGAGGAAAGATGCGAATGAGGCTTGCCAAGCCCCAGGGGATGTAGTGTACAAAGCAAGGAAGGTTGCACGTGGAAATGGGTGGAAAAAATCATTCAGGAGCGCAGAGACCGTGGACGACAGTGATAATGACGATGATGATGGTGACAATGCCTCCTCCTCCTCCTCCTCCTCCTCCTCTTCCCCGTAAAATGTTCAGATGCCACAGAGCCTGTGGACAATGACGATGAGACAACAACAACATCCTCCTCATCTTCAGGTTCTTTGGTTCATCTTATTTCTTCCTGTTCACTATCTTTTATTGCTATTTCAATGATATGCTTGCCGCGGCATGTGCCCCTTACAACAGTAACTATAAGCTTCGAAGGTGTTGTCCACCCCCACCAAAAGCACTCGAAAATCGCGTTGCAGAAGTTGTGGCAGCATATCAGTATTATAAGGGATAATGTGGTATGATAAGTAAAAGGGTTGTTGGTATTGAGGACTTGGTATATGTGAAAGAACTAGGTCAAAAGAGCAAGAATTGAGAAATATAATCAAGCTCATTGTGTGGCACGATGAGCACAAAGGTTCCTGACGTTGAGGAAATAGCCGAACAACCGCTGGCCAATGCCGTGAGCCATATAGTATAGGAGCTGTATATGTACATGAGGAAGGGGCAGGGGAATGTGTCGAGGTGACACCTGAACCCTGGTTTAATCACTGAACTGCTGGTTCATATGCGGACCTCACTAATTAGTGGCAGGGCATCGCATCTAATGGTATTACTAATATGTGGTGGTTACGGTGTCACTCAGGTGTGGTTGGTCTGGGACCCCTCGTATCCAACCACGCATGACACATCACACCGCCCGCCGAAAACTGAGAAGGAATGTGCCTTCATTTGCTCTCAACGTGATGAGGAAGTTGCACTAGGTCGTTTCTCACCTTCTTTTGGCACAGAGCTTCTACCAGGTATGTACAGCATGCCTATCCATGCAGTCCCAAAACCACGATTGGTCAATCTCCGCCTCGTCATTGACCACAGTGCAGGTATTCATTCTCTCAACTCACTCATCTCTCGCTCGGCGATCATGGGCTCATGCCTCGACACATTGCACAACCTTGGGCAGGCGTTACTCAATTTCCAACATGATCATGGGATTATTCCCCTGACACTTTTTAAGTCTGACCTTTCTCAGGCTTACCGTTGGATGCCACTACACTTCCTTTACCAAGCCAAGCAAATCGTAATGATCGATGGTGAGCGGTTTGTAGATCACAACAATAATTTCGGGAACAGGGGGGCCTACCGCATCTGGGCCACCTTCATGGCACTTGTCATTTGGATCACTATATACATCAAGCACCTCACAGATCTCTTTACCTACATCGACGACACATTCTCCTTTGAGGTCACCGGTCACCTCGCTTACTATGCCCCTTACGATACTTGGTACCCGCACAAGCAGACTCAGCTCCTCCTGCTCTGGGATGAGATTGGTAATATAATCTGTTATGTATGCAACTATGGCCTTTATAGCAGTACCTGATAATAAGCTGATCACATCAGAATTGCATCATAGCATATATGTAACTTCAGATGTCACCATGTTCATCCAAGGTTCACCATGCTTGAGGTTGAGAGCACCAGTGTTAGGTTCTACAAAAGTTGGTTGAAAGATATCATGGGGAAATCATCGTTTACATTCCTTTCGAATTAAGACAATATGGCTTTTTTGTGCCGTCATGCCTGTTATGTACATTTAATCACAATAAAAGATCATCTACAACATCTTGAAACCTTTGCCACCATGTTGATCTTTTGTCGTGATATTGACAATTCATGGAACAATTATATGATGGTGGATCTGGCATGACACATGTCGGTGGTTGATATTGAGGTTTCGACATTGTCTGTTCCATTTTCTGTGATACCTCATCTTTAGAACCTGTCATGAATTGTCCTACACACAAACTTTCCAAGAATTCCACTAATATTTTCTGAAAGTCAGAATGTTCACCCATAATTTTGTCACGTTGTTATGTGAATGTTTGTTTCACCAAGAATTACTGGAGTTGACTTTGTTCAGGTACCTTCTTGTTGTTCGTGGGTTTTAATATCTAAATAACCTATTAGGAAGGGGTGTGTGGGTATATGTATTATATGAATCAATAGAATGTAATAGTGAGGTCTCTTCAATTAAGAATTGAGACTTTGAGTAGGTATGAATAGCAATTGGGTGTGCGATGTACTGAAAATACTAATATTCACTACTGGAATATAAAATATGAACTAATGAATATTGATAACAATATTCACCAGCTGAATATGGACAGTTTTGGCTACAGGGCCTATTCAATCAAAAGTATCTCTGGGTATTATAATATCTGACTTAAATCCGAAGCTTCAAACGCACATTGGCTACTAGTTCAGGGATATCTTTAATACCTTTTGAATACTCTGTTTTGTTTAGGATGAAACCTTAACCTTAGAAGTGTATCTAGCTGACTAATGCTGACTAATGAATTGATTTGACTGAGTGAACTGGATGAATTCTCCTTGATGACAAGGGGAACTCAGAGAATGATAGAATAAGAGTGAACTAGACTGGATTGCAAGCACTAGCTACTACAATGAGTAACTACTAGTACTAAGAGAATGAGGGATCACACTGTGTGAACCCAACTGAGAGTGACTACTGAGTGGTGAGGGGGGAAATCCTACTGACTACTGGAATTTGGGGGCCCTATTTATACTGTTGGAGAACAATGGGGGACTGAGAACAATGGGAACAATGGATGGCATCAAAGAGGCTGTGAACAATGGGCTCTATCTCCATTTGGACTGTTTAGAACAATAGACTGCTCAGAACAATAGACCTTTGTCTTTATGTAAGCAGAATATCACAATCACTCTCTGATGCATCCTATCTTATGATTATCTTATCATCCTCTTGTTCACATCTTATCTAATCATTTCCCATTATCTAGCTGAGCCACTTTTGATCAATACAAGTAAACAAGATTTGTAATCAATCCATTACTGCTAATATAAGTAACAATGCTAGTTGGGCTTGTCTCCTTGCATGTGCAATACAGAGAAATATATAATAAATACTAATGAGTGGGGGATGTGCCTCTGTGCACCATACATAAATGGCTAGGTCTGGGCATTACTAGTGAAGCCATAATAAATGATATAAAGGTAAGCATATATGCTATTTGTGTCTGTTCACTAGCATGCGTAATGTGGAAAGGCATAGAATGGGTACTAATGAGTGTAGGTGTGCATCCATAGTGTTGCACTTAAATATCTAAGTCCGTGGTCCGATGGTAAACCCATGACATTACACCCAAAAACACTTGGGGTCATGACAACGTATTTCCTGAGGTGTAAGGCATCCCTTTATCCACAACAGCATATGAAGATGCAAGGTAAGATGTCCTTGTTCCTCTACCATCGCATAATAACCTGATGTGTTTCCATAAAGGCCAGGGTGAGATTAATTTATTCCTAATATATGTTTGATGAACATTTCAGTAGTAAAGTGAAAGAAGTGGGCTCCTGCCACTGGATTATTTGCAATTAGTTTGTAACAATTCTGGGGTAGACATAGTTTAGGATAAAACTTTTCTTTGTTGTCAGCATAATATAAGCATAGTGGGTGATTGATGTCTGCAGGTGCAAAAGTGATAAACCAAGTCGGAGCACCAATATAGGATATCAGAGACCAAATCTCATTTCGCATGTATTTCTTGTTAGTAATTGAACCTTTGACCTGACCAGCTACATGATCCAAGTCTGATATAAGCCTATAACATGCTTTTTCTTCAGGGGTATCTGGTTTGACTCTATCACCTCTAGACAGTCTTTTAGAGAGATCATCTAAAACAGCTGTATTGATATTCATCAGGTAATCTGCAATATCATTGAAATTATGTTTATTAGTCAACAAATAACCTCCGGTTGTACCATCTTTAATCTGTTCTTGATTAAATGCAATCAGTGGAAAATAGGGATCAGTTTGAAATCTTTTGTCATGGTACATCAGAAGATGTCTTTTGTGCATCATATCACTGATGCTTAAAACATCCTTGTCTATGCTGCTAATACCACCCAAGCTATATGGAAATAGGCAGGGGAACATCATAGAATATAACTGAGGATTATTAAAGAACGATTCTGGATTTCTAGCATGGCTTATGACAAGAACACCACCATGGTCATCTATCAAGTGCTTGGTCGCTCTAGCTATTAATGCCTTTGGACTTGTAATATCTAGATTTTCGCCAGTTACTCCACTAACAACAAAGAGACAACGCCCATCTTCCACACCATCTTCCTCTTCATTGCAAATGCACTAGTGGCTTCCAGTTCCTTATTTGTGTCTGCTGGTCGATATGCAACCACAACAGGAATTCCATGATCTGGATATTGTGCTAGATTTTCATAGAAGATATCTAAATCATAGTAATCCATGCGGTTCAATTTCAGCCATTCTAAAGCTGCAGAAACTCGCCTTCGGTGAACCAATAAAGGTGTTCGCTCCATGTCTTCTGGAGTTGGTCTGGCAGGACCAGTGAAAATGAATGCTAGCACTTCATCAAGTTCTTTAATTGTTGGAGGCAACCGTTGATATATCTTTGGTGTTGGGTTTTGAAACATGATAGCATTTGCTTTCATTTTATGCATCCCAGATGACACACGAACAATACATTTGTTGTGACGAACATGGGCAATCAAAAGTTGTTTAGCAAATGTTAGATTTTGAAGTTGTGCAGGAATTCTTCCCATCCAAAGTCCATTTGCCAGAGCATATTTGGGAGTTTGGCCTTTATTCAGACTGAGCACACATGGTTTGCATATCCATTTACATGTGTCATCTAGCACTGGACCTTTGATATCCTCTATTGGATCAGAACAATAATATCATTCACATCTTGTGATTCCCATATTGTCTCTAGTTAATATTTTCAGATTAACCTTTGTCTTTGACAATAAAGACATGTTTTTCAATGCAACCAATTGACCACATACAGCACACCCACCTTCTTGGAAACATTCAGGTGATGTATCTGTACACCAGTTTCGAAATATTGTTTCTTTCAATTCAATAGATGGTGGAGGAGGAGGAAATGATTGCTCATCTGACTTGTCCAATTCTTCTTTCATTTTAGTCTGAGTTTCTTCTTTTCCACACTCATATGTTTCTGTCATTTGTTGTCTTTTGTACCACTGTTTACACAGGTCTTTATGTGATTTAATATCATGCACATGAAAAATAGAAACATGAGTATCACAAGCTGAACAATTATGCCTCATTAATGCCATAGATAGATCTTGTCCATGTAATCTTCATAATGTCTTTGACAGATATATACCATGTATTGTTGTTATTTCACCAATATCCTTCACCATCAACTTTGGGAGAAGTTCATATAAAGGCATTTTAACACACAGATATTTTTTTCTATTTCCATATACAATGTTGGCCACCTGTTGATCAACATGATCCATGTATCTAAATAAGATGTCAGAATCATGGTTGATATTATTAGACGGGAGCATGAAAGATTGAAGAAGGTTAAACTTGAATGTTGGTATTTGTTTACCACCACCAATGAAGTGATATCTATGAAGGGAATTTATATATAAAGATTTAAACGGGTTTCTGAATAAATTCAAATTGAACACAATTATGTTGGAACAACTATGTTGTATTATGAAACATAGTGTGATCCACAGCAACATTGCATGTGATAGAGAACTAGTAATACAATGAAATAAATATGATCTGAAATCATGTCGTCTCAATAGCCATCATATGAGCAATGCCTTGATCATTTTACAACGACATTGGACAGTGATAGGTTTGAGAAGACAATACAAAGCGAAGAGATATTTAAGAGGTAGGAAATATGTTCTGGCATATTGAATAGAACGTATTCGCATTTTGAATGCGCTATTTTTAAATGTAGTCCAAACGAATAATGGATCGACTGTCAAGTAATCTTTTGTTTCTTTTGTTATTCCAATGAACTTTACATATAGTGTTGCATTTATTTGCATCAATATTGTTGCATCACCCTGATCTGGGGCAAACTCATGTTCTATGAGTTTTCTTTGAAAAACACCTAATTCTTGGGTCAATGTCGATATCAAAGGCAAGGAAATTGGTTCAGGAGAGATATACATAAGTTGATTTTGGCATAGTTGTGGAAATAATGTTGCATTTGCAAGGAAATGTAGATAAGTCAAACCTGCAATGCAGACACAGATGATGTTGTTGGGATTCATGAGGATTTGTGACAATAAGAGGAAACACCGCCCACACATCTATTTAACTAGTCAAGTGGTTTGGATCATGAATAACAATTAAAACAATGGGATTGATCATATGACATTATATTATTTGTAAGCTCTTCCCAAAACACCATAATGTGTGCCTGAATCTTTAGAAAGCTGTGTTTACTTTTTTTATTCCATTGCATGTTCCCATGACATGCCTTGATACAGGCCAAAAATGCATCTGTACGATGAATAGCTGCCTTACGATCTTATTAGGGGTCTGGCTGACAAGACATTGATCAAACCGACTGAGAAGAACAGTGGTACCCCCTTTAAAGATATTTTGTGGATTTAATCTTCAGAGTCTCAGTGATATTTATTTCTAGCCTGCTCAACTGACAAAACAGGTGTTGAAGTTGAACAACCAGGCTGTTTGACAACTATGCATGTTTGACAATTGATTGGTAACTCGTGGAAATTATCATTGCTCTTCATCCTTGTCAGAAATACATTGTCATTTTTATGGAGCTGTACATAACATTCCCACACAAGTATACTGTATTATTCCGGTACCAAATAGTCATAGCTCCCCTTGGAGTAACAGTTATATCTTCCACTACAAGAGGGGGTTTTGTTACTCTTGTATCATTGTATCCTCATTTAATAGGTCCATAAAGTTCACGATTCTGGTTTCTTACATATATTCAATTTGAATTTTCATTAGCCCGAATGAGAGTAATATAAGGTTGTCCTTCTCAAGTTGAGTGAGTAGGTGGTTGTACTATAGCTGAACTGAAAGTAATGCATTCACCAGGATATATTTTAGACAAACAGATTTTCAGTCAACAAACTTGATGCCTTACATTGTATCTATGCTTACTATCTTGCTCAATTCTTATGGTCATAGGACAGTAACACAAGCCATTTTTAACGGAGCAAAAAGAAATACATATATAAACACTATAGAAATGTTAATAGTAGTGATATATAAGGAGGACATTTGAGGGCACAGGTTTCCAGAAATCAATGACTGGGATAAAGTCTTTTTAGTCAAATATAATGAATACTCCACAAAAGAAGGACTTACTTATCCAAAATTAAGGCCCAGGATCCAGTTTGGATGTCGATGCCTTGGGAGATAAAGGCCTTGTTTGGTTCAGAGGAATCGAGAGTAGGATTTCAGGGGGGACGATGTTGCTCCAATCCACGTCCATTGATGAAGTGCTGGGCTCCGCAGGGGTCGATGACTGGTGGCGTGATGATGCACGCATATTGGGATGGAATCCTAGGACATGGAGAAGATCAGAATTGGAATATATACAGCCTATGATGTGATGATGAAACACATACCTGGAGTCGGAGACTTCTTCAGTGGCTTCACCAGCTTGAGCTTCTCTGCAATAATGCCTGCTTGCTCCGAAGTGACATCTAATTTACTCCTCTTTGCTATCTCGCCATCCTCATCACCACCGCTGAGAGGCTCTTGTTTGGGTTTGGGAGGTCCATCGTCGTTCTGCATGATTATATCACTATCAACATCCAACAACCCCAACCACTCTGGTCCTACAATGTCCAACTTCGTGGATTCTGGTGCCACAACATCTGGCTCAGGGGCGATGGGTGGCTTCTCCACTGTCAATTTTTCCGATGCTGATTGCCGGGTTGTGCGCGACGACCCAATTTCAACAGCAACTGCATTGATGTCGGTGCATTAATATTACCAAAGTGTAAAATGTATGCATTTGAGCCTTGGACCGCTTCTTCTTCACTGGAGCTAAGTCCTCCTCCATCTTTATGTCATCTATACATGAATAAATGTGTGTGATTATTGTTTTAATATTCGGAATTCAATAACGCACCCTCATCGTCATCCTTGGCTTTGGACTTGATTGTGCATTCTGTCATGATGAAGGGTTTGCATGTATGATGATCACAGACAATGAAAGTACTTACTGGACTTGGGCTTGGGCTTGGGCTTCTTTTTGTCCTTCTCGGACGAATTGTCTGCACCACCTGAATATTCAATAGATCTATACACCACTATGGTTGAAAATTTGTACAAACCAGCAGAAGATGCCTTCTGTTTTTTGACCGATTTTGACTTGGCTTTGCCCTTGCCCTTGCCCTGGGCAACCGGCTCCTCTGCAAATGTATTATATCATTAGCACAATCACACATGTAATTCTAGATCACACCTTCATCATCGTCTGCCACATCGGCATCGATGAGGACACTATGTCCTTTACACCAAGCAATAACCTGACCGATGATTTCGAGCTTTGTGGCATCCGGAAGCCCACCGAACGACCAATTTGCAGAGGTTCCGCTGTGCCATGCTGGCACGGATTCGTTGTATTTTGTCCAATCTATGATGCCAGACGTGTGAATTCATTTGGCCAGAAATGCATATATATACTCACCTAGGTCTTCGGGCTTGATCTCGGTGTTCACGGCGCCATGTTGAATCAAAGCCGATGGGGAATGTTTCCCAACATAAAATTCTTTCAGGAGCCAATTGTCAAAGATCTTGCTTCGCCAGTCACAGGTAACCTCGTTTGTCCGTTGTGCCACCAACACCTCTGCCCAAATTTCATCCATGACGGTGTCGGTATATTTGAGATAATCCCGAAGCGATTCGGTCCCTTCCTTATCGTTTTTGACGTAGTCCGGCGAGTAGTGGGGTGCCTTATTGTATGCGATGGCTGCTGTCGTGTAGATGTACATATCCATTTGATAAATCAAGCGACGGAGCGGTTCCTCGTATCGTTCGGGCATTTCGCGCCATAACTTGCCTCGGGCGGTGGCATCGTGGGGGTGTGTCTTCAAATACATAGAGATTACGAGAAAATATGGGAACGGTGCCAGATTCCTTGTTGGGTGCCGGAATCTTGGGCGGGACCATGTACTGGATTTGGAAAATGCGATGTAGCTCCTGCAGCTTTTTAGGCGGTGCATCAGGCCAGTACTTGAAGGCCGCAGGATTGATGGCAGGAGTCAAGGTTTTGATGACGGGCAACAACATGGTAGATGAAATAAAGCTTTTTTGTTGACGTGTGAGGCAATTTGAGAGCAAAAGAAAAGGGGCGGATTTCTTACTCAACGCTCCAGACTATGAATACAGATGTCATGACCACGTGACCAGATTGATCGACACATGTTCGACCTCATGTTCGGCTTGTTTGCATAAACAGATCTATTTATATATGTTTTTGATGTGGCGTGAGCTTAGAAGTTGTCCAGCGCTAGTACTTGCATGCAGACAAACCCACATGTAGCGTATTGAATATCTTTCAGTTAATAAGGTGATGAATTGAGTTATGTTGTTTGACGAATATTCACATACTGCGTCCGGTGATGTAAAAACACGGTCTGATTTGTGGGATGGATGTAGAAGGACTAGATATACTACATGTTCAGTGGATGTCAACCAACTGGTATGACTAGATATACTACACCGAACACATCGAACATCTCCACCGAACACACTGAACATGTTCGATGTGTTCAGTGTAGTATATCTAGTCATAACGGTTGGTTGACATCCACCGAACATCTCCACCGAACACACCAAACATGTCTGATCTGTTCAGTGGATATTGCTCTTTCAAGACATTTAAATGATTCCATTGCTGATCAATGTGTTTGGCACATGTTCATTGTGTTATCATTGCCACTCTCCATTGTCAGGTGACATAATTCCGACGTCTTATAATTAGAAGGTTTGTGCAATTGTCACCATCCTCTAGCACTCATCCTGAAATTACCCAATCATTAAGGTATCAATGTCTTCATTATATCTGTGTCTGTTCCTTTATACCACCAACCCCAAATCCTGTCTAGGTCCACGACATGCCAAAACTCAAGTATAGGAAAGAAATCGGTTATGAACTTTGCATGCACATCTGCACTGGTGGAAAATGCAATTCTCCCAAGACGAAATGTCTTCTGTGGAAGAAGGAAGGCAACTCATGCCAACGACATGCTGGATCTGTGCGGCAACATCCGAAATGCGTTTCTTCTGGAATCTGTCCACAATCAGTATGTCTTGGTCGCGACATGCGTGAAAATGGGCAGGGTGTCCGCAATGCGACCACCACTGAACTCAATCTCCTTCCACCCAAAATGCCATCATCCAACTCCGAGATGGAACCGCCATCTGACTTTGAGATGGAACCGCCAACCACCATAGACAACGATGAAGGCCGTATAACCACATCAAGCAACAATGAAGGCCATATTTTCAATATTATCTTTATCCTCAACCCGACCACACGTATCGCGAGCAAAGCTGCAGCCATTAACGATCTTGCATTTGTCACCACGACCATTTCTGAAATTGAACTCAACACCATTTCCCATCTTGATGGTTATGTCCATATCATCAAGTCATACAAGAGTCGCTATTCAGCATGTATTCAAGAATGGGTAATGTCTATTTGTTTAATTTGTGGATTGTTGACACTGAAACGCATTTCACAACAAACAGGTTTATATCGGTATGTGACTACATCATGAGGATGGAGCCCGGCGCTTCAATGTCAAATACATGTTTTGGCCCAAGTTCCTTCACACAATATTTCGCCATCAAGACAAAGGTGATACATGGCAAAAGTTGGCATCAGCAGATTGTGTATTTGGTGGTGTGGATATGGGAATGTCATACATGTAAGATTGACATCGCTTTAATTAATTCTGCTCTGTTTTCACTGCATTATACTGATGTCTTGACAGCGGTAACCAATATGGATTGACACTGGAAAATGTGTCGATTTTCATGACTGGCATGGACGAACTTTGTCGAACGGTACACATCTGGCCGCCTCCGAAGCAGATGAACACGGTCCATTCAAAATGGATACAAAATCAAAACTTGCTTCATGTCACTTTGAATGTAACGCATACGATACGCCCCCAAGCAAAACTATTAAACGATGGCGACCAATTCCCACCGAATATTGTCTTGAAACAAATGCACAGCGACACTGGTCATCATGTCCTATTACCTGGCGACCCCAAGCGAAATTGGGAATACATGTGTAATAACTGTGAAGTTCCAGGTTCGCATTGGTTTGGGCAAACGTACATTGAACCACTGAGTAAGATGGGCGAATGGCATGTGTTTCTAGTTGGTGGAAAGGTCATATATACGGTGCACACCCTGTACAACAAAGAAAGCAAGTCTTGGAAGTGGGATATCATCTCAAGTTTCTATACCTTGGAGAAATTAAGGTGAGTGGCCTACACTTTCATTTGTCATTACGAGTCCCTATAAGGGAATCGTTCTATACGGTGGATTTTTCAACTCAGGGTCAGACTCTAATTTGCCAAGCCGTGGGAACAATTGTTGCAAACTGTGGGAACAATTTTGAAGCCCTGTGAATAAATTTGAAACCGTGTGACTGCTGACTTTGTAACTGTGAGAATTTGTTGTCTCAAATGAGCAAGAACAATAAGGTCACCAGATCAAAGGTGCCAAGTTGGGAAAGTGTAGTCCACTGCTAAGTCGACTTCATGACAATAATCGTATTCTTTGTTGGTGTAATGTGCATTATGACATATGGATGAGTTGAAAACCTGTCTGAACAGTACTGAGAGTTCTGTATTGTCCAACTAGTATCCCTGCTGTATTCTGAGGAATTGCCAGTGCAATATAGACTGAATGAACCAGATATGATATCTTTGTTTACAGATACATATAACAGCTATGTACATTGGAATCACAAGGAACAGGTTTAACACTGGTTTAACCAGCGGGTTCATCATTTTTCGGCACAAAGTGTTTTGCAGATGTCCCTACCTGAATCCGGGGCATTGCAATTGCACAAATAATAGCAGAAATAAAAGTCTGGACAGTTGTTGGATGTGCATTATGTGCCATATTTGACATCCCATATTGAAGCAGAGAAAGTGCAAGCAGAGCTATCAACATTGAGAAACTATGGAGTTCACACATTGGTACCCCAGATGCTGTTTCAATGTATTCATTGAATGGGCTCATAAGGGTGAGGTGTATAATTTGTTGATGTTTCATCAAAGGACACAAAAATAGTACAATAAATGCAGTCAACTGCATAATGATTCGAGATCCAGACACAAGGACAAGGAACATAATTAGTTCAAGAGAAGCTCCAATCATGCCAGAACAAAATAATATGATTGGAAAGCAATTATTAAATAGCAAAGCATCATATTTATGGCAGGATGGGAAGAAGTGAAGGCTGGGCCAAGATACAATCAATGCAGGAACATAGCAACATAGGCTTCTCAGTACAGCAGTGAATTTTGTCATCAATTTAGATATAAAGGAGTAAATATGCTTGTTGCACCTGCAGATTTCATCCAGTTAATATGACATGTCTTTGAACAAAAGGTTATGCATCACATATGAGAAGTAAAGGTAGTTTGATTGAATTTGTACAATGAATTGTAATTCAGTTTCATGGACCACAAACCGAACATATTGGACATGTTCAGTGTGTTTGGTCAATGTGTTCGGTCGTCAATATGTTCAGGTTACTATTGTCATATGTGATCAGTACACATTGAACATTGGATATAGTTAGCTATCCAGTGGTGATACAAAGAGAATATGCAAACATTAAATCTGGATTATAGGTAGATAATGGATTTTCAATAGCTCATTCTCATCTTTTCAGCAAAAAGGCACATTGAGAAATTTGGACTTGGTAGAATTTTGGGTGCTGTGTTTTGTATCTCATGAAATACTGCTTGGATCAAGATGGTTATACAGTTTATGATTCTGGTTGTATTTCGAGCCTAGTGACAGACAAACATAGTACAGATGCAATGACGGCTCAAAGGACAAAAATAGAGAAGAATATGGTATATGTACTTCTAGGCCTTGAAAAGATGAACAACCTTCTCCCTCCAGTCTTCTTCATATGAGCTCTTTCGATGTCATAATTTGACAGTATCATTTTGGGCGTCAAAAAGTACTGGTCTACCTTTTATTTCATCAACAACTCACTATATCCTAAATATTGTTCAAATGTAATTACAGGCGTAGATAGTCCTCAAGACATAGTACAACTTCCCTGTATAACCATCTTAATCCAAATAGTATTTCATGAGATACAAAACACAGCACCCAAAATTCTACCAAGTCCAAATTTCTCAATCGATTCAAAAAGGTGCAGTTGCTGCCATCAGATAGCAAAACAGCTGTAACATATCAACGGGTTGAGTACACATACAATATTATACATTAGCATCGGTCTATATTCATATTATAGAAGCGTTGCCTTGTTTCCACAACACCCTCTGCATCATTACCCTCTTCCACATACCCAACATGCCGTTTGATGGCTATTCTGGGCTGTGTAGTTGGTGTAGGCAAAGCTGTCTTGTTGCGAATCATAGTTGCTTCCTGAGAATATACATCAGTATTCGTTTAATTCTTGATGTATTAAAGTGTTACCTCTGTGAAGTCACTGTCTACTAGTGCCAATGACCGTAGATTCAGAATCATCTTGAATTTATCCTTCTTTACCGGAACTGCCGATATTGTAAACTGAACCTCCACTATATCACCGATTCTAAAGCAAGTTGGGTTTGTTGGAATGAAGCTAATAAATATTTCCATCAGTAGGGATGTGATCCCAATTCATCGTCACTCACCAATGTCGATTTCTATCAGACTTCAACTTGTAATAAAGTACGCAATTGTCCTGGCCATGAAAGTAGCGGGAATTCGCAAGTGAGGTTAATATGCCTTTTGGATCGATGACATACTCGAATGGAATGTGAGAGGAAGTGTTGTCATGTCGGCGATCAGTGAAATATCGGGTTCCTATTGCGAGTGCCATGTAATCCATGTATGTAGAAGGCGTAAAAGCTTGCATTGCTTTGTCAGGAAATTGACGAGCCAGTTTCTGGTGCAGAATCCGAAGGTTATCGATATAGGATTGAAAGCCCGTTGTATCAAGGCCAGTTACGACTATGCTTTGATGTATGAAGGGCGTTCGGCGTTCTGGTTGACTATTGCAGTGATTCATCAGAATGGTATTCAAGGAATTGATACGAATTTAGCACATACCTGGTTGTTATGGGTGGAAGATCTTTCGCCACCAAAATCGCTTGCAAACTTAATACCAATTCTTGATGTTTGGATTCATCATTGGTTGGAAGTGTAAACTTCCAGCAATTTGGAGAGTCAACATGCACAATATTGACATTTGCAATCTGGCAATGCGGTCAATATGATATACCTTTTCAAATCCAATGACTTACGTTTGTGGCCTTCGCAAGCTGACTTTCATCATCGTCTAAGCATGCAGATATGATTTCCTGCAGATGTTCAGCTGTCAATTTGGTGTCAAATACTAGCCAGTATATATATGGTGGATATTGCTAACATGCACCCTTGAAGTTGTAATAGTTGTCCATCACGTACAAAGCAGTGGTGAGATGTATATTGCGTGGCACAATTTCGTCCACTTCATGGATTATATCTTCCGCCATCACCGATCATATCCATATTGGCTTTTGATGTGCATGTGATGATAGCTTTCAGGATCCGTTTTGCTTTTGTTTTTGTATTGCATTCTTCAATATTGAAGTTTGCGTCATTTTGCATAATACGGATCCTTTCCATGTCTTTCAAATGCACCACATAATGTTGGTTGTCAGCTGTCTGGTTTGGATATGGTATAGTCAAGCATGTACTCCAGCTTTTCCGCATTAATTCTGCATCACAGTATATGTGTGCACAGCATTAAAATTAGCCCCTATCCATTATGCATCAATATCTGTTAGTATACCCCATGTTTCTTAATTTGGCATTATGCATTTTTGTTTTATGAATACCCCTTTTTGTTTAGTCTCCATTCCTAACTTTAATTGAATTTGTCAACAATTCATGAAATCTACCAGTATAAACTTGTGGCGAATATCATGTGGACAGTCATCCATTTTTCATGCATACCTTTGCGCTTTGCATGGAGTACATGGCCCAAGAAGCCTCGTTTGGTATATGAGCATGTGCCAATGGTGGATCCTCTGATGTTATTGTTGAAGTTTTGGATTCACCGATTCATCTTAAATTCATAGCTTATTGTTTTTGAGTGATTTAAAGCGTGAGTGGAGATGATATCCACTATTCCATCAACTTTTACCGCTCTCCAATGCCTCCCAAGAAGTCCACCGCCACGAAATCAAACTCGAAAGCAAAATCCAAGGCCACCATGTATGCATCCCTATTTTACTCGGTATAACTGAAGTTTCTATTGCATGCACTAAAGACGGCCTTCTGCAACAATCGAGAAGCAGAAGAAGGTCATCAAGACTTGGGCTGATGATGATATGTATGTGTCATCGTTTTAATCGTTATCTATTTTTGACCAATGGACAGTGTGGCTTTGTCCGATGCTAATTATGATGCCGTCAGTATTCAAAGCACTGGCAGTGTAATGGCACCGTCAACGCTCACAAGGTATCTATAATCACATATCATTGTTATCCAATATGAGTTAACAAATATCAATATCCTCCTAGGCATTCCGTCAAGTTTCGCAACGTTAAAGACGTGTTAGTGTTTCAATATCAAATATATCCACCATGATATCAATCTGTTACAGTGGAAAGAAACGTCAAATGTCATCTCCCAATGTCACCGACAATGACGACAATGTGTAAATATTTTTCATAGGTATTGTCTCATCATTGACAGGTTATCTATAGTAAAACGCCTTCCCCCACCAAGAAATTGAAAGCTGCATCTAATCAATCACGAGACGGTGAGGAAGAGGAGGAAGAGGAAGAGGAAGAGGATTACGGTTCTAAGTGAGTTGTTCGGTTATCATAGACACATTCATTTGTTCAAACAAATCGTTTGACTGTTTAGGCATCATCGCAAAGTAGCCTTAATGAAGAACTCCGATAAGCCAATTTCATGTGTATTTTATGTGCGGATATGAATATTCTCATTCATTAATCGTAACAGTGTTTCTAATACTCCATCCAAGAAGTCCAAGTCCACAAAGGCCATCATGCTCGATGATACCGACAATGATAAAGGCTCCAGTGGCGATGAAGGAGATCTGACCTATGCACTGACGCAGATCACCAGGTGTGTTGGATCTTATTACACCGTGGTGTTTGATGTAGATGTCGTGAATCTAGCTTACCATCTCCGAACGTTGATGAGTCCGATATTGGCACGAGGGATCCTCAACTTGTTGACACCTACCAAGACTGTGTCAATATCAAGTATGCAATTGCATTTATACCCTTGTCATTTACTCATAACCATTCAGGGCAGCAGCAATGGTATCCTGGTCCAGTGCAATTGGGAATGGCAACCCACAGTTCAGTGATATCATCACTGACATCTACAAGATCAACAGAAAGTACGTTATTTGAACAGCAATTTGAGGTCAATTTGGTCGATTCATTGGATATAATATAGGTTATTGGTTTCCACCATTACATTTGATAGATCTGGGAGGTACTCTAATCTCTCTCGTGATAACCCTGCCCATATCTCCACTGGTGCATTTGGTCGCAACTTCTTTCATGCAGTCGGAGGTGGAATGCCGACGATCTTTACATCGGTCATCATAGTGGAGTCCTGCTTTCTCGATGAGCCCAAGATTGGTGGCAATACAAAGCCGGTCAAGGTTATACAGGGTGCACTACTTCAAGGGGAATGGGAGCGATATGTCGGTGCTATTGGAATGGTGATTCGCGAGTCCGAATTTCGGGCCCAACTGTATAAGGACTATGTGTCCTTCTCAACGACCACAGCAAGTTGAATGGATACATCTCCCAGTTTGTGCATTAATCATTTTTAGTTGTAATTCCTAATCGATTTTCATAGAGGCATCGACATCCAAAAATGTACAACTTAGTCCATTCACTCGTCGACCCACTCCATCTTATCATAAGGCCGCTCTATCATTTTACGATATTGGTAAGCATCCGGTCGTCTAATATAAATTGATATCATAAGTATGTGTTGTCAGTGCCCATCTATGATGCACGCAAAGTCAAAGCGGACTTCACGTCCACTCTCATATCGCTCCAGCAACTACCCATCTTCCTGCACAATATCCCTGCAGGATCCTGTGTCGTTGTTGGACACACCATCAATACATTCAAGCGTGTAGATGACATGATGAAGAGCATTTCACTCAATGTGCAATGGGTCATGGTCTTGGGAGTGCCGAAATGATTGCTCCACTTAGCATCATTTATATTTGTATCTTACGTCTGTCTTGTGAAATAAACGCGAACCGATCCATTGACTGTACAGATAATATTACAAATATGAGTATGGACCTTTGATGTCAATCAACCATTTATAGAAAACCCCTGCAAAAGTGTCTGCTAATGAGCCAATGGGTGCTCGAACGGATTTCGGACCTGACTTCATGTTCGACCAGAGGCTGCATGTGTGATAACGTTCCACCTCGTTCACAAAATAGGACACAGTATCCGTTTTGGAATCCACAATGAGCGATATGTCCATACGGCAAAAAACACTCATCGATGGTTTTCCACCAACCATATTGGACTCTATCGCATAAAGCCCTTCATAGGTCTTTTGGACAAAGTCGAAGAACTCGTTTCTGCCTTGCTCTCGAATAGAAATGGCGCCCCTGTCCGGATTGCACGCCACCGTCTTCAATAGAGTCCCCTGCGTTTGAAATATTCTGACAAAGTTAAGACAATCATACATATGATATGACAAGTGAAAATGAAGGGCACTCACCTTAACTCATCCAAGGTATAGAAACTTGAGACGATATCCCACTTCCAGGACTTGCTTTCCTTGTTGTACAGGGTGTGCACCGTATACACGACCTTTCCACCAACTAGAAACACACGCCATTCGCCCATCTTACTCAGTGGTTCGATGTACGTTTGCCCAAACCAACGTGAACCTGGAACCTCACAGTTATTGTGCATGTATTCCCAATTTCGCTTGGCGTCGCCAGGTAATAGGACGTGATGACCGGTGTCGCTGTGTGTCCGTTTCAAGACAATATTCGGTGGGAATTGGTCGCCATCATTTAATAATTTTGCTTGAGGGCGTATCGTATGCGTTACATTCAAAGCGACATGAAGCAAGTTTTGATTTTGTATCCATTTTGAATGGACCGTGTTCATCTGCTTCGGAGGCGGCCAGATGTGTACCGTTCGACAAAGTTCGTCCATGCCAGTCATGAAAATCGACACATTTTCCAGTGTCAATCCGTATTGGTTACCGCTGTCAAGACATCAGTATAATGCAGCGAAAACGGAGCAGAATTAATTAAAGCGATGTCAATCTTACATGTATGACATTCCCATATCCACACCACCAAATACACAATCTGCCGATGCGAACTTTTGCCACGTATCGCCTTTGTCTTGATGGCGAAGTATTGCATGAAGGAACTCGGGCCAAAATATGTATTTGACATTGAAGCGCCGGGCTCCATCCTCATGATGTAGTCGCATTCCGATATAAACCTGTTTGTTGTGAAATACATTTCAGTATCAACAATCCACAAATTAAACAATAGACATTACCCATTCTTGAACACATGCTGAATAGCGACTCTTGTATGACTTGATGATATGGACGTAACCATCAAGATGGGCAATGGTATCGAGTTCGATGTCGGATATGGTCGTGGTGACGAATGCAAGATCGTTAATGGCTGCGGCTTTGCTCGCGATACGAGTTGTTGGGTCAAGGATAAAAAGGATTTTGAAAACACGGCCGTCATTGTTGCTTAATGTGGTTATACGGCATTCATTGTTGCTTACGGTGGTTGGCGGTTCCGTTTCACAGTCAGATGATGTTTCCATCTCAGAGTCGGATGATAGCCTTTTGCGTGGAAGGAGATCGAGTTCCGCGGCCGTCGCATTGCGGACACCCTGCGAATTTTCACGTATGTTGCGACCAAGACATACCGACTGCGGACAAATTCCAGACGAAACGCATTTGGGATGTTGGTGTGCGGATCCGACATGTCTTTGGCAGGAGTTGCCTTCCTTCTTCCACAAAAGACATTTCGTTTTTGGAGAGTCGCATTTTCGACCAGGGCAGATGTGCATGCAAAGTTCATAACCAAGTTCCTTCTTATATGGCATGTTTGTGGACCTAGGCAGGATTTCGGATGGATGGTATGAGGAACAGACACAGATATCATTAATACATCAATACCTTAATGATTGATTACTTTCAGGGTGGTTGATAGCGGGTGGTGACGATTCCACAAACCTTCTAATTATAAGACGTCGGAATTATGTCACCTGACAAGAGTGGCAATGATAAAACAACGAACACGTGCCAAACACGTTGATCAGCAATGTAATCATTTAAATGTCTTGAAAGAGCAATATCCACCGAACAGATCGGACGTGTTCGGTGTGTTCGGTGGAGATGTTCGGTGGATGTCAACCAACGGTTGTGACTAGATATATCACACCGAACACATCGAACATGTTCGGTGTGTTCGGTGGAGATGTTCGGTGGATGTCAACCAACGGTTGTGACTAGATATATCACACCGAACACATCGAACATGTTCGGTGTAGTATATCTAGTCGTACATTGACATCCACCAAACATGTCCGGTGACCGAACACACCCAACAACATGTTTGTTGTAGTATATCTAGTCCTTCTACATCCATCCAACAAGTCAGACTTGTTGTGCTTTTCCGTCAACGGACCAGTCCGTGAATATTCATCGAACGAATTAACTCAATTTATTGCCTTACCAACTGAAAAATATTCCATACGCTGCACATGTCGGTTTTCTGCGTGCAATTACTAGCTTTGGACAACTTCTAAGCTCGAGCCACATCAAAAACATAAATAAATAGATATGTTGTTTATGCATGCAAAGAAGCCGAACATGAGGTCGAACATGTGGCGATTGATCTGGTCACGTGGTCGTGACATCTGTATTCATAGTCTGGAGCGTTGAGTAATAAATCCGCCCTTTTCTTTTGCTCTCAAATCGCCTCACACGTCGACCAAAAAACTTTTATTTCATCTACCATGTCCTTGCCAGTCGTCAAAACCTCGACTCCCGCTGTCAATCCCGCCGCCTTCAAGTACTGGCCTGATGCGCCGCCCAAAAAGCTGCAGGAGCTACATCGCATCTTCCAAATCCAGTACATGGTCCCGCCCAAGATTCCGGCACCCAACAAGGAATCCGGCACCATTCCCGTATTTTCTCGTAATCTCTATGTACTGAAGACACACCCCCACGATGCCACCGCCCGAGGTGAGTTATGGCGCGAAATCCCCGAACGATACGAGGAACCGCTCCGTCACTTGATTTATCAAATGGATATGTACATCTACGCGACAGCAGCCATCGCATACAACAAGGCACCCAACTACTCGCCGGACTACGCCAAAAATGATAAGGAAGGGACCGAATCGCTTCGGGATTATCTCAAATATACCGACACCGTCATGGATGAAATTTGGGCAGAGGTGTTGGTGGCACAACGGACAAACGAGGTTACCCGTGACTGGCGAAGCAAGATCTTCGATGATTGGCTCCTGAAAGAATTTTATGTCGGGAAACATTCGCCATCGGCTTTGATTCAACATGGCGCTGTGAACACCGAGATCAAGCCCGAGGATCTAGGTAAGTATATATGTATTTATGGCCAAATGAATTCTCACGTCTGGCATCATAGATTGGGCAAAATACGACGAATCCGTGCCAGCATGGCACAGCGGAACCTTGGCAAATTGGTCATTCGGTGGGCTTCCGGATGCCACAAAGCTCGAGATCATCGGTCATGTTATTGCTTGGTGTAAAGGACATAGTGTCCTCATCGATGCCGATGTGGCAGACGATGATGAAGGTGTGATCTAGAATTACATGTGTGATTGTGCTAATGATATAGTACATTTGCAGAGGAGCCAGTTGCCCAGGGCAAGGGCAAGGGCAAAGCCAAGTCAAAATCGGTCAAAAAACAGAAGGCATCTTCTGCTGGTTTGTACAAATTTTCAACCATAGTGGTGTATAGATCTATTGAATATTCAGGTGGCACAGACAATTCGTCCGAGAAGGACAAAAAGAAGCCCAAGCCCAAGCCCAAGTCCAGTAAGTACTTTCATTGTCTGTGATTGTCATACATGCAAACCCTTCATCATGACAGAGCGCACAATCAAGTCCAAAGCCGAGGACGACGATGAGGGTGAGTTATTGAATTCCGAATATCAAAACGATGATCCAACACATTTATTCATGTATAGACGACATAAAGATGGAGGAGGACGTAGCCCCGGTAAAGAAGAAGCGGTCTAAGGCCCAAATGCGTACGTTGCTCACCTTGTTATGATTAATGCACTGACATCTCGCAGTCGCTGTTGAAATTGGGTCGTCGCGCACAACCCGGCAATCGGCATCGGAGAAATTGACAATGGAGATTAAGCCACCCATCGCCCCCGAGCCGGATGTTGTGGCACCGGAATCCGCGAAGTTGGACATTTTAGGACCAGAGTGGGCGGGGTTGTTGGATGTTGATAATGATATAACCATGGACAACGATGACGGATCTCCCGAACCTGAAAAGATGTCTCCCAGCGATGGTCACGAGGATGGCGAGATGGCAAAGAGGAGGAAATTGGATGTTGCTTCGGAGCAAGCGGGCATTATTGTAGAGAAACTCAACCTGGTGAAGCCACCGAAGAAGTCTCCGACTCCAGGTATGTATTTCAACATTACATCATAGGCTGTATATATTCCAATTCTGATCTTCTCCATGTCCTAGGATTCCGTCCCAATACGCGTGCATCGTCACGCCACCAGTCATCGACCCCTGCAGAGCCCAGCGCTTCATCAATGGATGTGGATTGGAGCAACATCGTTCCACCCGAAATCCTACTCTCCATTACTCCAAGCCAAACGAGGCCTTCATCTCCCAAGCCATCGACATCCAAACTTGATCCCGGGCCTTAATTTTGGAGGAGTAAGTCCTTCTTTTGTGGAGTATTCATTATATTTGACTAAAAAAACTGTATCCCAGTCGTTGATTTCTGGAAACTTGGTGACAATCTGTGCCCTCAAATGTCCTCCTCATACATCGCTACTATTAACATTTGTACAGTTTCTATATATGTATTTCTTTTTGCTCCGTTAAAAATGGTTTGTGTTACTGTCCTATGACCATAAGAATTGAGCATGATAGTGAGCATAGATACAGCATAAGGCATCAATCTTGTTGACTGAAAATCTGTTTGTCTAAAATATATCCTGGTGAATGCATTACTTTCAGTTCAGTTGTACAACCACCTACACACTCAACTTGAGAAGGACAACCTGAGATGACTCTCATTCGGGCTAATGAAAATTCAAATGGAATATATGTAAGAAACCAGAATCACGAACTTTATGGACCTATTAAATGAGGATACAATGATACAAGAGTAACAAAACCCCCTCTTGTAGTGGAAGATATAACTGTCACTCCAAGGGGAGCTATGACTCTTTGGTACCGGAATAATACAGTATACTTGTGTGGGAATGATACGTACAGCTCCATAAAAATGACAATGTATTTCTGACAAGGATGAAGAACAATGATAATTTCCATGAATTACCAAGCAATTGTCAAATATGCACAGTTGTCAAACAGCCTGGTTGTTCAACTTCAATACCTGTTTTGTCTGTTGAGCAAGCCAGAAATAAATATCACTGAGACTCTGAAGATTAAATCCACAAAATATCTTAAAAGGGGGTACCATTGTTCTTCTCAGTCGGTTTGATCAATGTCTTGTCAGCCAGACCCCTAATAAGATCGTAAGGCAGCTATTCATGATACAGATGCATTTTTGGCCTGTATCAAGGCATGTCACAGGAACATAGAATGGAATAAAAAAAGTAAACACAGATTTCTAAAGATTCAGGCACGCCTTATGGTGTTTTGGGAAAAGCTTACAAATAATATAATGTCATATGATCAATCCCATTGTGTTAATTGTTATTCATGATCCGAACCACTTGACTAGTTAAATGGGTGGTGTTTCCTCTTACTGTCACAAATCCTCATGAATCCCCACAACATCATCCGTGTCTGCATTGCATGTTTGACTTATCTATATTTCCTTGCAAATGCAACATTATTTCCACAACTATGCCAAGACAAACTTATGTATATCTCTCCTGAACCAATTTCCTGTCCTGTGATATCGACCTTGACCCAAGAATTGGATGTTTTTCAAAGAAAACTCATAGAACATGAGTTGGCCCCAGATCAGGGCGATGCAACAATATTGATGCAAATAAATGCAACACTATATGTAAAGATCATTGGAATAACAAAAGAAACAAAAGATAACTTGACAGTCGATCCATTATTCGTTTGGACTACATTTAAAAATAGCGCCTTCAAAATGCGAATACGTTCTATTCAATATGCAAGAACATATTTCTTACCTCCTAAATATCTCTTTGCTTTGTATTGTCTTCTCAAACCTATCACTGTCCAATGTCGTTGTAAAATGATCAAAGCATTGCTCATGCGATCGCTATTGAGACGACATGATTTCAAAACATATTTATTTCATTGTATTACTAGTTCTCTATCACATGCAACGTTGCTGTGGACCACACTATGTTTCATAATACGGCATAGCCGTTCAAACATAATTGTGTTCAATTTGAATTTATTCGGACACTTGTTTAAATCTTTATATATAAATTTCGTTCATAGATATGACTACATTGGTGGTGGTAAACGAATACCAACATTCAAGTTTAGCTTTCTTCAATCTTTTATGCTACCGTCTAATAATATCAACCATGATTCTGACATATTATTCGAATATGTGGGGCATATTGATGAACAAACAGCCAACACTTTATATGAAGATAGAAAAACATATGCATGTGTTAAAATGCCTTTACATGAACTTCTGCCAAATTTGACAGTGAAGGATATTGGTGAAATAACAACAATACATGGTATATATTTGTCAAAGACATTACAAAGATTACATGGACAAGATCTATCTGTGGCATTAATGAGGCATAATTGTTCAGCTTGTGATACTCATGTTTCTATTTTTCATGTGCATGATATTAAATCACATAAAGACCTGTGTAAACAGTGGTACAGAAGACAAAAAATGACAGAAACATATGAGTGCGGCAAAGAAGAAACTCAGGCTCAAATGAAAGAAGAATTGGACAAGTCAGATGAGCAATTATTTCCTCCTCCTCCTCCATCTATTGAATTGAAGGAAACCATAATCAGCAACTGGTGCAGAGATACATCACCTGAATGTTTCCAAGAAAGTGGGTGTGCTGTATGTGGTCAATTGGTTGCATTGAAAAACATGTCTTTATTGTCAAAGACGAAGGTTAATCTGAAAATATTAACTAGAGACAATATGGGAATCACAAGATGTGAACGATATCATTGTTCTGATCCAATAGAGGATATCAAAGGTCCAGTGCTAGATGACACATGTAAATGGATATGCAAACCATGTGTGCTCAGTCTGAATAAAGGCCAAACTCCCAAATATGCTTTGGCGAATGGACTTTGGATGGGAAGAATTCCTGCACAACTTCAAAATCTAACATTTGCTGAACAACTTTTGATTGCCCGTGTTCGTCACAACAAATGTATTGTTCGTGTCTCCTCTGGGATGCATAAAATGAAAGCAAATGCCATCATGTTTCAAAACCCAACACCAAAGATATATCAACGGTTGCCTCCAACAATTAAAGAACTTGATGAAGTGCTAGCGTTTATTTTCACTGGTCCTGCCAGACCAACTCCAGAAGACATGGAGCGAACACCTTTATTGGTTCGCCGAAGGCGAGTTTCTGCAGCTTTAGAATGGCTGAAATTGAATCACATGGATTACTATGATTTAGATATCTCCTATGAAAATCTAGCACAATATCCAGATCATGGAATTCCTGTTGTGGTTGCATATCGACCAGCAGACACAAATAAGGAACCAGAAGCCACTAGTGCATTTGACAATGAAGTGGAAGATGGTGTGGAAGATGGGCCTTGTCCCTTTGTTGTTAGTGGAGTAACTGGCGAAAATCTAGATATTACAAGTCCAAAGGCATTAATAGCTAGAGCGACCAAGCACTTGATAGATGACCATGGTGGTGTTCTTGCCATAAGCCATGCTAGAAATCCAGAATCGTTCTTTAATAATCCTCAGTTATATCCTATGATGTTTCCCTGCCTATTTCCATATGGCTTGGGTGGTATTAGCAGCATAGACAATGATGTTTTAAGCATCAGTGATATGATGCACAAAAGACATCTCCTGATGTACCATGACAAAAGATTTCAAACCGATCCCTATTTTCCATTGATTGCATTCAATCAAGAACAAATCAAGGACAGTACAACTGGAGGATATTTGTTGACTAATAAACATAATTTCAACGATATTGCAGATCGCCTGATGAATATCAATACAGCTGTTTTGGATGACCTCTCTAAGAGATTATCTAGAGGTGACAGAGTCAAACCAGATACATCGGAAGAGAAAGCATGCTATAAACTCATTTCTGATCTGGATCACGTAGCTGGTCAGGTCAAAGGTTCAATTACTAACAAGAAATACATGCGAAATGAGATTTGGTCTCTGATATCCTATATTGGTGCTCCGACTTGGTTTATCACTTTTGCACCTGCAGACATCAATCACCCACTATGCTTATATTATGCTGACAACAAAGAAAAGTTTTATCCTAAACTACGTCTACCCCAGGATTGTTACAAACTAATTGCAAACAATCCAGTTGCTGGAGCCCGCTTTTTTCACTTTACTACTGAAATGTTCATCAAACATATATTAGGAATAAATGAATCTCATCCTGGCCTGTATGGAAACACATCAGGTTATTATGCAACGGTAGAGGAACAAGGACGTCTTACCTTGCATCTTCATATGCTGTTGTGGATAAAGGGATGCCTTACACCTCAGGAAATACGTGACAAAATTATGGGTGAAAATTCTGACTTTCAGAAAAGATTAGTGGAATATTTGGCAAGTTTGTGTGTAGGACAATTCATGACAGGTTCTAAAGATGAGGTATCACAGAAAATGGAACAGACAATGTCGAAACCTGAATATCAACCACCAACATGTGTCATGCCAGATCCACCATCATATAATTGTTCCATGAATTGTCAATATCACAACAAAAGATCAACATGGTGGCAAAGGTTTCAAGATGTTGTAGATGATCTTTTATTGCGATTAAATGTACATAACAGGCATGATGGCAAAAAAAAGCCATACTGTCTTAATTCGAAAGGTGAATGTAAACGACGATTTCCCCGTGATATCTTTCAACAAACTTTTGTAGAACCTAACACTGGTGCTCTCAACCTCAAGCATGATGAACCTTGGATGAACACGGTGACACCTGAAGTTACATATATGCTACGATGCAATTCTGATGTGACCAGCTTATTATCAGGTACTGCTATAAAGGCCATAGTTGCATACATAACAGATTATATTACAAAATTCTCCTTGAAGACCTATAGCATTTTTGAAGTGATAAAAAGTATTTTTGATAAGAATTCCGAAATGATTGGTGGCGACCTAAAAAGAAAAGACAAAGTCAGAAAGCTGTTTACACAAATAGTCAATTCACTCACCTCCAAAATGGAAATTGGTGCTCCAATGGCTTCATTATATGTCCTTGGAAATCCTGATCACTACACCAGTCATAAATTCGTGCCATTCTTTTGGAGATCTTATGTTAAAGAGGTTATCAGTGCATGGTCTGATGAAGAAATTCCTAATATATGTGAAGACCAAAATAATGCACAAAAGGTTGTTATTGGTAAGAATAATGGCGCATACATTGGACTTTCCAAAGTAAATAATTATATGTTCAGACCTGCCTTGTATGATAATGTATCACTGTATGACTGGATATGTCTTGCCACTATGGAACCAAAGAAAAGACACACCAAAACAAAGACCAAAAGGGCCAGAAAAGAACCAGTGCAAAACCAAATTTTTGACAATCTAGGCTGTGATGATTTGTCTGACTCTTGCACTGAACCTACTAATGTTGACTATTCCAGTGATGACAACTTGTCTGATGTCGTTGATAATGATATACTCATGGAGATAGATGAAATTCCAAAACCTGATAGTTTGAATAGACATGCAGGCACAGAAATAGCTGATAAAACAAATGAAGTTGATCTTAATAAATTGACAAAATTTGAAAATGATTATACTTTACATTCCAATCATCCACAATATCTTACCCACCATGCCAAAATGAAAGGGAATGATCCTTTCATAGTTCCTAATTTTATTCCGAACACTTTGCCAAGGGCTGACCGTGGTGATCGAGAATATTATTGTTGTACAATGTTAACGTTTTTCAAGCCATGGAGAAGTGGCAAAGAACTCAAAAGTAAATTACAAACATGGGATAATGCTTTTATAGACCACGAGTTTTCTAAAAAAGAACTAGAGATCATGAAATACTTTGGTCTGCGGTATGAATGTTTGGATGCAAGAGATGATTTCTCTGCTAAACGTCAGAAGAATAATACTGCAAATATAAGGTATTCATGGGCGACCTCAAACGGTCTTGATGAACTGGATGACATGCACAATGCTGAATTTGCATTTAATGGCGACGACTTCAACAACAATATTGATGAAGACAATAATGACACGGAAATACTCCTGAAACTTGGTCAAAAAGGACAAAAAAGGAAAGATCAAATGCTGATAGCTGAAAGAACTTTGAAAAGGTCAGGGTGGCTCGATGATTGTATTGATGGTACCCCAGATATAGGACCGTTGATACCTATAGAACCACCTGTAGTACAATCAGCAAAATTGTGGAGAACTGCAGTCCTTGCAAAGAAAAAGGAAATCATCGATGACAGAAATAAAAATTTACCAACAAACACAGCAACCATAAATAAATTGGGAAATTTTCAATATAATGATGTCAAGATAGTGGATGCAGCATACATCAACCATATGTTTATTCCTGCAAACAGAGCTGATCGTCATCTTATTGATGTAACTATCAATGATTACAAGTTGAACACTGACCAAAAGAGAGCATTTCATATCATTGTGAATCACTCTACCTTGATTAACGGTTCTGATAAGCTACGCATGTATCTTGGTGGGATGGCAGGCACAGGGAAATCACAAGTCATCAAAGCATTGACTAGTTTTTTTGGTAAACACAACGAAAATCATCGATTTGTGGTTCTTGCACCAACCGGTGGTGCTGCTGCCCTTGTAAATGGATCCACATATCACTCCATTCTTGGAATTAATCAGGGAGGATCATCTCATTCCCTTGCACAAGTACGTGCCAATCTTGATGGTGTGGATTACATTTTCATTGATGAGGTGTCAATGTTATCTTGCAGAGATATGTATAAAATCAGTGCTCAGTGTGCAAAAGCACGTGGTGTTTATGATGAACCCTTTGGTGGCATTAATATGATATTTGCAGGATATTTTGGCCAACTTCCACCAGCTATGAGTGGTGCTCCTTTATACTCTGGAACCATTGGTGTCCAAATCAATTCCAGTCAAACTATAGCAAATCAGGAAGCGGCTATAGGCAAAGCTCTTTGGCATCAAATAACAACAGTTGTTATATTACGTGAAAATATGAGACAAACCAATCAGTCAGAAAAAGATGTCCAACTGAGGCTTGCTTTGGAAAACATGAGATACAAAGCATGTACTCCCAAAGATATTGCATTTCTTCGTACTCGTGTTGCAGGAAAAGGTCCAAATGATCCAAAATTAGCCCAAAAGAAATTCAGGAATGTGTCAGTTATAACTGCATTGAATGCACAAAAAGACAAAATCAATGAACTTGGTATTCAACGTTTTGCTGCTGAAAATAGGAGACCATTAACATCATTCTATTCCATAGACAGATGGAATGATCCTACTAGTTCCAATAGCAAAAGAAAATCTCATCACATGTCAACAATTTTGGATCCTATTCGACACACAAAGATATTGGAACCTTCACTCCAAAAGCTACTTTGGAGCCAACCACATGCATCATCCTCTGATCATATACCAGGAAGATTGGACTTATGTGTAGGCATGCCAGTGATGCTGAGGAACAATGATGCAACAGAGTGCTGCATTACCAAAGGAGCAGAGGGCATAGTTGTGGGTTGGCAGAGTGCAATAGGTCCTGAGCAACAAACTGTACTGGACACTTTATTTGTCAGATTATTGAATCCTCCAAAAAAAATTAACATAGAAGGACTTCCTGAAAATGTTGTGCCAATTACAAAACATGTCACTTCCACCATGTGCTCATTACCCAATGATGATGTGATATCTTTGTCAAGAGAACAAGTGTTGGTACTACCTAATTTTGCAATGACTGATTATGCATGTCAAGGACGTACTCGTCCTAACAATGTAGTTGACCTCAGTAGTTGTAGAAACCACCAATCCTATTATACTTGCTTATCAAGAAGTGCTTCTGCAGCAGGAACTATCATCATGCAAGGCTTTGATCCTAAAGTAATTACTGGGGGTGCTTCTGGATATCTCAGGCAGGAATTCAGAGAATTAGAACTGCTTGATGAGATTACCAAACTGAAATATCAAGGACTCTTACCAGACCATGTCAAGGGAGATCAGCGAAATTCTATCATTGATCAATTTAGAAAATGGAAAGGAAAGTCATATATTCCAAAAAACATTCATCATGCTATCGCATGGAAAGCCACGGAGCAACTAAATCAATACACAACACAGCCCTCTCCATGGCAATTAATTAAACATATGAACAAAAATCAAAAGGCAGATTTCAGAAACCTCAACTTTGTTCCTGCAAAAGGAACTGTTCCAATCACTGTCACTCATAAAAATTCGATGGCCAATGTATTGCAAAATAAAAAACGAAAATTACAACAAGTTGTAAGTTCATCTTCCATAGTGAAAAAAAGACGAAAAACAAGTACTATTGAATTAAATGAACCAAAAGGGTTTATATGGGATGCGGAAGATTGGAGCTGTGCTTATGATTCACTCTTTACAATATTACTAGCAATATGGAATGAAGATCCATCAAGTTGGAAAAAAAGATTCAATAGCATCAATGAAATATTAAAGATTTTGAGCTTAGGATTCAAACGATCCAAGAATCACACAACAGATTTAGAAACAGTTAGAAATACAATCAGACATTTATTGCATCAAGATAAACCCGAAATATTTCCTTATGGTCAAGTTGGCATTGCCATAAGTGATTTGGCCCATTATATAATGAAAGCAAATGAACCAATGACTTCAACTTGTCTTAAATGTATCAATTGTGAAAACATAACCATTCTGGAAAATGATAGATGTGACGCCATCTTTCATTGTTCATATTCATTTTCTGGAACAATCTCAACATGTCTTGCTCAAATCATAGTTAATAGACAACGGCACAAATGTCAATTGTGTTGGGGAGAGATTACTAAATTTATTGCATTTAACAAAATTCCACCTCTAATCATGTTTACAGTTGACTCTATTGAGAATTTAATAATTAGTCAAGTTATAAACTTGTCAATTGATGACATATCCACTGCTTACACATTGAGAGGAATTGTGTACTTTGGTGATGCACATTTTACTGCCCGCATATTCATCAACAGTATGGTATGGTTTCATGATGGTATATCAACCAGATCAATTTGTATTAATGAAGGTGATATAGATGACTTTTCAAATATTAATTTATTGTCATGTAATGGTAATAATGCTGTACTGTTTATATATGCTCAATCTTAATATGTGTTCTCTTGCTAAAAGAAGGGACGAGTAACATGCCATGCAAAGCAATGGCCCACACCCCACTAGTATCATATTCATGATCATCTTAACTTTCTCAGAATATTTCAAATGCAAGGGACTTTATTGAAGACGGTCGCATGCAATCCAGACAGGGGCGCCATTTCCATTCGAGAGCAAGGCAGACGCAAGTTCTTCGATTTTGTCCAAAAGACCTAGCACCCATTGGCTCTTTGGCAGACACTTTCGGAGGGGTTTTTTATAAATGGTTGGTTGACATCAAAGGTCCATACTCATATTTGTAATATTATCTGTACAGTCAATGGAACGGTTCGTGTTTATTCACAAGACAGACGTAAGATACAAATATAAACGATGATATGTGGAGCAATCATTTCAGCACTCCCAAGACCATGACCCATTGCACATTGAGTGAAATGCTCTTCATCATGTCATCTACACGCTTGAATGTATTGATAGTATGTCCAACAATGACACAGGATCCTGCAGGGATATTGTGCAGGAAGATGGGTAGTTGCTGGAGCGATATGAGAGTGGACGTGAAGTCCACTTTGACTTTGCGTGCATCATATATGGGCACTGACAACACATACTTAAGATATCATTTTATATTAGACGAGCGGATGCTTACCAATATCGTAAAATGATAGAGTGGCCTTATGATAAGATGGAGTGGGTCGACGAGTGAATGGACTAAGTTGTACATTTTTGGATGTCGATGCCTCTATGAAAATCGATTAAAAATTACAACTAGAAATGATTAATGCACATACTGGGAGATGTATCCATTCCACTTGCTGTGGTCATTGAGAAGGACACATAGTCCTTATACAGTTGGGCCCAAAATTCAGACTCGCGAATCACCATTCCAATAGCACCGACATATCACTCCCATTCTCCTTGAAGTAGTGCACCCTGTATAACCTTGACCGGCTTTGTATTGCCACCAATCTTGGGCTCATCAAGAAAGCAGGACTCCACTATGATGACCGAAGTAAAGATCATCGGCATTCCACCTCCGACTGCATGAAAGAAGTTGCGACCAAATGCACCAGTGGAGATA
The DNA here is from genome assembly GCA_963556145.1 of Hygrocybe punicea. Lineage (NCBI taxonomy): Eukaryota > Fungi > Basidiomycota > Agaricomycetes > Agaricales > Hygrophoraceae > Hygrocybe > Hygrocybe punicea. The sequence continues at coordinate 2,598,756 of OY744461.1, read as the reverse complement.
TGGGCAGGGTCATCACGAGAGAGATTGGAGTACCTCCCAGATCTATCAAAGGTAATGGTGGAAAGCAATAACCTATATTATATCAAATGAATTGACTGGATCAACCTCAAATTGTCGTTGACGTACTTTCTGTTGATCTTGTAGATGTCAGTGATAATATCACTGAACTGTGGGTTGCCATTTCCAATTACACTGGACCAGGATACCATCGCTGCTGCCCTATATAGTTATGAGTAAATGACAAGGGTATGACTGCAATGGCATACTTGATGTTGATGCAGTCTTGGTAGGTGTCAACAAGTTGAGGATCCCTCGTGCCAATATCGGACTCATCAACGTTCGGAGATGGTAAGCTAGATTCACGACATCTACATCAAACACCATGGTGTAATAATATCCAACACACCTGGTGATCTGCGTCAGTGCATAGGTCAGATCTCCTTCATCGCCACTGGAGCCTTTATCATTGTCGGTATCATCGAGCATGATGGCCTTTGTGGACTTGGACTTCTTGGATGGAGTATTAGAAACACTGTTACGATTAATGAATGAGAATATTCATATCCGCACATAAAATACACATGAAATTGGCTTATCGGAGTTCTTCATTAAGGCTACTTTGCGATGATGCCTAAACAGTCAAACGATTTGTTTGAACAAATGAATGTGTCTATGATAACCGAACAACTCACTTAGAACCGTAATCCTCTTCCTCTTCCTCCTCTTCTTCATCATCTCGTGATTGATTAGATGCAGCTTTCAATTTCTTGGAGGGGGAAGGCGTTTTACTATGGATAACCTGTCAATGATGAGACAACACCTATGAAAAATATTTACACATCGTCGTCATTGTTGGTGACATTGGGAGATGACATTTGACGTTTCTTTCAACTGTAACAAATTGACATCATGTTAGATATATTTGATATTGAAACACTAACATGTCTTTAACGTTGCGAAACTTGACGGAATGTCTAGGAGGATATCGATATTTGTTAACTCATATTGGATAACAATGATATGTGATTATAGATACCTTGTGAGCGTTGATGGTGCCATTACACTGCCAGTGCTTTGAATACTGATGGCATCATCATTAGCATTGGACAAAGCCACACTGTCCATTGGTCAAAAATAGATAACGATTAAAATGATGACACATACATATCATCATCAGCCCAAGTCTTGATGACCTTCTTCCGCTTCTCGATTGTTGCAGAAGGCCGTCTTTAGTGCATGCAATAGAAACTTCAGTAATACCGAGTAAAATAGGGACACATACATGGTGGCCTTAGGTTTTGCTTTCGAGTTTGATTTCGTGGCAGTGGACTTCTTGGGAGGCATTGGAGAGCGGTAAAAGTTGATGGAATAGTGGATATCATCTCCACTCACACTTTAAATCGCTCAAAAACAATAAGCTATGAATTTAAGATGAATCGGTGAATCCAAAACTTCAACAATAACATCAGAGGATCCACCATTGGCACATGCTCATATACCAAACGAGGCTTCTTGGGCCATGTACTCCATACAAAGCGCAAAGGTATGCATGAAAAATAGATGACTGTCCACATGATATTCGCCACAAGTTTATACTGGTAGATTTCATGAATTGTTGACAAACTCAATTAAAGTTAGAAATGGAGACTAAACAAAAGGGGGTATTCATGAAACAAAATGCATAATGCCAAATTAAGAAACATGGGGTATATTAACAGATATTGATGCATAATGGATAGGGGCTAATTCCAATGCTATGCATACATATCCTGTGATGCAGAATTAATGCAGAAAAGCTGGAGTACATGCTTGACTATACCATATCCAAACCAGACAGCTGACAACCAACATTATGTGGTGCATTTGAAAGACATGGAAAGGATCCGTATTATGCAAAATGACGCAAACTTCAATATTGAAGAATGCAATACAAAAACAAAAACAAAACGGATCCTGAAAACTATCATCACATGCACATCAAAAGCCAATATGGATATGATCGGTGTGAGGATGATGGCGGAAGATATAATCCATGAAGTGGACGGAATTGTGCCATGCAATATACATCTCACCACTGCTTTGTACGTGATGGACAACTATTACAACTTCAAGGGTGCATGTTAGCAATATCCACCATATATATACTGGCTAGTATTTGACACCAAATTGACAGCTGAACATCTGCAGGAAATCATATCTGCACGCTTAGACGATGATGAAAGTCAGCTTTTGAAGGCCACAAATGTAAGTCGTTGGATTTGAAAAGGTACATCATATTGACCGCATTGCCAGATTTCAAATGTCAATATTGTGCATGTTGACTCTCCAAATTGCTGAAAGTTTACACTTCCAACCAATGATGAAACCGAACATCAAGAATTGGTATTAAGTTTGCAAGTGATTTTGGTGGCGAAAGATCTTCCACCCATAACAACCAGGTATGTGCTAAATTCGTATCAATTCCTTGAATACCGTTCTGATGAACCACTGTAATAGTCAACCGGAACGCCGAACGTCCTTCATACATCAAAGCATAGTTGTAACTGGCCTTGATACAACAGGCTTTCAATCCTATATCGATAACCTTCGGATTCTGCACCAGAAACTGGCTCGTCAATTTCCTGACAAAGCAATGCAAGCTTTTACGCCTTCTACATACATGGATTACATGGCACTCGCAATAGGAACCCGATATTTCACTGATCGCCGACATGACAACACTTCCTCTCACATTCCATTCGAGTATGTCATCGATCCAAAAGGCATATTAACCTCACTTGCGAATTCCCGCTACTTTCATGGCCAGGACAATTGCGTACTTTATTACAAGTTGAAGTCTGATAGAAATCGACATTGGTGAGTGACGATGAATTGGGATCATATCCCTACTGATGGAAATATTCATTAGCTTCATTCCAACAAACCCAACTTGCTTTAGAATTGGTGATATAGTGGAGGTCAGTTTACAATATCAGCAGTTCTGGTAAAGAAGGATAAATTCAAGATAATTCTGAATCTACAGTCATTGGCACTGGTAGACAGTGACTTCACAGAGGTAACACTTCAATACATCAAGAATTAAACGAATACTGATGTATATTCTCAGGAAGCAACTATGATTCGCAACAAGACAGCTTTGCCTACACCAACTACACAGCCCAGAATAGCCATCAAACGGCATGTTGGGTATGTGGAAGAGAGTAATGATGCAGAGGGTGTTGTGGAAACAAGGTGACGCTTCAATAATATGAATATAGACCGATACTAATGTATAATATTGTATGTACTCAAACTGTTGATATGTTACAGCTGTTTTGCTATCTGATGGCTGCAACTGCACCGTTTTGAATCAATTGAGAAATTTGGACTTGGTAGAATTTTGGGTGCTGTGTTTTGTATCTCATGAAATACTATTTGGATTAAGATGGTTATACAGGGAAAGTTGTACTATGTCTTGAGGACTATCTACGCCTGTAATTACATTTGAACAATATTTAGGATATAGTGAGTTGTTGATGAAATAAAAGGTAGACCAGTACTTTTTGACACCCAAAATGATACTGTCAAATTATGACATCGAAAGAGCTCATATGAAGAAGACTGGAGGGAGAAAGTTGTTCATCTTGTCAAGGCCTAAAAGTACATATACCATATTCTTCTCTATTTTGTCCTTTGAGCCGTCATTGCATCTGTACTATGTTTGTCTGTCATTAGGCTCGAAATACAACCTGAATCACAAACTGTATAACCATCTTGATCCAAGCAGTATTTCATGAGATACAAAACACAGCACCCAAAATTCTACCAAGTCCAAAATTCTCAATTGGTTCAAAAAGGTGCAGTTACTGCCATCAGATAGTAAAATGACTGTAAACTATTGAAAGTTGTAAATCACGATGATACATGGAACCATTCTGAATACATCGGTTTACTATAAAATGTGTCTTCTATATACTGTAATTGAAATTTGGCTATTGATTCAGGCATCAAGCATTGATGACACATATGTGACATGTCCAGATATTGTATTCTTCAATCATTGTTAGACTGTTACTCTGCAATTTGAGGATCTACAATATGCAAGAGGTGTGCCTTTTTGCTGAAAAGATGAGGATGAGCTATTGAAAATCCATTATCTACCTATAATCCAGATTTAATGTTTGCATATTCTCTTTGTATCACCACTGGATAGCTAACTATATCCAATGTTCAATGTGTACTGATCACAGAAGACAATAGTAACCTGAACATATTGACGACCGAACACATTGACCAAACACACTGAACATGTCCAATATGTTCGGTTTGTGGTCCATGAAACTGAATTACAATTCATTGTACAAATTCAATCAAACTACCTTTACTTCTCATATGTGATGCATAACCTTTTGTTCAAAGACATGTCATATTAACTGGATGAAATCTGCAGGTGCAACAAGCATATTTACTCCTTTATATCTAAATTGATGACAAAATTCACTGCTGTACTGAGAAGCCTATGTTGCTATGTTCCTGCATTGATTGTATCTTGGCCCAGCCTTCACTTCTTCCCATCCTGCCATAAATATGATGCTTTGCTATTTAATAATTGCTTTCCCATCATATTAGTTTGTTCTGGCATGATTGGAGCTTCTTTTGAACTAATTATGTTCCTTGTCCTTTTGTCTTGATCTCGAATCATTGTGCAGTTGACTGCATTTATTGTACTATTTTTGTGTCCTTTGATGAAACATCAACAAATTATACACCTCACCCTTATGAGCCCATTCAATGAATACATTGAAACAGCATCTGGGGTACCAATGTGTGAACTCCATAGTTTCTCAATGTTGATAGTTCTGCTTGCACTTTCTCTGCTTCAATATGGGATGTCAAATATGGCACATAATGCACATCCAACAACTGTCCAGACTTTTATTTCTGCTATTATTTGTGCAATTGCAATGGCCCGGATTCAGGTAGGGACACCTGCAAAACACTTTGTGCCGAAAAATGATGAACCAACCAGTGTTAAACCTGTTCCTTGTGATTCCAATGTACATAGCTATGATATGTATCTGTAAACAACGATATCATATCTGGTTCATCCAGTCCATATTGCACTGGCAATTCCACACAAATCCAGGTGATGCACATGAAATCCAGTGGCTCAGGGTTAGTATCCCCTGAAGAATTGCAGTACTTCAACACAAACACAGACAATGCATATGCAATCCAGTGCCTTATGATCTGTATCCCAAGATGACTCGCAACAATTCCACAATCATCTAGGCCATTCACTTGCAATCCAGTCGATCAGGATCACTATCCCAAGAACATTCACAGCAATTCCACAGAAATCCACGTGATACACATGCAATCCAGTGGCTCAGTTGAGGATCAGTATTGGATGATATCTCCGTGGACCCTGCTTCTCATACTTTCCTTTATATCCCCCATTCTCATACTCCCCTTTCTATTCCTTCCTCTCTTCCCTTCTTATTCCCTCTCCTCACATTCCTTTCTTTTCATACTTCACCATTTCTTCAGTACAGTCTCTTGATACATATTATATAGTACATATATAGTGTTCCCTGTACATACATACAAACAAGTTGAGTTTGGGTTCTGACCTCATAGACAAAGGACTTGCCAAAACACCATTGGCGCCTACAAAGGCCACGTTCACTACAACAAGGATTTGCAGCAATCCCACACAAATCCAAGCCATTCACATGTAATCCTGTGGCTCCGGATCACTATCCCATGAAGAATTGCAGCAATTCCACAGAAATCCAGGTGATTCACAGGCACTCCTGTGGCTCACATAATCACATCATTGGTTTTGAATGACTTTGTATTGGTCAACTACTGGACCAGTACTAGTCAAATACCAGTCAAGTACTGGGCAACTACTGGTTAATGTATTTGGGATTCTACAAAGGATTAATCTATTTGGCTCCCCATGGAGCTGCTTACAAATCTCCTTTTTTGGGAGGGGATCTAGGGTCCACGTAGCTCCCCCCATTATTGAATCAGGCGTGTATGTTGCAATACTTACATCTCGATCTGACGATTGGACTAATGCCAAATATATAGGTGGCTACAAGCAAAGTTCAGGGACCCGCACATAACGCACCACCCCCGATATACTACCAAGCTACCGGGAAGGGTGGTCCGAACACTCTAGGTGAGTCCCTACATACGCTCTCAGTATCAATCTCATCAATATTATTCCTGTGGCCGAGTCCCACTCAACAACGTGGGGCCTAGCAAATGGCGACAACAACAATCACCAACACCAGGGATGAGGAGGCGCCGACATCAATATCACCTTTATCACCGCTACCACCACATTATCACCACTTCGCGCCACATCGTCGCCACCCCACGGCAATGACGACGACGAGGGAGAACAAGGGTGGGAGGCGGCGCGCCCACATACGGCCCAGGTACATTCTCAACACTCTTTCCAACTTGTACTAACTGCTTGTGACTGTGACCACAACCACAACCCGGACTGGGACAACGAAACCAATCCTGGGACGATATGCGTGTATGGGATATTGAGACTGGCCAGATTGCAGCCGGCCCCTTTGAAGACCATGAAGTTCTGTCTTGTCAGTTACATACTCGTCGGACGGTTCCTCGGTGCGCGATTGGGATGTCGAGACTGGCCAGATCATAGCCGGTCCCTTCGAAGGCCACACCAGTTCTGTATATTGCGGGGATGGGCGATGACAAGTGAGGACAGGTGGGCAGCAACAGCAAGGGGAACGAGGACGAGAAGTCCCCGCCCTCTTCATGCTGCACAGCTCCCCTGGCCTCCCCAAGTCAAACCACTACCTCGCGAACACATACGGCCACGTCAATTGACGTGTGCGCGGCGTTCGCGAGGTGTCCAGGATGCCCACCCGGAACCCAATACAAACAGGTCTGGAACCCGAACCTGCGCCCACGAACCTGACCCTACAGGTTCGCGGCAAATGGCTGCACTGAACCGAACCGTGGATAGCATATGTACTTGTTTTTGCTAGAATTCAAGGGCAAGCTGGACCTGTTGCGGCCATCATTGCAAGGAAATCTCATGTACTTATATTTCGAGTCATATTCATGATGCATGCACTTATTATTGACGTGAAGGGACTGATTCGCAGAGTTACATACACTACGTCAATACTGGCAGTTCAATTCATTGTACATAAGCAGGCTCATGGGTTACGCTTTCTTGCTACAAGTTGTTGCATAATGACCACGTTGCCCACACTTTGAGCACTTGCGGCGCCCAGGGCCATCACCTTCCGTGAACTTAACCTTCTTGCCACCCCTCTCTCCTTCAATGGCCGAGGCGAGTCGCTTCTTTCGGGGGCAACCTTTGGTTTGAATTGGACGAGGAGGTAAGATTGCTGGACCTGCCGCAGTATTCTGTTGCTCACTGCTCATCACAGCTTAGTCTCAAATAAGTAATTGTCAAGACAACATACATCATGGCTTCGAGATCAGCATTTAAACTCTGCAGATCAGCCTCCGTATTGACATGTTGTAAAACACCCTGGAATTTCGAGATGGCTTGATGGTGGATGACCTTCAGAGGTAAAGTTCGAGTGGTGGGTAGGGGCAAAGAATGTCTGTGAAATGGAGGTAAGTACTCGGGGATAAGAGGTACCATCGCCGAGTCGTCTTGACCACCATGACCAATTGTCACAGCCTTAGTCGTCGTGATATCAAAATTCTGGTTCGTGAGCCACCTGTGAATGCGGTTAGACATGGTCAGTGCTTCATGGAATCACTGACCTCCTGTTGAACAAGCCTAGGTGGAATTTGGCGGGTGACTTTGAGATTCGGAGTATGGCATAAAAGTGGCGACACGGAATGCCAAGGCCCGTTCCCATCATGCAGTCACACACGAAGTGGCCATTTGCAAGTACAGCGAGATAATGAGAGGCCAACGTTGCATAGTGATCAACCCGGAACAGTGCCATGCAATCCCAGCCACGTTCCAGTATCAACTCCAGGAGATATTTCGCCGAGATATGAATAGCATCCTCAGTAAAATTGTTGAGGAGATCCTGATGCAACAATTGGATCTCGGCATCTCCGAAAGCATGTGCAATCAAAACATACCTCCGATGTAGTGATTACCCGTTCTGCCTCATCTGCTGGAACATTGATGGAAGGTGATTCTTGAGCATTGGTCACAGCACACTGCAAATCAATTAGCTCTAACGAATGCAAAAAAAAGGTGTACAAACCCAATTTTCTTCGCCAGGAGGCCGAGTAATGGCATTTGCATTGTAGTACAAAGACTGTGACATCTGGTTGTACGATTTCTGAACGGCGTAAGGGACACAATGGTTTCGGAGAAGCTCCAAAGGTTGCGTGAAAAGGAGATCAGTCTGAGATGGATGATGAAGCCGGGCAGTCTGAGTGACAGCATTAGGTGACTTTTGACAACAATTCATAAAACGCTTACCTGACGAACACGCAACGCTTCAAGGTCACACTGAGTATCAGCTCGCTCCATCAAGTGCGTCGACAATTCATACACAGTCGTCTTGGAATCACCCAGTAACTTGTTGACCGCATTTTCACCCTCTACGCGACCAGATGTGCGAACGCCACATGTGAAACGCATGGCGACATAGGTCCATGCCCAAGTTTCGCGAGTTGGCCAGAGCTCGTTTTGAAGGTAGGGTTCCATGGTTGGGAACTTCGCAATGAGGTCCTCCCATGCTCTTTCAAAAGCAGTCGGCGAAACCGAATAATACACACTCCAAAAGGCCTCACGGAATGATTGCAATAACGGTCCGAGAGTGGAAGCCAATGTCTTGACAACATTGCCATCGAGGTGGTTGAGACAACGTCCATGAAAGGATATTTCCGAGGCCGGACGCCTAGAAACGGCCAGCTCTAGTCCCGTGTCTGCATCCAAAAAGAAGACACGCTCCGGACAGGGTGGAAGCACCTCAAACAGGCAATCAAGGGCCCATTGATGCTCGTCTGCGGTCTCGCCCGTGTGGAGCGAGTAAGCGATATTGCGAGTGACAAAAAATTGATCGATGACAACAAAGACATTGAGCAGTAAACCATACTTGTTTCGCAACATGGTGATGTCATTAATGATGACATCACTGAATTGTTGAACAAGGGACACCTGGCGAGGCGACATCCAAAAGATCCTCTGAAATTGGCACGTCTCCTCGTTAACTTGAACATGAAAGACCCAACGGTGATCCGCATTTTTCAGCTGCGTGAGCTTCTCCACTATTGCTACCAAATCTCCACCAAGCAGTTCCACTGCATTTTGAGCACTTCTCCTTGCACCATCAAGAATGTTTGCCACTTGGCGCACAGTGAGGGGATGGTCAGGGAACCGACTCGACAACAGCAAGTGAATGTCGGACCTTGACAACGATTTGACGGCTACAAGGTCACGAACGAAGTCCTTCTGTGCTTGGGATGGCGGGTTGTATATCGGGAGGTGATCGTTGTGGGGGGCTGGGTGGTTATGAACAAGATTCACGGATGTGAGATGATAAAGTCCTGCAGCTGAAAGCCGGATGTTGACACGAGCCATGCATGAGCGCCGCTTGGTTTTGCCATGTCGATAGTCTGCAGGATCGAGAGTCTTGCCAGACTTAGGTTGACGCTGAGAGGCGGAAGAACACCTAAGGCGAAGTTGTTTGACCTTCCCTGAAGAGTCGTAAGGTGAGAAATGAATGCTTCGGAGCAAGAGAATGCTCATAAATAGCTTACCATCTCTGCTGCGTTCACTTTCACCCTTTTTCCACTCATATCCGCGATGACACTCATAGACATACACAAAGTGTACAATGTCCCCCACCGCCTTGAAGAACATTCCAATTTGTGGTCGCTGTGGATCCAGAGGAGCGTCCGGGGACTTGTGCGGGGAACCGCTCAGAGATCGCGGTACTGTGGGACCAAACTTTGCTGATTGATGGTCAGGCATATGGTAGCCGTCATCTGGATCAGACATGGATCCTGAATGCGTTTCTTGAGCATCTGAATCAACCGAAGGTGCTTGGAGGCGAGGAACACCTTGAGCTCGTTCCAGCAAGGGAGTGGACTGCAATCAGGTCAGAACTTTCCAGTGACAGATCTCAATAAGAAACTGACTGACCGCGGTCTCTTCTTGTGAGCGAGCTGCTGCCAAGTGATGGCGCAAGAGCTGCTGCAGCCAATCTAGACGAAATTGCAACGCCGTCTCTTGGGACCAAATGACCACATCCGGGTCAAGGAATGAATGGATGGCGCTGATAGAAACAATCCCACAAGACCCGCTACCCGGACCCTGGTTAGGTACAGGAAGAGCGCTCTCGGACCAGCTCCCTTGCACCTCTGTCACGTCACCTAGAAACCATTCCAACATCGCAAGAAGAGCCTCATCGGCAGCCCGGTCCATAGAATCACCTTGAAGGACGAGGCATTGTTCCAAAGATACAATGCACGGTGCCCAATGATCGCCATCTTTGTTGAAATCGAAGGAAATGAATCGGGGAAGGTCGGTAAGAAGCGATTCGCGGAGGTCTGTTAAGGACTTTGAAAAACGTCTCGCTCGATAGGCGTTTGTGAGCATTGTGTGAAAGATGGCGGGAAGAAAGAGCACAAAGTGTGCGTTATATCGCAAATTGACATTGCACATAATCTGATAAGCCCGAGCGTCAAGAATGTGCTCACCGAGCCAGTTTTCGCCAAGAAGTTCGTGCAAGGTGCAAAGATCAGGAACACTTAAGTCCTTAGAAAATCCACACAGTTCTGTGTTAACCCGTGAACGAAGAAGGTAGCCTAAGTCAGCAGGACTCAGCAAGGTGTGAGAACGGACAACATCAACAATGGATAATAATCTGGTCACGCGCTGGCGGAACAACATCGCGTTTGACCAACGTCGCGCATCACGAAAGTGCACAGAGAACACAATTCCTGCAATCTTTGCGCTAAGCAGGTGCAACATACTCCCAATGTGGTGATTCACCTTGAGTTTCAATAACCACAGACCGTTTACCCCTTGCATATTGCTCAGATTGGTCGCCTAGAAAGACACGGATGTCTCTCAGAGACAGAATCAAACCATCACCAAGCAGAAATGTGGTGGTCATGAGCATGGTTTCCGACCATCCAATAAATCGCACCGAATTGTCAGAAAGGGAGGCTGGAATCATCAAGGTGGTACATTGGTCGATTGTGAGCGCCGCAAGATGGCCAAGTGAGAAAGGAACATTGGGAGGCGAAGCTTCGTAAGCTGAGTACCCTTCAAGATACTTAATTGGAATAACCATCTCTAACCCCAGGAGAGACTCGGTGTCAGAGATGTCGCTGGAATTACCACCACCACAGACATAGCCTAATGGAGAGTAAGTTGGATGGATCCCCCCGCCGCTGAAATGAACTCTAAACTCACGTCGATGTCCATAGTCAGGTGGAATGTACGACTGAAGAGATAAATTCAAGGTATTGAACATGTTGAAGGAAGTGTCTTAGAGAAATCCGGGTAGAAATACATGGTGCACTCGCGGTACATATACCGTTCGTGAATATGAGCCCTGGACAAAAAATGGCAGAGGTTGATCAAGAAAAAAATGACGGGGGTATCCTCCCGAGCACTAATCCGCATTCCTTGAAATTAGACCGACGGAAGGGTCGTGAAATTTTTTGACCGCGCAGTCAGGCCATTATCATGATGCAATTAGCCCCTACTCTGTCACGGTGCTAACAGAAGCTAGTACATATTGCTACGACAAATTTTGGTAATACATGTGCCTATTTTGACCAGTTCCGATGTTCATCCCGCTTCTCCTGAGATTCGATTCTCCACGGGCAGAACTAAGGGCACAGAAAGAGTACATCTGTACATAAATGTGATAAGAATGTCCACATTGACAATCCAATAGACTGACCTGAATCAGGCCATGTTCGGATGTCATTCCGAACCGCTAGAAGGCTCGCCATCCTTGTTCACATCATTGCCGGAAGAGCCTGAAATTTTCAAACGGTCATCTGGACCGGAAGGAACCCTGCTATGAGTGAGGGGTAAGGAAGTATATGGATATGAGTTCTCCGGTCTCAGGAACAGCGCTGACTCCAGATATTTTCCAGGGGTTGTTGCACAACCTGTCGGCACCCAAGCTTCTTTGCGATGCAATGCTGTGTCCCGCCACTATGTCAATGTATTTCAGTGAGCCAGAGCGTAAGAGAATCAAGTACATACCAATTCCCCATCAACTAGAGTTAGAACGTGAGCATTCTGTGCATCCCAGAGTTGATTGCCAGAGGCAAACTGGTGCCATCCAAAAGCCCTGTCGATTGTGCAATAATGGGGAACATTTGCCCTGCAGACAATTCGGAACCTAATTAGCAAGGCGTAGAACTGACAAGCTACTCATGAGAAATGTATACAATACATGATGCAACACAAATCCGGAAACGTGCCCGGGCAGAGTCAACGCCCAAATAATGTGGACTTCTTGTGGTTGTTGTGCAGCAGTGCAAGCGTGAAACGATATTCAGTTAGATCGAAAGTGATCATACGTGGACTGCAATGCTATTGCGAGGGCAAACGATTTCACTCGTCGCCATGACTGTCACCAAAGTCTGGACTTGTCAAATCCGAGTCACACCCACTGGCAGCCCGCACATTCGCTATCTGTGCCCTACGATTGTCGGTAATCTTGACTTGTCTCTCTTACCAGTCCTATATTCGAGGAAGGAGCTCAAAATCCTCATCATTCCTGGGTTCCATTGCTGAGTTGGGCACCAAGGTAATGTCTTCTTTTATTATTCCTTACGTTTGGCCGTTCTAACATTTGTTTCTTGGAGGCACTGAGCGCTGAGCTCCAGTGTGGATATCTCCATGATTGGTCAATTTGTTGTCGGTTTCTACTCTGCCTACCTCGTCGTGGAACGTGGGCAAGTCATACTCGCGCACGACGTAAATCTGGCTCGTTCTAAGAGGGCTGTCATCACACAGCGCAGTTCTTTGGTGTTCATATCCTTTCAGGTGGGTGGGCACGTCATTGTGCTCTTGACATTGTTGCCGTTAAGATACGTTCATTCCACAGACTCTGACTCTCGAGTCCAATCACTTTATTTGCATACGAGAAAAAGCTGGCGAGCAGAATCAGGTGGTGATCATTGACCTTGCCGACACCAACAATGTGTTACGTAGGCCCATAACTGCGGACAGTGCAATTGTCAATCCCCGCTCAAAAATTCTCGCACTTAAAGGCATGTTTATCATCCTTTCGTGAGCGAATTTACTGAATAAACCAACAATGTCTTGTAGCTGGCTGGACGCTACAAATTTTCAATATCGACACGAAACAGAAAGTGAAGTCTCATGTTAATAGCGAGGACATAGTTTTTTGGAAGTGGGTATCGGATACGGTCATTGGAATGGTCACCGAATCGTCTGTGTACCATTGGACAATCGCAGACCCGACATCACCTCCCCAAAAGATATTCAACAGACATCCAACACTCGCCGGTGCCCAGATTATCAACTACCGTGTTACTGCGGACGAGAAATGGCTTGTCCTCATTGGTATTTCGGGAAATTCCACGAATCCTTCAGCTTTCAAGGGCAAGGGTGCGATGCAGCTTTACAGCAAAGAGCAGGGTGTCAGCCAACCTATCGAAGGACACGCTGCCGCATCCCCAGCATTGAAATTGGATGGCCATCAGAACCTCACCAAACTGTTCACTTTTGCCGTACGCACAGCGACTGGCGCCAAGGTAAGCATGTTGCTGTGCTCCCGCAGTCACCGACTGATTGCTGCCTCAGTTACATGTTGTAGAGATTGATCATACAGCACGGGATCCACCATTCGTGAAGAAAGCGATCGACGTCTACTTTCCACTGGAGGCTACCAATGACTTTCCGGTAGCAATGCAAGTCTCCAAAAACACACGGCATTATCTACCTCGTCACGAAGTACGGCTTCATCCACCTTTATGATATTGAATCCGGTGCATGTGTATACATGAATCGCATCTCCGGTGAGACAATTGTGTGTATCACGACGTCCATTATATTCTTCTGGTATAGGTTGTAGACGTTTGCTTTTGCATCTACATACACAATATTATTTGCGTTGTCCGGATGATCGCGAAGATATGAAAATTTGAGGCACAAGACATCATCAGTTGCAAAAGTGAGATTGGTGATTGGTGAGATTGGAGATTTGAAATCGGGAGGGGCGCCATGACATAGAAAGCGCCTCCGATCTCCGATTGTACCTGGCTTAGTAAGCGGCGCCCCGGGGAGCCAAATAGATACTCCCTTCTACAAATACTGAATGTGAGATTGCCTTTCAAATTTTATGAATTCAAATTCAAAATTCAAATATTTTATTGACTTTGAGAGACTTGAAAGATTCAAATGCATTGGATTTCTGGAAAGCTTCAAAATTCAGATTTGGAGTTTCCTGAATATGATACTCAATCCCAAATGTGAGTGTTTGAGAAATTGATATTTGCTTTATGATTCCAGATTCTTCACAAGATATGAAACATTTGGAATTTTTTTGAATCTACATATGACCTTTTGATTGTTATTTCTAATTCTTAAAAGGTGTGGAGAAATATGATCTTCAGTAATGTATTTAGATATCTATTTCACAAGGCCTAAATTTGGAATTGTGTTTTGTATGGGTAATTTATTTGTGTCACCCCAAAAGGCCTTTTTGCACCTACTGTGAGCAAGTGTGATGTCGTTAAAAGCGTGCTTGAACACGCCGTTGTTTTGCATGACCTTCAACAGCATTTTTTCGTCGACAGATAACGGGATGCTGGTGAACCGGTGGCCATTGATGTTATTGCCCCGCTGATACCCAGCACATCCCATGAAATGGGCCTTACCATCCGGTGACATCTGTTGAAAGCTGAGTATATGGTTGGTGCTGAGAATAGCCTGTCCATACCTGCTTGAATTTTCGCATGACTAGGCCTCCATTGCAAACTATGTCTCCTCGCACGAACTGACATTGGATCGACCGGATTTCATTGTAGAACCTATTGAGAAGGTGAGTATTCATATGCACTTATTGTTTAATCGTAGAAGCACCTACTGGGCCACTCTAAATTCCATAGACGAGTTCTCCAACTCGTTGAGATCGCGCTCGGCGTCGATGATGGCCTTCTGTACTAGTGCTGCCAAAGTTCGGTTCAGAACCGATCCGAACCCGGTTCGAACTCCGAACCGAACCGGAAGTTCGGTTCAGTCCAGGACCTTGGGTTGAACTGAACCCCGGGTCTGGTTCAGGGTTCAGGCAACCCCAGGGTTGTCTAAACGGTTCACGAGTGGTTCAGAACTGCCAAACCGATATCTGCAGGTATGTATTTTGTGCTCCAAACGAAAGTTTTACTCACATGCCGATTCGGCAAATTTCCATTGTGGTCACTAAACTTTATTCTCAGCCACCAACGACCACCACTCTCAAAAGCCTCAAACGCTTGCGTTCGAGGCAAATAGGTAAGTTCTACTGCCATTATCATTTATTTATCATTCACTAATACTTTTGTAGGCACAATGGATGACAACAATGATGACAACGACGCACGATGCAAGCACCAGGACCAGCATCAGAGGTGGCACCAGTGGCACCAGCACCAGCACCAACACCAACACCACCACCACTGTAGCAGTCACCGAACCACCCCCAAACGAGAGAAAGAGAGCGGCGGGGAAGGTGAACCCAACCCCACTGCCCTTCGTAAGTGTGTATTTATCATTAACGAAGTTGGCTAATACTACTATACACACAAGCCAACTAGTGTTTCAAGGTCCAGTCCATAGGACCGGAAAAAAACCGGGACCCAACCGGACTGAACCGAAAAAGACCGGACCACCGGTTGCGGTTGCACCCACTTTGGGAGGTTGCCGGTTGCGGTTTCCCGATGTGGACGAAGCTTACGCAACCGAGTTGTAACCGGTTGTAACCAGTTACAACCGGATTTTTTCACCACCACTACAAGGTCAGCAAACGACCACGACGGTGGCAAATGATGACAATGGGACGTGGGGAGAAGGGCAGTGGGGGACAAGTGCACCCAACCCCCATTGCAGTAGGTAAGTAATTTTTTTGTTTTTTTTGTTTCCTCAGCTACACAGGGTGCACAGTAGCATACCATGTCACACAGTATCTTGAAAGTACTTGACAAGTATACTAAATATCATTACCGTAACATTCAACATGGTATTGTAACAGTATTCAGACATAAACTACAATACTTGTGCTCAAATTCATCTGAAGGTATGAAGGCAAATGAGACTTATACCTTTTCAATAACATCAAGCCTTTTGTTTCACTACTTTTACTGTATCTACAGCAAAGTACCATATAGTTCAGATAGAATACTTGCAGCCTAAGATGAATAAAAGTATTAAACTAGTAAGGAAGTTGTGCCACTTTCACTGCTAGGATACCTTTTGAATCCTTTCAAGATACAGTGTGAAATAGTATAGTACTGTTGCCATATTGTGGATTTAAGATACTGTGTCAATACTTTTAAGATACTTTTATTATAATAAAAGTACTGAAACAGTATCTTAAAAGTATTGACACAGTATCTTAAATCTACAATATGGCAACAGTACTATACTATTTCACACTGTATCTTGAAAGGATTCAAAAGGTATCCTAGCAGTGAAAGTGGCACAACTTCCTTACTAGTTTAATACTTTTATTCATCTTAGGCTGCAAGTATTCTATCTGAACTATACAGTACTTTTCTGTAGATACAGTAAAAGTAGTGAAACAAAATGCTTGATGTTATTGAAAGGGTATAAGTCTCATTTGCCTTCATACCTTCAGATGAATTTGAGCACAAGTATTGTAGTTTATGTCTGAATACTGTTACAATACCATGTTGAATGTTATGGTAATGATATTTAGTATACTTGTCAAGTACTTTCAAGATACTGTGTGACATGGTATGCTACTGCGCACCCTGTGCTACAAACGATGACAACAGCAGTACCAACACAAACAATACAAGCACCCGACGAGGACGACAGGCGGCGAGGACGAGGATGACAATGACGGCCACCACCACCACCCTGACAACAACAACGATACCCACGGCCCTCCAAATGGGACAACAACAACAACAACAACAACGTCAACAACAGTGACCACGAACATCAACAACAGCGACCATGAACATCACCACCACCACAACGATGACAATGACCATCACAACCACAACCACAACGACCACAACCACAACCACAACCACAACCACAACGACAGCCATGGCCATCCCACCACCAACCCCCAACATACCTCGCGGATGCACACCGCCACGTCAATCAACATCGGCGTTGCAACCGCGAGGTAACCGGGAGGATGGCCATGTTGGGCACCCCACCACAACACCAGCAACAGGGCCACCAACGTGCCAACACGTCCACAACCACCCATGCACCCAACAGAGTGGCCAACGTGTCTGCGCCTACCCACGCGCCCAACGCGATCACCGACGTGCCCACAATCGTGGCCGCCAACTACCAACTTGAACATGCCGGGACCGCCAATGCCGGCATCAACGGGGCCGCAACGCCCACACCTCAGTCCACCTCGCATACACATGGCGACGCGTCAATTGATGCGTGTCCGGTTTTGCGAGGTTGAAGAGTGTGTGTGGGTGTGCAGAGAGACTCACCAATGTCACCAACGGGGTCGCCAACAGCCCAACGCGCCCACAAAACCATTAGTTATTAATTATTAAGAAAGGTTTAACTATTTAGACACTAAGTGTGATTTTCCCTGGTTGGAACCGGTTAAGACCGGTTGGGTCCACCCAAAATCAAAAAATGAACCGGTCCTCATAGGTCCGGTTCAGGTTTTTGACAAATTGTGTGATGAGTTAACTGGTCCGGATCCGGTTAATGTCCAAAAATGGCAAAAAACCGGACTGGACCGGACCTTAAACTAAGCCCAACGACGCCCACGACCACACCCACACCCTCGCCCTCACCCTCGCCCTCGCCCTCGCCCTCGCCCACACCAACACCGACGCTCACGCCAATGCCCCACGCCAATGCACCCACAGCAATGGCAATGGCAACGGCAATGGCAATGGCAACAGCAACGCGATGGCAACCACAAGGACAAGGACAACGGATCACGACGGAGGCGAGGGGAGAAACGGGAGCGGTGCACCGACTGTCCCGCTGCACTAGGTGTGCGACCACCAGCACCAAGGTGGGACCAGGTCCCCACCTCCGGCTAACACCTCGCGAACATGCAGCCCAGCGTCAATTGACGTCGGGGCTATGTTCGCGAGGTTACAGGGAGATGGGTGCCTCACCAGCGCCAGAGGTTGAATTTTTAATAATAATATATTGAGTTTTGTAGTTAGTTAGAACATCTAATAATAAATTGTTAAATTTTACATGTAGAATACGTGATAACCGTAAAATTGAGTGTCCAAACCGTTCATGAACCCAGTTCGGGCCCTGAAAAAAATATCTGAATGGTTCAGGGCAGTTCAGGTTCAGTTCACGTGAAATCCTGAACTGAACCTGGAGTTCAGTTCAGGGTTCAGCCAAAATGGGTCTGAACTGGACTGAACTGAACTTCGGTAGCACTATTCTGTACATCAAGATCAACCTCGTAGCGTTTGCAAGGCACGATGCCTTCTTGGAGTTGGTCGCAGGCATAGAAGCCATTGCACTGCAAAATCATAGCTTGACAGAGGACGGTGTTGGGTCCGAGGCAGAGAACCTTTGTTGCTTTCTTGAGATTGGTTGATCCACCGGTAACCGTCACCCATGCCTCTTGGTCCTGCTCATAAATGTATCAGTAGCAGTCCAGAAAGAGAAAATGAACATACATAGGCTCGAAAAATTTGAGCAATTGATAACATCTCACCCTTCTTGTCAATATAAGTACCCTCCGGCTTGGCAGACACGTCGAGAACGGTTGCAAACGATTTTCTGGGTCATGGAACGCCCCAATACTTGAGTGGTGTCATAATCGTGCGTAATTCGTCCACCTTAAGCTTGCATGTCACTGAGATGCGGGGCTCGTTAGTATTGGAGTCCTCAATCTCAATCACTTCCTGTTTCTTTTTTTTTTTTTTAAGTCTATTTTATTGTCCTGCAGGGCTAGACCCTATGTCGGACATTACATGTAAGGCTTTGTGTAGAAGAAAATAAAGTAAGTCATGTGTGCATTTGACTATATACTGGCTTCGGCTTGTGAATGCAGCCACAACGGAGTAAGTCCCCCGGGGCCCCAGCATATCCTATGCTGTTTTAGTCACCTTGCCTGCGAGGGGGCCTCATGGGTACTGTTGGTGGGGTTGTACAGTTGGTCTGGACCAGATAAGTGCTTGGCTGCTGAGGCAGACATGCACAGTGGAGAGGGTCGGAGGCTGCTCTCTGACAGAGTCTAGCTGGAAAGCCCAGGAAGACTAGGATGAGGACTGTCTACTACATCAGATCAGCTACTGACAACAATCAACCGTGGGAATCGGGTCACGTGACAGGTCAGGGACACCTACTACAAGTGCCCCCCCTCTTGTAGCGACGCCCTCGTCGCTAGCCAAAGGGAGAAAAACAGAAACCAAAGCAGGGAAAGGGGTGAGAAAAGAGAGGAACAGACATAAAAGAAAGAAAGAAACAAAAACAAAAATCAGTCCAGACACTCTACCTAGGCCTTGTCCAGCCCAAAGCTACAAGAGCTTGACTCAAATCACGAAGGCGGGGGTCACAATCCCAATCGAGAATCGTTGGGTTGGTCGGTTCTGAGCTGGTGGGTACAAAGGGTCATGTGATGATTGGCCGGCCAGGGCCAATGCCTCGTGGGTAGCTTCGAGTAATGATGGGACCAGTGGGGGCAGTGAAGAAATGCCAAGGGATTGGGCAGTTGCATCGTCAAGCATGGCGCCATAGGGTGGAAAACGGTTGTCTGGTGGTGTTGGAATGGAGGGTGGAAATGTCGCAGGGGATTCGTGTTGGAAAGGTGGAGTAGACAGGGATTGCGGCGGCTTCTTCGGCCCAGTCGAATCGCGTAGGTGGTAATGTGGGTGCGGGCAAATTTGCTAGGGTGGGGCTAGACGTGCGGGCGGGGCCACAGATGGCCTCTCGTTGGCCTGTCTCGTCGTCTCGGCACGTATTCTCCACTTCCTTGCTCGTCTCCTCCATCCTCGTCGTCTCTATTCCCTTTTCTCCTCTCCTCTCCTTCATCTCATTCCCCCTCGTGTCGTCAGACTCCGTGTACACGTCAGCTCGCGTTTCGACGCCATTTGGCCTTGGCGTTCGCAGTTGCGGCATCTGGATGGCGGCGTTGTGACCCTGGGCTGGCGTGGGCGCGTGTGGGTATAGACCTGGGGGAAAAACCGGGTCTGGGGCGCGTCTGGGCGCGTTTTGTTGCACGGGCATGGGATTTCGGGCCCGTGGGGGCATAAACTGGTTGGGTACTGGCGCCAGTGCATTGGAGTTGCGGTCTGACGCGTGTATGGATGCGGTCTTTGGTGGGGCTGGTGTATCTGGGGTCGACGCGGGTGTGTAGCGTGTTGGGGTGTGCCAGGGCGCATTTTCACGTGAGAATGGGGATGCCGGGGTTGACGGGGACTCGTCTGGGATGGGTGATCGCACTGGGGTGTTGACACAGGCGGGTTGCGTTGTTTGCGTTGATG
Source organism: Hygrocybe punicea (assembly GCA_963556145.1). NCBI lineage: Eukaryota > Fungi > Basidiomycota > Agaricomycetes > Agaricales > Hygrophoraceae > Hygrocybe > Hygrocybe punicea. Next base: position 2,578,116 of record OY744461.1, on the reverse strand, counting down.
CGGAGACGTTGCTGGGTGGGTTGTGCTGTGTTGCCACCGAGACGCTGGACAATGGCATCGTTTGCATTGAAACAGTCTTGCCGTTTGTACTGACACGCATGCGTAGATGCACGGCTCTGATTGCGTTGAGACGGAAGTGCCGGTGGGCGGCTCTGGCTGGGTTGCCACATTCATCTGCGTTGATGCTGATATGCGGGTTGCAGGGGCCGTTTGGGTAGATTCCCAACGAGCGCGTTCCTCCGCAATGCCCTGGGCTCTGCCTTTTTCGAGGACCGATGACACGAGCTTTTCTATGTCTTTAATGTGCACGATTGTGCCATCTTGAAACTGGGAACCCAAAGTGATGGGTGTAGGTTCACTTTGGTCCGTAATGCTAGCAGTCGAGGATTTTTTTGTTGTTTTCTTTTTGTTTGTCATGGCGAAATAAAATGTGAAAAGTTCTCGGTGCTCAGTTCTCGGTTCTCGGTGCTCGGGTTCTGAAAGTTCTCGGTACTCGGTTCTCGGTGCTCGAAGTTCTGAAAGTTCTCGGTTCTTGGACGATAAAGGGCTCGGTTCTTGGTATTCAATGTGCAGAAATGTTCTGGGGCTTGAAAAAGCACTGAAAGGGCCAGGAAAAGATGGAAAAGCTTGGAAATCACAGAGATTCGCTGGCAGGGTTCGAAGCTGCTCTCATCACCACGTTGGAGAGGGTTGGAGGCTGCTGAGGGACTCTCCGACAGAGTCTAGCTGGAAAGCCTGGGAAGACTAGGATGAGGACTGTCTACTACATCAGATCAACTACTGACTACAATCAACCATGGGAATCGGGTCACATGACAGGTCAGGGACACCTACTACAACGGGGGGATAGGCCACGGGGGGAGAGGGGATTCCGAGTGGTCATGAGTCGTGGGTCGAGTTGTCGTGTTGCTGGTGTGTGTGCGTTGGTGTGGGTGTGGGTAGAGGTGGAGGTAGTAGGGATGTATGCGTTCAGGACGAGGGTGGCAGAATCTCGACGTGTGCGAGCGGGTGTGTGTGTGTGTGTGTGGTTTGGTGGAGGCACTGTACTATGGGGATGGTTAGCTATGTGTGGTGTGGGTGATGAAGGTCACCGAATAATTCTTTTAATCTGCCTGTGTGCCGCACGTATTTGATTAGTTCCGAGATTCCTTTTGGGTCGTTGAGTAGGTAGGAGATGGAACTGGTGTTTATCCGGAGTGTGTTGACGATCGTGTGACGTGGGTCATGGTAGGCTGGGCAGTTGAAGAGGAAGTGAGGGATGGTCTCCGTCGCTTGTTCACATTTGGGGCAGACATCGCTGTCTGACCTCTTGATTTTGTGTAGGTATGCGTTGAGGGGGAGGTGAGCGGTGCGGATCTGCATGATGAGGCTGGTCTGAGGACGCGTTAGCTTAATTGTTGATTTTAGGAATTTGGTAATTGGAAAATTTGGGTCTATGCGTGTGAAGCGTACGTATCATGGCGAGCACAGCCAGCTTTTCTTCCATTGTAGTATTAGTTGTTTGTCGTGTGTTGATTTTAAAGCTGATGTATTGAGTGGTAGAGAGCGTGTGCATAGTGATGGCGGTAGGGTTCGTCGTGGGCTGTTGAGTCCTCTTGCTGCCCGCTTGGCTTCAGCGTCAGCCTGCTCATTTCCGTCAACTTTGCTGTGTCCTGATATCCAGTTGATTGATAGAGCGAGGAGGTGGTTGGTGTCAGTGAGTCGCTGTGCCACCTTGTGGAAGGTGTTTATCGTGTGTTGTCCTGATTGGGTTCTGTGTGAAGTAATGGCCTGGATAGTAGATTGGCAGTCTATGTATAGGGAGACGTTACGTAGCACTGATTCACGACTCAGTAAATGCAGAGCTAGGATGCCCACTATGTTTTCTGCCTCTACGTTGTGGTGGTCCTCGCTGGAGCCTAGGTGGTAACGTAGTATCTTGGGCTGAGCATGTCCCCATCAGTAGAGTATAGCCACCGCTCTGACTCCACCGTCCAGGGTGGAGCCATCTGAGTAGATCTTTATTTCAGCGTTGTCAGAATCATGTTGCTTGATGGAGTCTTCTCTTGTTCCTGGGATGTTGATACGAAGCGGGGGGCGTGAGTTAACGGTTGCTAGGCTAGGGAGAATGGGCTCTATGGTATTAGGGTCAATGTTGTAAAGGTGAGTGAGGATGTGTAAGGGGGATTTGTGTCTGGCAATGAGGTGCTTAGCGCATGTTCTCAACAGGTTATGAAGGGGGTGCGTCACCAGTAGGGACGCCATTCTAATGATCAATCTATGGCAAACTTTGTGCATCAGGAGGTCTCCTGGGAGGATTCCAGCGTGGAGTTCGAGCAGGTCATTTGGGGCTGTCCTTAAAGCTCCCGTGATGGGGATTAGCGCGGTGCGTTGTAGTCTGGTTAATTCACGCATCGCTCTTACTGAGCCTCTTCTGTGGTTGCTGTCGGCTGGTTTGTGTGTCGGGGTGTACCAGACGTCGGCAGCGTAGGTCATCTTTGGTATCGCTACTGCTGTGTAGAGCCGTCGCATTAGGTTCTTGAGTATACCTGATTTTGGGCAAGCTAATCTGCGGAATAGATGGATCCATTTAGTGGTCCTGGCGATTGTGTTCTCTCTTTGTTCGTGCCAGCGTAAGTGTTGGTCCATAATGACTCCTAGGAAGTGGTGCAATTTGGTGGGTGTGATGGTGGTGTTGTTTAGGAATAGGGGGGGTCTGTTCATGTTGTTGGGCTGTGTGAAGTTTATTAGGGCAAATTTGGTGGTCTCGAATTTAGAATTGTGGTTCTTCGACCAATCATAGGCTCCTTCATGCTTGGTCATGAGGTTCTTGATACGGTCGTTGGTTTCAGCAAAGTCTATACCCTCGACGTATATGGCCGCATCGTCTACGAAGGCCACAGCTAATTCTTTTCAACCCATTGGTATTTCAAGGAGGTCAGCATTGTAGAAGAGATAGAAGATCATGGAGATGGGGTCGCCCTGGCCTATGCCATTTTCCAGGTGGATCAGGTCCAAAGTGTAGTCATCAAAGGTGAGCCAAGTTGTTCTGTTGTTCAGTAGGTTGCCGACGAGTAGGACTAGGGGTTCGGGTACCCTTCATTTCCGCATGTTGTGAAGTAATCGGTCAGTGACAGTGTTTGGGAAGGCGCCTTTGATATCTAGAAATAGTATGGCCGCGACTTGTTTGTTTCGCCAGGCGTGCTTTATGCGGTGTACGAGTATGTGCATGGAGTCTGTATTGGTGCATCCTGGTCATCCTCCAAAGTGATGTGGGGGGAGGAGCTGGTGTTCATCTGCCATGTGGGTGATAGTCTCTGAGATGATGGATGTGAGTAGCTTTGGGAGGGTGTTTAATAGGACTATGGGGCGGTAGGCCTTGGGTATATCGTATCTTGGCTTGTCCGGTTTTCGGAGGGCGCATGTGGTGGAGAGTTTCCAGGGGTCGTGGTAGATGTTGAGCATCAGTATGGCATTGAAAATGGCATGAATGCGGTCGATTATGAGTTCCGAGGATTCCTTGAGAACGAGGTTTGGTATGCCATCAGGGCCAGGGGCTTTGTGAGGATGGATCTTTGCGATGTGTTTGGCGATGACATCTTTGGAGATGATTGCTGTGTATGGTACGCGTGCTGGGTATGTGAAGTCTGGGGGGACTGTGGAGTGCTCAGGTGGGGGCGGAAAGAAGGATTTAGCTATAGCTAGGCTTTTGGCGTTGTTTGAGGTAGCGTAGGTTTTGCTGCCATCCGGATGGGTGATTTCTAGAGTGGGGATGGAGGTTTTACCCCCATCTCCTCTTGGGTTGTCACTAATGGGGTTGGAGGCGCATTTGTTGATTGACCATATGTCATGGTCGCTTGCTTCGTCTAGGTAGGCAGACCAGTGTCTTTCTTTTGCCTTAAGTATTTCATTGCCATAATGGTTGCGTGCTGCCCTGTGTTCATCGTGGCTAGGGTGAGTAGCGTCCATGCGGTGACGGTGTGAGAGGCGACTTAGCCTGTTTTTCGTTCGTTTCAGTTCGTTTATCTGGGTAGTCCACCATCGTTTGGAGTGCGGGCATGGGGCAGAGAGGGGGACCACTGCTTCAATCGTGGACTGTAGTGTGTGGGTTAGCATGAGAATGGCCTCGTCGAGTTGTTGTTGAGATAGTATGGGTGTTAGGGGCTGAAGTTGTTTCAGCCAGGTATCTAGGTGGGCTCGAAAGGCGTTCCAGTCAGTGTTGCGGAAGTTTCGCGAGGGATTTCCGGGTCGTAGTCTGGTTGAAAATGTGATTGAGGTTTGTATCAGGAGGTGGTCGGTTCTGGTTGGGCGTTGGTCTGGTTTGGTGTTGCAGATTTGGATGAGGTCAAGAGTCTTGGCCGTACAGAATACATTGTCAGTCCTGGTCCAGTTTTTCGTCACCATGGATTCCAGGGTGGGGATGTCTTTGGGTAAAGCCATGACCATGTTGCAGTCTGCTGTTGCTTCTATTAGTGTGGTTGCCTGTGCTAGGGCGTTAATGGTAAAGAGGTGGTGATTGCGTTCTTCGTCCCAGAGGGGGTGGTGTCTGTTGAAGTCACCACACCATAGCATGTGGTCAGTGTCTAGTGTGTATAGTTCTGCTTCGTTGTTTTGGGCGTAGTTGTGGAGGACGTTTAGAGAGTCGGAGCGGTGGCAGTTGTTATAAATATTGAGGATACAGAAGTTGCCTGTGGGGCTTTTTATTCTGATGGCGGTGAGATCGTTAGAGCCGTGTATCTTGATTTGCTCCCAGTTGTTAGTGTCGAGCTTGGAGTTTACTAGGATGACTGAGTGGACTGTGGAATTAGATGTGAAGCAGTCAGAGGGGTAGACAACCCTCCAGTTGTGTGTCGCTTTAGTGTTACCATAGAAGTCGAAGTAGGGTTCCTGTAATAAGAGAACGTCACAGTTAGTATGAATCAGTGAGTTAATAAGATCCCAGTGTGCTTTGGCGGATTTGTTGAGATTTATTTGCCAGATGTTTAATTGCGTCGGCTGGAGGTTCGGTTGTTCAGGCATTGGTCAATGACGCTGAAGTGAGGTTACTGCCGGATGTGCTAGCAGTCGTAGGGGGGGGGTGGGAGGTGAGAGGTGGCGGAGGCTCGTCGCCCCAACCAGTGGGCATTGGGATATGGGTGGTGTGGCGGGGGATTTGTTTTTCGAACGATATGGTGGTTTGCCTTGTTTGTTTGTTGGTTGACGGTCGGTTGCAGGGAGGGGGGGGTATGGGTTGGTCAAATATTGAGCATGGTGGGGAGTAATGCCGAGATGCGGGAGAGAGTGGCAGGAGTGGATACGGGGATCGCTGTCTTTCTGTCGTCTCAGGTTGGTGGTGTGAGGGGCGATGGCTGTTGGTGTGGGTGTGATTTGTGTCTCTACTGGGATATTGGGATTGAGTCCAGGGTTCGGCTGTGGGGTAGTAGGAGAGTAGATTCTCGGGGTTGCGTGTGTATACGTCTTTGCATTTCTGGGTGAAGGTGGGGCAGTTACGGTCCCAGCTGGTGTGTCTGTGTCGCTTGCAGGGGGTGCAGAAGGTCTGGTTGGGGTTGTCGCACGACGGGGTTCTCTGCTGACCGCCACATGTTCCACATATGTCATTGTCTGTGACGTCAAGGAGTAGTTGGCGGGCACTTAACTGTTCCTTAGCCATGATACGGGGGTCTCTGGTATCGGTGGTGGGGGAGCACTGCATCTTTGTATGAGGAGGTTGTGGTTTCGAAGGTGGTGGAGGTTTTGGCTAGGTGTGCCACCGTCTGCTGGAGTTGGGTATTGGTGTTCATGAAGATAGTTTCTATGCGTTCCGCTAGTCGGGTAGAGATGCTTTCGATAACGGGCTCGATTACATGGTCTATGTTCTCTTGGATTGTGTTGGTTTGCTGTTTGAGTTTGTCAGTGACTGCGTCGGCCAGAGCATTGATTTTGGTGCTGAAGTCTAGCGAGTTGAGTAAGATTGCTACAGATCGTACAATGTTGGCAATGGAGGCGATCATGTTGTTGTTGTCGTCCGTGGTAAGTATCCGTGTTAGTATGCAAGAAAGGGCAGGAATGTCAATATCTGGGTTGGGGGGTAGGAGGGACTTAGCTAAAAGAAAGTCTAGTGCCTGCTGTGCTGATTCCGGTTCTAACTCTTGTTCTAGGTCAGTTTCTGCCTGTCGACTAGCGGTGAGTCGTGAGGCTCTTGTTTCGGGTGGGGTCGAGGTTGCAGCTTGGTGCTGCCTGATGCGTTTGCTTTTGGAGCCCTCGCTGGTGGTTGCCCATTGCCGCAGGTTCATATTCATTTTGTGGTATTGGTTTTATGTATGATTTGGAGAGGTTTTTGGGTGATAAGGGAGTTAGTATGTGTGGAAATAGGCCTATAGCCCAGTCTACGAAGAGCTCCTTTTTTCGGGGTCCCTGTGGGGGTGCCACGTGGTTATGGGACAAGAACCATCATACACTTCCTGTTTAATCTTTAGTTCGCCGGGGTTCTGCTTGATATCAGGCTTGACAATCTCCTGCTTGATCTTGGTAAGTGTTGCTTCATTGTGCTCCCAACTAAGCCCCAGTTTCCGCTTCTTGAAGGGCCCAACAACGTATTTTGGAACCTCATTGTCTGAACTGATCTCCACTGATGCATCATCTGAAAATGCTGCAATGGCACATTTGTCAGATGGTTGAGGGCGCTCGAAGATAAGCAGATCAAGCGAGTCGATTTGACGAGATTTGCCCTTCTGGGCCTTGTGAGCGGTGTTGGGGGTCGGAGTAGACGAAGGAGATGCAGTCGATGCTTGGGAATATGTTGAAGATGTCCAGGATAGCACGGAAGAGGCATGGGAGCGTGAGATCAATCTGGATCACGTGGCATGCGTCGAATGAGCAATGGGAGGCTGCTGTGACGCAGCCCGACCCAGTAATGTTTGGCTGAGCCATGGCAGGAATATGTTGGGCTGAATCCAAGTGGCGGCATTATTGCGTGAGTAGTAGCCAGGCAGGATTGCTTCAAGGGCATCCTGAAGGTCCTGTGGGACATGCTGCACAAATCAAATGTTAGAAGTGGCGCGAATGACGAATCGGAATGGCTTACCACTGATATGAATCGCTGGAGATCCTCGTCAGAGACGCTGACAAGGATCTTCTCAATCTCGGGTTTGAGAGGTGGGGTTGGGCCGGCCATTGCAATAGAGAGGATTGTGAGTGAAAATGAGAGGATGTGGCGGCATCTGTGGAATGGGGTGGTAGTTAAATGCAGAATGAAGGAAGACTGCCACATACCGTAAGGGCGAGAGGCCACACTCGAGTGTGGCCTTACATACAAATGTGGGTGAGCGGTGCATGAACGAGTGGCAATGAAAAGAGAGACGACGACCAGCGCCTCAGGAAGTTGGGAAGATGGCAACCAGCGCCTCAGGAAGAGCCATGAATGGCGGGAGGGGATGAGGGTATGGTGAAGATGTAGAGCGCGATAAGACTTGTTTGTGTTTGGGCACACTCGATCACATGACTATCCGCGTGGCACCCGCATTGTACATTGTATGATAAAAGTTGTACTCCCTATGGCCTAGTAGTAGTACTACTTACTACCTGTTTCGTATATACTGGCATTGTGATGACCCCCCAGCAAGTATGTTCATTAGAATGCTAATGTTGACACTATACCAATGCCGATTCCAAGGCTGATGCTGATGCCGAGGTTTATGCCTATGCCCATTCTCATGTCATTACTGCCACTGTTGCTAATGTCAATTTGGCATCCAATACCTAACCCCTTAACCATGGCATTGATGAGACTGATTGAGGATGCCAATGCCCACACCGATGCTGATGCCAATGTGAACACCAATGCCGATGGGAATACCAATGCCAATGCAAACGCCAATGCCAATGTCAATCACAAGGAAGTGTATCAATGATATTTCATTGGTTGGAGGGTATTATATGAGTAACAATGCCCCCTCAGAACCTTGGCCCAACAGTCTGAGACAGGTAACAATACCCCCAAAGAACTTCGGCCCAACCATCTGACATGGGTAACAATATTCTGGCTCAAACATCAGCCCATCCATCTAACACCATAACTCTGGCATTCCTGAGTTGCCCTGTCCAGTACCTAACAATAATATTTTCTCGGCCCAGATCAGCTGGCCCGTCTCAAACATAACATTGTCAACCTTGGTTGGCCAGTCTGATGGGATAAGTCACAGCATGATGTGTTGGTATACAGTGCATGAGGATTGTGGCGAAGAGGATACACAATTGACCACCTGTTTGTATTTCACCTGCTTCCTTCAAACAGCTGTCCCACTCTCCATCATCCTCCAAGAGGCCACATGCAAGGCAAATGGCCTTGTAAGTGACACCAGCGAATTTGTTGAGATCATCCCAATCCACCCTTGACCATGGTGAGAAGTGTCCTGAGGTAAAACCTCTCTCCTGCAGATGGCTAAACCCAGGTCAACCTTGCTATGGCTGCTTGTTCCAAATGAAATGCTGGGGGAAATCCTGATAGGTGTGATTGACAGCATCAGGAAGCAGCTGGTTTGCCTTGAACCAACCCATGAGCTCAGTTGGTTTATTAGCAGCATGGTCTGCAATAAGCTCTGCATCATCCTCTTCTTCAAAGAAAAGGGTCTGCTGATCCTTGAGGTGGACAGGAAGATGATACACTGTAGGACTCTCCTTATGCATGGAGAACTCAAATCTGTGCCAGCAAGCCTCTGGAGGACCAAGGTAACAACCATCAATATACTCCTGTATTTCATCAATTTCTGCATTGCCATTTTGCCCCACAGCCAAAGTTGCCAAATCATGTCCCTTGTATATGTACTTGTGGATGTACTTGATGGCCTTGACAGAAGCACATATCTGGACATTGATGTGGCAGTTGTAACATGCAGAAAGGGATGGGTTGTAAGGGATGACATCATGATTGTCAAAGACATGACCCTTGCTGTTGGTGAAGGTGCAACCATTGTTGGGCCTAGCAGACTCTGGGTAACCATCATCTCCAAAGCAAGTTTCTACAGAAAAGGTTTTTGGGTAATGCTTGCTGCACTCACACAAGGAGTGTTAGGAAACTCTGCACTGCAGGGACCATGCATTATGCACTTGGTAACAGTGTCATACAACTGGGGTATGGCAACCAGGTCAGGGATCTGAGCAGAGACTATGCCATCAACATCTGGAACTGTGCGAATGTTGAAAGGACCTTGGAGAAATATGAGGAGATGCATGTGAGGCAAACTTCACTTTTGGAATTCGACGGTGTAAACCAATCCTGCAACTTCTCCTAAGAGACCCCCTCTAACCTCCTTCAACAGTGCCTTCATTTTCTGATAGAAGACTCGTGCAACAATGTCTGGGCAATCATGAGCTGTTTGATGTCTTAAAGGTGTGCCTGGACCATCCTTGACCTCTCTGCCATATTTCAACAGCTCTTCTTGAATCTCTGGCCAATTTGGATTGCAGGTTATTGTCAGAAAGAGATCTGGCTTCTGGCAGTATCTGCTGATGGCCATTGAATCTTGAAACAGCTGGAACATGTGGCGAGCACTGCCAGCATATGTAGAGGGAAGAATGATGCAGGTTGCCACTTGTCCAAGATCGATAGGACCATCATCTGCATTGTGGAAAGCATTGGCAACCCCCTGGTACTAATCAGCTCTGATATCCTTCTGATGGGTCTTGAGCCAAAAGAGCTCTGAGTCTTCTATTGAAGACCAAGCATCAACAACATACTGCTGCAACAGCCGACCACTGCAAAACAGTGTGTCAGGTTCTGGATCATGAAGAGGGGTGTGAAGTAGAAGCCTTGGGTGGAGTCTGTAAGCATGGTAGCACCACTGAGTGACATGCTCAGTACGGAATTGACCTCTGGGTCCAGGAAGTGAATGAATGCCATCATGCCAGCCTTGCTCACCATTTGGAAAGAGAAGAATGTAATGGAGTGGCCAGTAGACAGGATTGAGATGACTTATCCTTTTGAGGGCACCACCTTGATCAGGAGTCTTGAAATGTAAAATGATCTCCCTGTGAAGGTCAACCTCCCCTTCTCCACTTCCTGGTATGATGACAGTGACTTCCTCCACTGTGGGCAAGTTTTAGCGATGGCGATCTGCATTGGGCTGCAGGACCAAGCAAGCCTGGACATTTCCATGTTCTGCTGGAGGCTTGTCCATCATGATCCAAAATGCATGTTGGTAGAGGGGCACAAAAGGGTTTGCAGCATTGAGCATCATCTGGAGATCTGACATGATGGTGGGATCCAGGTTTGGATTGCGAGTGTTACATGTGGCAAGAGCAGCTTGTGGGTCATGGATGCAGAGCTGGGCATAAGCAGGCTGTACATCATTTCGTGGAATGAGAGCGCCCATATTGTGATGCATGTCACCATGCATGCGGAAGCAATAAGGACTGGCACCTTAGAGGACAGTCATATCAAGCTGAACAGCAATGGAGGTAAGGCATGTCACGACTCTGGGTAACCCACGGGTCACAATGGGTTTACCCATGGAAAAACTTGTGGGTATCTTACTCGTGAGTACCATTTACCAGTTGTCTGAAATACTCACGGATCTGGGTGTCACGTATTATCTCTCAGGTACCTGTGTGAGTACTTGCCGGTCACAGCCAAAACTCATTCTCTGTAGATACTCAAATGTTTAATTTTCGTGTGTATGAAATCGCGGGAACTTAGATCATGTGATCTTAAACGAAGACGTGACACGTCGACTCAACAATAACAGCAACACTCACAAGACAAAACGGTAAGCTTTCACAGAAGCTTTACTTTACTGACCTTTTATTACACAGAGAATCATGATGAGGACAGCCGGCAACAGCAGTGGCAGCGGCAGCACCACCAACGCCCACATCAATGCCTGCCAACACCCATGCCAACACCATGCCCACACCAACACCACACTCACGACAGATGGTAGCAACACAAGGACACAGCAGGGAGTGGTGCATCCACCCCCGCTGCTAAGATAAGTTTTCATTGTCATCTATTTTATTTATCTATACTTACCCCCCACAGTTCCATGATGTCCACAAGCGTGGATGTGACAGCAGCCCACGGCAACCGCAGCAGCTGTGGCAGCAACAACCACTGCAGCAGCGGGAACAGCAACAATGCAGCAGCAACGGCAGCAGCAGGAACAGTGGAGTGGTACCGAGGTACCACTCCGGGGGCTCACGCAGGACTCGAGGGAAAGGTCGACTGGATGGGAAGGATCCACTGACTACTACATCTGGAAGGCTACTGACTAGGTCAAACCGTGGGAACCTGATCACGTGACTGACCAGGCACAACTACTACAACGGCAGCAGCAGCAATAGCGGCAGCAACAACGGCACCAGCAGCAACACAGCAGCAACAGCAACAGCTGCGGCGGTGGCACAGTGCCGCTGAAAGGTCCCCCCTCCTCCCCACTCCTCCCAACTCCTCGCAACCCCAGGCCCACGTCAGTTGACGTGGCACTGTGGCTTGCGAGGAAATTTGAGGGTGGAGGAGGATGGTTTGCGGTCCAAAGCGCGTCGAGCCCCAGGTCACCTGCGAGTACCTGTGGATCCACGGGTAGCCGACCCATGGAACCGAGTCCAGTGGATTAAAAAACCCACATGGATCTGGGTATGTAAATTTTGATGAAAAAAACCCGCAAGTTCGGATCCGGATCACCCACGAGTGCACTCGTGACATGCCTTAAATGGAGGTGAATGCAAATGCAGCATTGTACTGGCATATGTGTTCCCTGAAAGAACGTGCATGAGGATTGCTTTCTGTGAGAAGACATCTCAAGGTAAGAGGGGGATATGGCAAAGGCTCCAAGTGAATCTGTCCCTGAAGACAGCACATGCCAAACCTTGAATGGGTTTAAGAAGACCCTGTGAGGTGTTCTGTGATGAAGTGAAGAGCACCACAGTGAGAGCACACCACATCCATCCTCTTAATGCTGAAGCGACTTGGTGGCTCAACATATGGTTGTTGACCCAAAGGCAATTGTTCTTGTGCCTGCAATACCTGTACATCTGGCTGAGCCAGTGCCACCAATTCATCATGAACAGCATTTTCCTGTTCATGTGCTTCAGCATGAGCCTCTGCTCTAATGTCCTGATTCTGTATGTCCTCCAGCACAGCTTCTTGTGATGCCCTCTGCAGGTCATCTCGATTCTGCTGGTGTGAGTGCTCTTCAAGCAGTCTCAGCTCTTGCTGCACCTCTTGCTGCACTTCTCTAAGTTCCAGATGTGATTCTTCTTCAAGCCATCTTAACCTTTGTCGCCCCTCTCAGTGTTGCTGATGTGACTGCACTTCATGCAGTCTTATTCAGTGCTGGTCATCTCCATGTTGCAGATTTGAATGGACTTCAAGCAGTCTCATCCTCTCCTGCTCCTCTTGTTGTTGTTGGAATGAATGTTCTTCTTCCAACTGTCTTGCCAAAAGTGTCTCTCTGGCAAGATGTGACGGCTGCAGCTCTTGACGCAGTTGGGCCAGTCATTCCACTTCCAACTGTTGTGCAAGATGTTGTTGTTTGGCTGCATCCAGGTTTTTCTGCCCCCAATGTTCTTCTTCTCAAAGAATAGTCTGACATTAGTGTTCCAACAGACATTGCTCCTCCTGCTGACGCATTTGGTGCAATCATTCTTCTTCAGCCTGCTTGGCAAGAAGATCCTGTTCTGCCAACCACTGGTACTCTGCATTAAATTGGTGTTGCCATTGGTCATCAACAACAAATTGGTCCTGATGTCCAGACTTTTTCCTTGCACATCTAGCCTTCAGTTCCCCGTAGCGACTGGTCATAGGTGGCTGATGTGCAGCATTAAAATCTGTAGGCCTAGCAGATCACTGCTGATTTGATTTGCCACATTGTCTGACCCATTCAGCATGCGGCCATTCAAAACCCTGTTGCAACTCCTCCTCCCAGTTTCTTGGGGTGGAATGTTAGATGATACGGGTGGAACCTCTCTTCCTGAAGCCTGCTGCTGGTAATAGGCCACTTGTTGGTCATGATGTGCTATCTGATGTCTTGGCAAGCCAGGATAAACGTCCACTGGAACTGGCCAATGATGACTCAATGAAGTCGGTTGTTGTGGGTCAACAGGGACTGAGGATGGCATGCCAAATTTTGGCTGAATGATTGGAGGCTGACGGTCATATGTTCTTTGTCAATGAATGGAAGGAGATGTCATCTGCAGTATTTGCAGCCTTTCTCGCTCTCTTTCACCCTGACAGTCCCTTTCAGGAGTTTGCTGAGGATCAGCATGATGCTGTGATAAACTGGCTTAAATATCAGCATTCCAGTTTTGCATCCAGGTGAACCCAACACCTACATAACCTTTATATATTCAATCCCATCCACTTCTTCATAACGGGGATGATTGTTAGGATTCTTAATGGCCCAATTTGTGAGCAAGCCAAATTCATAGATGTACCATTTCATTGCAATGCTCACATTTTTTAATGCCAACCAATAGCTCAAATTGTGGGGGGAGAATGTGTTTGCAGTTTCCAATTTAATTTTCAAAGCAAATGTGCCAGCTGAATGCCAATTGTTGCTTCCTCTCTCCCTGAAAGGAATTTGGTCATGTTTGGTCATGGTGTGACCAAACTCGCACGAGGCATGCGGAACCATGTCCACTATTTCGCGTATGAATTTTACTGCACTCATCAATCATCTCAATTTTTTCATGAGAATCAATCAATTACTTAAGGAGAACCCATATCCGGGCTCAGCTGCAAGGTTTTTTGGCTGTGCACATAATCTGAGCCTGAGCCATGACCTGAACGTCCACCCATTTGGCACCTGCTCACAAAGCCCTTAGCTCACCCCCCCCCTCCGACAACCAAACAAAGTCAGGTGAGCGGGTGCAGGATTTTTCCAAGTCCCTCATGACTTTTTTATTGACCAAGTTGCTGGATAATTCTAACCAAATTAACCCTAACTAACCACAATCTCAAAGAAAGAGGTGTACCCCTCCTAAGCTAACCTAAGCCAGCTAACTCCTAAAATCCTAACCTGGTAAATGTGTTTGTTTACTCACGTGATTTTGTTTGGCTGACTTTCCCGTCACTCACTCGCTGACTAATTTGTTTGTTTGGTTGTAGGAGGCGGGCTGGGCCAGCTCCTGCTCGCCCACTTTCTGTGACACCCGACTGAGCGAGTTGCCTTGGTCGACCCCCGGGCCTTCAAGTCCGGTGATGCCCCCTAAAATACCCCCGTCTCCTGTCTACCCGCACTTTTTTTCCTTTCTTTTAATGCTGCTTATGCGGCACTTCCTCAGACTGACTTCGACCGTATGGAAAAATTTGGTCTAGGGGGCTCTTTTGCTGCTAGATTTGTTCCAAAATTCCCCTTCCGTCGCCGCATCTGACCCATCGACATCCACCCTGCTGTCCCGTTCCTCAGATGGCTCTCTCTCGCGCCTCGCCTCAACCATTTCTGGTGGACAAATATTGGCCGGATGCTCACTCGGCAATGTTTTCTACTTTGCTGGTTACTTTTCTTCCATTGGCACTGCCACCACCAGTAACGTCGCGTCCTACACACCGTCCTCTGGTGCTTTCGCTGCGCCTGGTTCAAGTGGACCAAACGGCGAGGTCAATGCAGTATTTTGCGACGAGAAAAATGGCAAGCTTTGGGTAGGGGGTCGTTTCACTTCCCCCAACTCATCTGTCGCCGTTTGGGATGCCAAATCAAGCTCCTGGACGAATCCTCCTTTCGCTGGTCTTTCTGGCGCAGCATCCAGAGTCCTTTCCATCACTTCCAACTCCTCCCAATCTAGCATCTTTTTCGCGGGCTCCTTCATCACCTCCTTCCAGGGCAGCGGCTCTCCCATCTTGAACGGCTCCAATAACCCCAATGTTCCTTTTTCCGCTGGGGCTACGCCCTTCTCGTCATCTCTGGTACCTATTCCTCTCAAGTTGATGGCGGACCGTCGTCTTCAGATCCCCAGTTCAGTAATATCAAAAATGTTCTCTGTCCTGCGGGAGCGGATGGCCCCGGAAATACCTGGTTTGCTGCTGACGGCATCACCGCTGTTGTCACCATTCGTACATTCAGGGCCATTAGTGCAAATGGCATCCGCATTGGCAACACATTCGAAGCAGGGCGCAGCACAACAGAATTCAGGTTCGCATGGTGCCTCTGCCTTTGCCGTTTCCTCCCACTCATTTGCCTTCTAGTGTGACGTCTATTCCTGATAACGCTGTCCAGAGTCTGACCTATGTTGACCCCGTTACCGGTCAAAATCAGTCGTGTACGAGCTGTCCACTTTCAACCGACTCCTCAATACTATATCAAGACTTCCTTTTCGCCAACACTCTTGATTTGACCGGTATCCAGGTCAAGCTCTTTGAATGGACCGGTGCCGGGCCTGGTTTACACATTCTTCAGCTCCTTTCTTCCGGTGCATTCGCTTCCGCCGTTAGCAGTGATAACGCTCAATCTTGTTTCGCACCAAACCCTCCCACTACATCATTCACTGGCACTTGGTCAGAGAAAGATGCCAATACGGGCATTGCAGGAACGATCCAATCCGTGCTCACTGCTTCCGTTGGCGTGGGCACGCCAGCTCAAGCTCCGAGTTTTACCTGGATACCCTACGTGTCGGCCGCTGGCCAATATACCATCAATCTTCTTGTCCCGGGATGCATGAACTTTCAAGATTGTGAATTGCGTACGACAGTCAAAATCACAGTGTTTCCAGGACAGGGCCTGGAGCCCTGGGTTACGACTATGTCACAGCAGAATCAACAGGACGCAGTCACCCTTGTGTATAGCGGACCGATCGTCCCATCTTTTCCCGACTTCGTGACCACCGTAGAAATGACCCTCGCCGATAACCCCACCGGCAATGCACAAGATGGACAGTATGAGATGGTCGCTGATAGAGTCCAAATGATTCTTACATCTGTCAATGCCACTTCGAGCAGTAGCTCGGCAAACAACGGTAGTGGTAGCACTGAAGGCACTCGAAACGCCTTTGGATTTTTTGAATGGCCATTGAGCTCAAACTCAGCTGGCTCCATTCCCGATGCTACGAAGGTCATGCCCAACTCCACAGAAACTCCGTCAGATGCTGCTGGGTTCGAGCTGTTCAACGCTGCTGACGGTAGTAGTATAACAGCTTCATCGACTACGGCTGTCGTCGCTGTCGCTCACCACTCCTCCGGTATCATCTATCTCGGAGTTCTCTTCCGGTGTTGCTTCCGGTGCAGCAAATATTGTCGCATTCAAGAATGGAGCCTTCTTGGCATTGCCGGGTAATGGTCTGGACGGACCGGTTACCTCGCTTGTTCTCAATGGCGATCAACTGTTCGTTGGTGGATCATTCTCTGACACAAGTTCGCCATCTCTTCTGGGGTGGCTTATGTGGAGTCGGAATGGTGGCTTATGTGGGCTTCAGTTCGCGGCTGGGCTGCCTGTCGGTATAAGAGGATGTTCCTCTTATTATTTTATTTTATTTCTTTATTTTATTTCTTTATTTTATTTTATTCTCCCCACAGACACCAGTATCGGGCTACAAGGCTAGGGACAGTATTAGAAATAAAGGGAACTTTCAGTCACAACAACAAATCGCCATCACGGGGGTAAATCTTCGATACTTCTTTTCTCATAACAGTTTCCCAAAATTCCTTCGCAAGCTCTTTCCTATATGTATCGAATATCTGACCAGCATCCTTGTATCTGTGGACCTCAGTGACTATGTTGTGGATGAGCGGGTGTTTGCTGAGGCCAACATCGCTGCGCGAGGAAAGCCGATGTCGAAGATTACGTCTACCACTCTGTTCAAACTGCTCAAGTATGCAACATATGATTCCAAGAGGGTTATCCTGTTAGGTGTGGGTTCAGTGACTGAGACGATCTGCATATACCAGTGGGGAGTCAACTTACGATGGGTAGAGGTGGTGGATCCATTGTGGGATGCTAAGGAGCCGCAAACATACTCTGACGACGATAATTAGTATTCCCATACTGAATGATACCTTGAAGCATGTCCCAATGACAGAGACTCAAATTATGTAAGGGGAAGTCTTACAGGACTTACCTAACAACTAGCGGGCCGATCATGATAAAAGATTGGGGAGGATATTCGCATTTCCATTTAGCAACACATTCAACATAAAGGGAAGTTTGCCTACTAACTATGGCCGATGATTTTGACGTGACGTCCCACGGAGATAATAAAAATGTCATGGATGAACCTACTAGTAGAGCGGCGATATCCATCATCGCAGGCGAGAATGACGGCCGTGACATTAATATTCTCTGTCCCATGGCCATTTATGGATTTGTATCATAAACATAACTTCTTCTATGTACATTCGGAGCTTGGGAAGTTTCCGGGTCACATGCTTGCACACTGCTTAGACGGTGATTGCCGTGAGAGAACTACATAATAGCTTTCTAACTTGAAGTCGCCGTTAGTCTTCAAGACTGTATGAATCAGGCACCCCAAAGAGCCAGGTCCGGGTCCAGTTCGCCATCCTCGCCTCTTCAAGACCAATATCGCCTCTCCGACCATGAGTCCCTGTGTGGCAAGGTCATCAATTGGCGAGCTGGCATTGAACTATTGCCTGATGGCACTTCTGGAACACGTATCCACTCCCAAACCCTGAGGACTTATTGTCATGAGCCTCCCGATCCTAACTATCCACCAACTGTACCTGAATACTTGATGATGGAAGCAAGTGTTGGGACACCAAACCAAGTATCAGTGCGTCGGTTCACATATGAGCTCTTCTGATCAATAGAAATACGTTTTTCTGTGATTTCAGGATAGGGCATGCTCCGGCTCAGAAAAGAATTTTCATATCGTCCTGGAGACAGAAATGAGAAGGTTTCATGAACGAAACCTTGCCCAACGACAATTCGAGCACGACTGGACCCGTCTGCAGTACAGTTGGCAGATGTTGCAACGCGCTAGCGACATGCTGAAACAAGCTCAGCGAAACTCGCATGAAGTGCTTTCTTCACCTCACGATTACATTTCGCCGCCATCCCTCCACACGGCCCTGTCGCCCCAAATTTATGCAAGCAACTTTTCATTCAGCCCACCCTCCTCAACTAACTTGGAGGCATGCTGTCAGTTAGCAGGATGTTCATTGAAAACAAGAATCACTGCGAGTTCTGCTGGATTTGACCAGCGGGACTATTCGGTCATCGACGATGGTTGCTCCCTAGGTTGAAGCCAGTTGGGTCTTCTGGATATTCAATGCATTTCTCAAGCATCTTGCTAACTTGAAATCCAAGCAGATTGACCATGAACATGCATGTCTTCGCCGACATATTTCAGTTATTCTCGACCTAGATTCTCTTTCGGTATCGGTATATACCCCTGATGTATTTCTGTCAACTGTATCGCTCTATGGATTTTGTGTGCCGAAATTTGAATGATCATTCTTTGACCCCCGATATCCGGGTCAGGCTGCAAACGAAAAGATAATACAACACAATGGAGACGAAGAGGCTTTCTCGTGTGATGAAATTAGGCTTAGGCTGCCTCGTCCGAAGAAGCCGATTTCTTCGTTTCGTCGACTTGGCCGAGGGTGCGAGGGTGCGGGGAGGGTGCAGATAAGCGAAGTGCATGTGGGGGCGCTGCTCAGTGCCCACTTGCATGAAGGGAACAGTTTGTGAGGACGATGCGGCACGACCCAAAATGAGTGTCCAAACGCATATTGTGAGAGTTGTTAAAGCCATGCGTTTCTCTTCGGAACAGAATAGTATTTGCAAACGAGAGAATACTGGGTATACAAAAGAACAAGGTGCCAACTGCCCGTAGGCAATGTCTATAACTGTGACTAAGTTACGTACTTTTTGCCTTCATGCGAACCTTCAAGGAAGTCGACAACCGATCGAGCTCCTTTGCAGTCATCGTTAACGCAGCGTCAATAGCATCACTGTCAACTCCTTCATCTCGCTCATCAGCTTTAAATGGAATGGGCGTCAGAGGTCCTTCCACTAAAACGCGAAGAATACGAAGTTTGAAATCGTCTGACTCACTTGTGGGAGTATTGGTCTTGAGCCACTTCATGACCGATTTTGCAACATTAAATCGGGACACCATATTCTTGAAAGTTTTCTTCGACCTTATGCCTAGCCACTCCGCAACATCATTCGAATTTACGGGAGCATCCCGGGCAAGATCTTCAAGAATCCAGGAGTGGATCCGAACTCGAAGCAAAATTTTATATGCGTCGCGATATCGTGAACTTTCTAACGTGTTGGACAATCTCGCATGTCGGGGATATGCAGTGCGTAGATACAACCCTGGGTGGATAGCTGCATGCACCATTGCGGATTGTTCATGCGCATCGGACGATGAATTATGGCTCTGAGTTACTACCGAAGGTGGACTGGGCATCGTCGGAGAAGTCATGTCCTGTGATGGAATTAATTTCCTGAAACTTGATGAAATGCCACGACAGACCTCTTCTATAATATACAGGGAATATACCAGATGGCTTGACAGCTCCATTCTCTTGCAAAACTCGGAGAGTTCTTCGGAGGGTGGGCACGGATGAACACGAATATTGCTCACATTGTCGTTCAAGACATCGGCAAGAGCCCCAACACAGTGGATGAATGCCGATAGCGAGCGGTGATCATCAGTTCCCTGGACTACTTCGGCAGGACGACATGAAGTGAACACAGAGACTTCGGAGGAGGAAGAAAGTTTTGCGAAGGTCCTGTAGATTGAAGGGTTGGCCCGCATCTGCGAAAAAATGGAACCCAGGAGTGGGGATGTCTCCAGATTGAGGTTGCATTCCAGATGAGAGCGCCGTATGTTCTTGGAGTCTATCTGGAGACCTAAAAGCAGAGCAGATTGAACATATTCAATGGGGTGACCCTCAAGTTCAACAGGCAAAATGTCCCGATCCACGGAAATTGAAGGTGAAGGAGATAGCCTGAGGGGATGACTGGATGGAGGAGAGGGCGTGGATATTAATCGTTGAGAGGAGGGTGTGGAAGACTGAGAAATCGGGGTCGACGACAAAGGATTGGGAGTGAACGCCTGAAATTGTGGAGATATTGTCGGAACCAATGCATGGATCTTCGGTGTTGTAATCGCTTCCTGCATATCAACCAGATGTGAAATAATATTGGCAAAGTTAGTTTCTGTAAAATGAATAGGTGGTACCGGTACAGGCGATTGGTGGCGACCAGCAGGCTGTGCAAGTGGAACATGAAAAACATCTATCCAATATAAAATCAGTCAGAGCAATTGCTCAAACAGAAGCTACCACGATTTACCGTCGACAGGCGAAGAGCTAGGGACCCTAATGGGAGGGCTGCGGCGGCCACTGACAGAATGTTGCCATTCGACTTTGTTATTATACGTCAGTGCACCATTTTGAATTACATGCTGCTATATTGTACCTTCAGAAGAAGAGGTTAACGCTAAAATTTCATGTGAGTAGACCGATAAATATTATGTATATATAGTTACCACCGTCGCTGTCATGGTCCGAGTCTACACTTCCACTTTGCTCGAGCATCTCGGCTGCTGATATGTAACACTGTGTGAGATTTTGTGAGAATGACGATCTGATAACAAACGCATGCTCGATGTCATCCGAAGGTGGCACTGAAATTCTACCTAAATCCACCATTGTAAAATGAGCACACGCGAGCCTTCGAGAGTCGAGACAGAATAAGCTTTACAAACCGGCATCGTCCCTCTCGAGCCGCTCTTGCAAGGTGATGATTTCATCATTCCTGGGGCGAACAGTATGTTGACGTGGCGTTCGGCGAGGGGTTGAGTTACCAACTGCGCGTCTGCGCGGTGTTCGTCGGGAGGTTGACATTGGGTGAATAGTAGGGAGAGACGATGCAAGTTTCAACCAGACATATGTTGCAGACAGAACGGAATTGTTCAAACCAAATCAGGTATAGTGGTATTCCACAATTGCTCGGCTCTTCGAGACTTCAACTGATGGAGGACCTCGCTACCGTTGCAATACGAATCCTAATATGGTAGATGTGAAAGTGAAAAAAAGGCAATTTTGTTACGCTTTTGCTGGTCTGTCCGAGATGTGTGGGGTCCCCGAGTCTCATGACCAAGTCCCACTCGGCATAATCCTAATTGTGTCGTTTCATTATGTTTTCCCACCCTCGGAGTTTTTAAAATACTCCCGCTATTTCCTCAGCATAGTTTTTTTACCGGTCACAAGAATGTCGTTTGCTCACCACTGACAGATGGTGTTCCATGGCAGTTAAGGGGGGGATTCAATGTATTTGAGGGTCAAGTGCAGTAACTTGATGAAGGGTTACTAAAGAAGATAAGTGACAGCGAAATCTCGATGAATTGGTGAGAAATCTGAAAGGGTACGGGAAAAGGATAGATAATAGTACGGTGTTAACACAGCTGCAGATGAACATTCATCAAACAGAGTGTTTGTGAAATTTACCTTGGGGTTGGTGTGAATATCGTTATAAGAGTGAAAATGTAAATCTTGGCTTACACCATCCTCAGGTCCCTTCTATCCCTGTAGGCTTGTGCTAGCACCAACTCCCATAGGCGCTCGATAGGAAGATTTGGCATGCTCCTGCCTGGGGCAGGCCAGGAGGGGAAGGCCCGAATACAAATATAGATGAGAATAAGTACCGTGGAGCGCAGGACAATTTAGTAGCGCAAACATACTGATTGATACTTCTGTGGCTCTCGGACCCATTATCGATGACCATCGGGACGACATAGATAACTTGAACTCGAATGATTATTCCTAAGAATAGTTGTCTGATTAGTCTGATTAAGAAATCAATGACATTACTTGTGGGGATGTTGCTCATTGCTGTGGCATTGTGTTCAATGGCTGCCATGTTTTATGGCGTTTCGGAAGCACTTTTATTATTAATAATAATGATGTTGAGAGTATACTTTTATTATTTCGCATGACAGAAGCTCGAAGACATCAATTTTTTTGCCAAGTATCATCTCCTAGTGTAGGGCCCTTGGCAGCATGGCCAGGGCCGATGCACAGGGCCTGACAGCACGGCCATGCGCACTTGCGAGTGCTAACAATTGAGAGCAAAGTTCGAGGCCAAACCTGGGAATAAGTTCTTTCCTAACTTGGCAGCTGGAAGACAGCGGTCAATTTTTTTTCCAATTGCCGTATTCTCGTAGGTAGCAGCAGCCTGAACTTAAATTCTAGGAACTTGAAGGCGGTACGACATCGAACTTTATTATAAACTTTTTACCTTGAATGGCAATGTGTACGATGTCATGCGTTGCGGTTCGGAGACCGAAATTTAAATCCTGACCTATCGGAATTTCTTCCATTTTAGACTATGATGTCCTGAGATGTAGCACTGGTCCCAGGCATCATAATTTAAAGGTCATGCCAATTATCAGGCTTCAGCAGGTTCCCCACCGAACTCGACGTCGTTGCAATACAATCAGAATGCCTCTACTACGAAATCGTGCCTCTCCGCCAATGCCGACTGCTCCATATCCTCCACGTCGAGACAGGCTCACGGTCTCAGGTGTGGTCAGGACACAACCAAATACGCCAGAATTGCCCACACCGCGAATTCGAGCCACTTCACCAGCCCATCGCCGGGAACCCAGTATCTTGACACGTTCGATGGCCAATGTCGCCCGCGCATCACGGTGAGTAATCATTCTACCGCAATATGCCATCTTTCTTACTTGGTTCGAATGTGGTGAGACCGGGAGCTCAGGATGTGGGCTTGGCCTCAAATGCTCCTCGTCCCGAGTCTGCCAGTGGGTTTGGTGCTGTTTCTGCTTCCCAATCTAATTCACATACCAGATACGGCTGTAGTAATCCCAGCAGCGACGGCGATCGATGGTAGCAATCGCATGCCTCTTGACTCGGATGGTGCAGGAAACCAAACATTTGACAGTATGTACTCTTTTACCTACTAACAGGGGCAGCCGTCTTATATCCGGTAGATATTGATGCTATCGCCGTTCCATCCTTCAAACCGTTTTCACGCGTTTCTCAGAGGTTGGATTATTTGTCACTACTTGCCCTGGACAGCTTCACGAGGAAAGGATTATCAGAGGCCCAGTTTCGAACTCTCTTCGCGAGGTGCCGCATCTGTCGCACGTACATGACGAGAGGGACCATTTATTGGCATAAGTGTGGAGCTTGGATTGGCCACAGTACTGACTCAGATATAATTGATCTCACTGGTGCAGGCGATAATTGACCTCGTACGCGCAGTTGCAATATTACCCCGTTATTTAAGTTCTGCTGAAAGTTCAACCGAATCAATGCACAGCTCTACACACCGTGCATCGACAACTCGCAGTGATAATGCACTCTGCTGCAACACGACTACCCGTGCTAGAGAGCCGTTGCCATCTCACGGCACACCCATCGCTTCTGCCCATGATTGCGGTGTTCACTGTAGCGGGTTTGCGGGCTGGCATGGTTGGGGGCTGCTCGAAGCATTACACATATTGTGCTTCGTGTTTGTATGCAAGGGAATGAGAATGGGCGCCGTAGGTAAATATTAGCCAGCAAAATCATTCGTCGCGTCAGCATCAGCATCTGGTGGATTTTATCGTAGAGCATTGCAACTGCTTTGTAAAGCACGCAATTGGTGCAAAGTGCACAATAATTATACCGTAGTTTACATTGGAATATAAGTGATTATCAAGGAAGGTCATTTCATCAATAAGCGAAGACATTTTGATCACTTACAAAGTATAAGAATGTGAAAGTGGTTGACAGAGAGTTAAAAATATTGGAAGACTTTGATGGCGCCCATACCTCGTGCGCATCACAACGCATAAGGTTGTTCACCGGCCTGGGACAGGACATCGACATCCCATCCCACCTCATTCGCATCGCTGCCAACAAGGTAAGCCAACAGAGTACAGGACATCGCCGTCCTGTCTCACCTCATGCGCATCGCAACGCATAAGGTTTTTCAAATGGCCTGGGACAGGACATCGACATCCCATCCTACCTCATTCGCATCGCTGCGGACAAGGTGAGCCAACAGAGTACAGGACATCGCCGTCCTGTCTCACCTCATGCGCATCGCAACGCATAAGGTTTTTCAAATGGCCTGGGACAGGACATCGACATCCCATCCTACCTCATTCGCATCGCTGCGGACAAGGTGAGCCAACAGAGTACAGGACATCGCCGTCCTGTCTCACCTCATGCGCATCGCAACACATAAGGTTGTCCAAACAGCCTGGGACAGGACATCGCCGCCCTGTCCCAGCTCATGCACATCATCATGCACGAGGTCATGTTAGTTTGGAACAAAAAACCTAACAGCACGTGACATGCACATGGATCAGGTGACTAAGGCATTGTTTACTACTGTAAGCACATAAACACGTACCATTGAGCATGGCCAGGACCAGGCAGAACGCAAAGAAGTCAACTGGTGCGCCATCGATCCGCAAAGTACTCAAACTACTCTCGGCATATGATACTGTGCCTCCCGCATCTGGGACGCCCCACAACTTAACTCCAGCTACACCTGAATCCCCAAACGCTGTGGCAGCCACTCTCTCGCAGTCCAGCGCTGGATTGGCGACACCTGGGGTTCATGACACAGTATGTATTCCAGCCTGTTCATTGACTCGGTACCCCTCACAGTCATACAGTTCTGTTGCAGCTGTGGTGAAGGCGGTACACTTAAACAATGCGACTTTTGTCCCCGTTGCATATGTTCTGAGTGTGTACTGCTCCCAGTCTCTGAGGATGACTACCCTGGGTCATCTGTGAGCTTCATTTGCCCATCGTGCCATCTGGAGAGCGATAGGAAGGCCATGAAAGTATCCAAACAGCAACCGATGCCGTATACTGTGAGATATTTCAATATCGTCTTTCTTTATGCTCATGTCTGCATTTAGGGTATCATCATCGACTCCAAGCCTTTTGATTACAAACAGGGGTTTGCAACAGTTAGGAGATCAACCATGCGTGGCGTCTTTCCACGTCTCGATGGTTCCTCACTAGCAATCGTCAGTATTAGGTTGGATGCGATTGACAAGGATGGAGACCCATCGTCCTTGGTCCACGGATACCTCAAACCATACTTTCGAGGCAGCAAAGGCTCTCTTAAGGCGGTAAACATCTCATTCAGTATCCAGGCCGAGGACTACACCTGTTTGAAAAAACACCAGAAGACCCTTAACAACACGGCCAAGAACCTACGGAAGTAAGTCACTCTGTCCCACCATCTATGGATCGTCTAAAATACTTGTAACAGGGAAGGCTTCACACGTCTTGTAGTCTTTCTCCACACACACTCCAACCCCGTCAATGGGGACCTCCATATCGCACCCGGTGTGGGCATCATTGTCTCCGAGGTATATTGTTTCACATTTTCATGATCAAAAGTTCTGATGCATGTTTTGGCAGTTCCTCCCTGCCATTTTCGGGGACGACTTCATTGACCTTGCACGCAGCACACAGTCAATGTTGGTCATGCTGGTATGTGGAGGAGTTTACTCCAACCCCACCTCGTTCGATGATGTGTGTGCCTTTGCCAAAAGGTGCGTACACTTACTCCCCAGGTCAGTTTATCTCATAATATGACAGCGGCGTCTTCAATCATGTTTTGGGCTTTGATGCCCAGACATTTTTCCCACATCAAACGACGACGCTCTTGATGAAAATCTGTCATAAAGTATGTGACAACACCTTCTTGATCACTTTGACTCACGTCCTTCATAAGGTCTTCGTGGAGCACTACTCTGTTGAGCGTGTGCTTCCGTGCCTGCTTGCGGAGGAGGAAGGGCTTGGTGCCCACTCTTCTGTTCTGAGCCTATCACCTACTGCCGGCCAACGATATATCTGGTATCACCACCAGCTTAAGCCAATTGGATTACCGATTGACTTACAGTGCCACACCTGTGGGCGGCTTCGTTCTACGAAGGTCGTTTTCAAAGGAGAAGTGATTCATATCTCCTGTGCCAGCAAGGCCTGTGGGAAATCTTTCGACATTCCCAAAAGTAAGTGGCCACTTGCGCTTACCGAAAAAATGAAGACGTGTTCTGGATGGGGCATTCAAAATTTCTGGGGGCATGTTACGCCTGGCCAGCCAGTTGCCAGGCAGATAGTTTAACAGATGGCGGATCACTTTTTTTTAAATACCATGTTCCTCCCAATGAGAATAATTATTTATCTTAACAGGATCAGTATCTTTACAAACTGAGTACACCAAAAAAAAACCGGGAACTAAATCTACCGTACTCGTAATTATTATCAATTATAATTACTGCTATCTATATAGATTTTTCTGAACTTTTCACTGGGGACAGAAGATTTCTCACGCAAATCTTTTGAAAACATGTAAAATTTCATGCTTCTCGAAGCACATCCCCGGCAACACCCCTAATCTACTTTTGCTAGCAATTCATCCAGTGTACTAAATAGTGCAAGCCCCATCTTCCACCGCGTTTTCTTCAGCTCAAACATCCGGGCCAGCGCATCAGGATCCTCTTCCCTCATTTGTACCTCTGTTCTGAAGCCGTTGTCTATGTAGCGAAACAGGTCGCCAGCACAATATTGTGTGAAGGAAGCACGTGAATCACCAGGCTGCACAGGGATGTTGGAATGGGTGAGGGTGGCCGATGGGATTAGTATGAGGGCACCAGGGGGGAATTCAATTACCAGCCTGAGATCCCAGAGAATGGGGTGGCCTCCGGCTGTGGGATCGAAATGGCCAAGTGCTTGGATGGCGCACCAGCCGAATGAGCAGTTCATGGTGTCGCGGTGCTTAAAGGTCCAGACGTTGGGCCCAAAGTTGAAGGCAGTGCTCGGGAAGACGCTTCCGTTGAAGTTTCTGCGCAGATGTGGCATTCTCGCGTAAAGCGGCTCCAAATGGCGCCAGTAATAGTCGTATATCTTTGGCGCCCACAGGGCGAAGGCGGCTAGAGGGTGGGGGTGAGCAGGTGATCCACCAGATGGGCATCATTTGGACTCACCACTGGCGAAGCTTGCGAGCCGCTGGACGTCCTGGTTACCCAACAGGCTCTCCGCCGTTGCCATATGCTTATGAATGCCCACCCTGATCGGCATCGTTGTGCCCTTGCTGTGTGTAATCCCTACGTTGAGGACGGCAAAGAGTCCGCGTGCGTGCTCTGATGGCTTGAGCTGAGCCCTTTCCGCTACCTGTGTGAAAAATTGATAGACCGCCTCTACAGACGCAGCATAGGTCGGATCGCGCGGCTGTCCCACCAGGCATGCGATGATTCTCTTATGGATGTCGTAGATGGGTCGAGATTCACTTCCCAAAACGTTCAGTAACAAGAACCATCCCCAGGACCAAAAGCTTACAAGCCATCCCACTTTACTAACTGCAATCCTACTTTCAACAAATCCGGCAGGGTGTAGGCCTTGTGTGCACCCACGAAGTGCTTTGGAACCGCTCGGTATCCACAGGAAGTCGCAGGAAGGCTCTCGGTTACCAGGGTGGTGCAGAGCGGAGTGGCCGGCTGCACATGTGCTTCGACGGTCTTGGCTCACGGCACGTGCCCGTTGAGCAGGCGTTTTGCTTCCCGTTGGCGGCGGCGTTTCATGTGTTGCCGATTGAAGGGCTTTGCCGGCCCTTGGGGGTCGTTTGGACGGGCCAGTTTTGTGGGGGGGTCCGGTGTGCTGGGAGAAGGCGGACGTTTTGCTAGGTCTTGGGGCGGCTCATTCTCTGCCAAGTCTTCCTCTTCCAATTGGTCGGAGTCTTGTGAAGATGAGGCCTCCAGGAGGGGGCCGAAATCCAAGGACCCTGGGCATAGGAGGGGAGAGATGCGGTGGGGAGAGAATGGTGTGCCTGAACACGTCTGTGCTGACGGCGTCAGCTAGAGCTGGAGCTCCCGCTCGAGCAGAAGTCGCGTAGCTTACCAATTGCGCTCGGGGCAACCAAAGCATCTGGGGGCAAAACGTATTAGCGTTGGTGCAGGAGCTTCGCAGAATGGGCCCGTGCCTTGGCGCCCGCTGGCCCACTCGGTCCCAGGGGTGATTCCGGAGTGGCCCAGCAGGCGGCAAGAGGCTGGCCCCAATCAAAAAATTAGATTGAGGGCTTACTTTGGAGGAGAATGTAAGGACGTCTGTGCCGAGGGTGTCAGCTAGAGCTCCAGCTCCAACTTGAGAGGAAGTTGCGTAGCTTGTTGAGCTTGGGGCGACCAGAGTGTCTGGGGGCAAAAAGTATTAGTGCCGGTGGAGGCTAGCTTCGCAGAACAGGCCAGTGCCTTGGCGCCCGCTGGCCCACTCGGTCCCAGGGGTGATTCCGGAGTGGCCCAGCAAGCGGCAAGAGGCCGGCCAACATTAAAAAAATTAAACTGAGGGCTTACTTTGGAGGAGAATGCAAGGGGGAGAGCCCAAAATGCGCGTTTTTTGTTCGAAAACCTGTTTGTCTCTGTGTGACAATGAAACCTCGCGTAATGATGCACGGACCCTGCGGTTTTTCGCGGATGACTGGTGACTTGCTTCTTCCACACAACAATGCAACCACGCCGGACGAAGGTGGTGCAAACGAGAACAGCAAGCAAATGGACAAACGGATCATGATGGAGGCGAGGAGAGGAGTAGCGGGGGTGGTGTACCGACCCCCGCTGCACTAGGAATGTTTTATTTTTTTATTTCTTTATCTAGTTTTCTAACTAATCACGAGCCAACTCGGGGCCCCAATTCACCTAGCGAATACGCACCACGACGTCAATTGACGTCGGTGTGGCGTTCGCGAGGTTACAGGGAGGTACATCGCCATCAGCGCCAACGACGTCCCCACCAACAAACACCTCGCAAACACAAAGTTCCACGTCAGTGGACAACACCGCGCCGTCAACCCAGCACTGGCCAACTGGCCAAAGCCTCCTTTGATGCAGTAGCCGCAGTATCTTTCTCTACTAACTCACGTAGCCAACGCCTACTGAGCCGCAAACGCCCGTGGCCAACGCCCTCGCCCTCACCTTCGCCCGACCGTTGCAGCCAGCTCCCAACGGCGAGCGCTCAAAGCCTAACGACAAGCGCCCAACGCCGGCTCCTCAGCGAGTACGTGATCGTTCCGTGAGGCTTTGTCGCGACCATCGCATCTTTTCTTCTCTTTCGCGATAACCGCAATTGAAACACAGGCCTACACAAGCACGCCAGGCCTGTACTTTTCGGTGCAAGTTCAGCAGGCAAGGTGAGTACATTTCGTGTGACATCCCGAGGGTCATGCTGACTGTACTTTTACACCGGTGACAAGTAGACGGCATTGCTAAGAGAGGTTCTCTCGAGCGATAAGTACCATGTCTTGCATTTCGACCTTCGTATTGCCGGCTTCGCGGACCTCCCAAGTTTATATATAAGCCTAAGTCAACAGATGGAACAATATTTTGCGGAGATTGCGAATACGATGGGAGGTTATAAAGAGTTTGAAAAAGAGGCTTGGGGCTTCAAGGTACGTATCCTTCCTGGGTTTGCACCGTTGGGAAACAGGCTTTGTCACGCGTCTACTAACTCACTGCTGATCGCTAGCATGACCGTCTGCACGTCGAACGGAGGATATCAAATCCCTCCACAGGCCCGAGCAATGTCAAGACGAGTGATGTAGCAAGGCTTATGGAGTTATTCCAGGTATGTTTAAAAGATTATTCATTCGCGCATCACTTGTCCGTTCTGCGTGGAATTTTCGAGAATCATACAACCTTGAAGTGCCGTTTGCTCATACTGCATTGTGCTTCTCAGAGTTCCCTATTACATTTCTGGGACGGGATCGAGATTAGTAATGGACCTATCTGTACTGTAGTTTTAATCATTTGCAATCTGACAAAATGACTGGGAAATTGAGAAGTACGAGTGCCATATATCAAATATTTACCGCTGGAAAATAATCTTTAGAAACAGAAAAATATATAGTAATAGTATTGGAACGATTCTCGATTGCTGTCTTTCGTTTCGATTATAATAGCATTTAATACAAAATAATCTACCCTAAATGACGGACTTCCCACTGGGGTTGAAACTTCCTGAGAAAATCGCAGAGAGTGGCTGGGACCCAGATTTGGGTTTGGATTTGGCAATATAACGGAATTTTACTGCACTGCGATGGGTTCGAACCTGAAACTGCAAAGCTTCCACCCGCCGGCCTTATGCAGAGCCAGGGAGCCAAAACCACGACCACTAGACTATTTGACAATACTAAGTATATCACAAAGGCAGTAATAAACCCACAGTGTCCCACCCTCAAAATTGGCCGAGCTGCCACAGGCAAGCCCGACTCTCAGGAGCAAAGATGTCCCCGGCCCTTTGGTGATCACCGGGCTGTTGCCCCTGAGTACTGCACAAGATTTCAGACTGTGTTGTGCTACAAAAGAATATCATGATTAATATTCTCATCCGATGGTGGAGAATTCTGTGCAGTTCCCTGGCAGAATTGAGGTAGACATCGCGATGCAAAAACCTGTCGCCACTGCTGGCAGGTGTGTGGAAAGTATGTTGGGAAGTGCTGAGCCCAGCACAGTAGTGACACCAGAAGAACATATAATATTACAGCACAGTAAAACTTTACAGGACTAAACACAGTGGATGATACATGAACAGCACGAGAAAATAAAGGGCAGGGAACCGTGGTACCTCTGATCACACCAGCGAGTCACCATCACGAGGATAAATCTTCGATGCCTCTTTTCGCGTCACAACTCCCCGGAATTCCTTGGGAAGGCCTTTACGATAGCCATCAAATAGGGGACCAGCAATTTTGTATCTGCGGAGGCTGGCGATCATTTCGTGGATGAGACGGTATTTTGTGATGCCAACAGTGCTGCGCGTCGAGAGCCGGTGGTGGAGATTGCGGATACCAGCGGCCTCGTACTGCTCGAGCACCATGTGGAACTGTTGGCGATTATGACATGGTAATAGTAATTATAAATACCCAGCGACATCACTTACGAATAAATTGATTCCTGCCATCGCATTGATTGGCACTTCATCTACCCACCTGGCACGATTTGCCATCGAGTAGCATCCAGAGTAAAGTAGACGGTAAAGGAAGGCCTTCACACCAGAGTTCTGCAGCATTAATGGCTGTGGTTGACTTTCACCCTGAGATTCCACTGTCAGCCTATATGAAATGCAATTCTGAATCTCTACCACTTACCTCTGAGGCTGGCCCAAGCTTTGTGAGATACTGCTCACTCTCCATCATCAAGTGTACCTCTTGCCTGATCTCGTCCGCTGGCATGTTCGGCCTCAAGTTATAAAAACCACCCAAAAATAAAATCTGGTGTGCACAGTCCATGGCATAATCCAGGAATTCGTCGACACACTGGAGGATCTTTCAGTCAATCATATCAGCATCAGCATCTCCACAAGAGAAGACAGCGCTTACAATATCCTGTAGGAATGCAGGTAGGCGGACTGTGTTGAGCTGAATGTGCCTGCCATTAACATCCACATAAACTACGAGCAGCACAAATCAGATTGAATGTGAGTATCGCTGTAGGATCGGAACACTCACCACTTTCCAGTGCTGCCTGTTCAAGTGGAGTTTTCGAATCCAGTGTGAGACGGTATTCTCTTTCGAGGATGGCCTCCTGGGCACTGTCACTACCACAAAAGGGAAACAGATCATGGGAAAGCAGATAGTCAATTATAGCTATTACAGTGTCCCCAACCACGACAGAGAGGTTGGGACAGGTCGCCTGGAAATGGTTCCGAACAACATCCCCTGAACCGACCTGTCTTGTCATAATTCCTGGTACCGAGATGTGAATTGCAGCTGGCCATTCTGCAGGTGGAACTCCACTACCGGCAGATCGACTAGACTCTGGCATTTGTGCTGTGGATTTTGATCCCGAGCCAGAGCATTTAGAAGATGCTGGTGCAGTATGCGATCCACGTGGTTGCTTGGTAGCTCGCCGGCGAGTCAGAGGGCTTTCAGAACTTGGCTTCTGAGCCTTTGAACCCCTGCTTCCTGCTCGTGTAGACTTGGCCCTCCGACTTTCAGCAAAGCGGTAATTCGGTGTTGCATCAACAACAGTCCCAGTAGGTACTGGAGACCCTCGAGTTGGGATTTGAAAGAGGCCTGGTGGTTGTGATGGAACGATGGGATGAGTCGGCATGAGGTGGTCTGGAAATCCGCTATACATAGATAGGAGTGGGAAGCTCTGGCCTTCAAGCCCAGTTCCTGCTGGTGGCATAATAAACTGCTCAGAAGTTTTGGAACTCGGTAAACAACACCCCCAGCTGAAACATGGAATCACATACTGGCAGCATATGATGATCTCCATGCTGACCAAACTGCATACAAGATTCTGGACCTGTACTGTATGCTGGAGTGTTGTTCGGCTGGTAGAACATTGGGTTGATTGTATCGATTACATTCCGATCAGGGCCTGAGCCTGGTAGCTGGTCCTGGTGAGGGGGCTGCATACCGAAAGGTTCGGTTCCAAGAGGTGTATCCTGTAGGCATGGGTTCAGTGATGGAGACAGTATGCATAAACAGGCAGGGAGTCAACTTACAGTGGGTGGGGGGAACGGATCCATTAGCATCTGCAAACGTGCTCTGATTCCGACTTAGTATTCCATACCGAAAGATACCTCCCAATGACACAGGATCACTTTCCATACCGAAAGATGCCTTGAAGCACATCCCATTGACATAGGATCAAATTCCTGTATTTGGCAAACCATTCAGCATATTAGTCTATTGGTCATACAGAACTTACAATTCTACTAGCAACAACTAGCACCTGGTTATGATAAAAGATAGCCAGGATGGCTGGGAAGGTGATTCAGAACAGCATTCTCCATTTAGTAACACATTAAACATAGAGGGAAGTTTGCTTACTAACTATGGGCGATGATTTAACAGCACCTTGTGTCATGCTTCCCATGCTACACGGAGGTAATAAAAATGTCAAACATTGGCATCAACCTAGAGTCGCAACATCCATCACAAGCAAGAATGACTGCCATGACTATATGTGTACAGGCTGTCCTTCTCAGTTTCTTCCCGATCACCAGACTGCCTACTCGTATAAGGTGTTGGCATGTCAGCATAGTATTGGAAACTGAACTTATTCTATGCTCATTTAATGCTGAATTGTGTATTACAGTCATCCATAACTAATTCTATTCTACAGTATGAGTGGTAGCGGTAACTCAAGTTTTTACGAGAAAATCGGGGGAAAGATCAATTTATGTTCGGAGGTTCGGAAACTTCCGAGGCACATGTTCGCACTGACTGCGAGAGACACATGCAAGGATACTATGAGCGGTGATTGCCGCAAGAGATAGACATAATAGCTTTTGCAAGTCGCCGTTATTGAGTCCTCAATACTGTATGAATCAGGCACAGTCCAGTTCGCCGCCCCCACATCTTCAAGATCAATATCATCTCTCCGACCATGAGTCGCTCCATGGCAAGGTCATCGATTGGCGAGCTGGCATTGTGTCATCGGAATTAGTGCCTGATGGCACTTCTGAAACATCTATCTACTCCCAAACCCTGAGGACTTATTGCTATGAGTCTACCGATCCCAACTATCCACCAACTGTACCTGAATACTTGGCGATGGAAGCGAGTGTTGGGAAGCCTTTCAAGTCTGACCCTGCAGAGTTGGACCAAGCCTCAGTGCGTTGGTTCTCCATGAGCTTTTAGGAGTCTTCTGATCAATAGAAATACATTCCGGTGGCTTCAGGATAAAGCGTGCTCCGACTCAGAAAATAATTTTCACATAGTCCTGGAGACGGAAATGAGACGGTTTCACGAACGAAACCTTGCCCATCGACAGTTTGAGCATGACTGGACCCGTCTGCAGTCAAGCTGGCAGAAGTTCAGACACACTAGCCACATGCTGAAACTGGCTCAGCAAAACTCACATGCGGTGCTTTCATCACCTCACCAGTACACTTTTCCACCATCCCTCCACGCAAGCCTGTCGCCCCGATTCCATGCAAGCCACTTCTCGTCAAGCCCACCTCCCTCCACTAACCTGGAGCTCGAGGCATATTGTCAGTTGGCGGGATGTTCATTGAAAACAAACATAACTGCAAGTTCGGACTCTGGATTGGAATTTAGTCAGTGGGACTATTCTGTTATCGAGAATGGCTGCTCTCCAGGCTGTGGGTCTTCTGGATCGTCAATGCGTTTCTCAAGCTTCTCGCTAACCTGAAATCCAAACAGATTGACGGCCGTGATTCTCTTTCAGTATCAAGTATATACCCCATGTCATGTATTTCTTCTGTCTACCGTATCGCTGTGTGGATTTTGTCTGCCAGAATTTAAATAATAATCATTGTTTGATATTCAAGCTGCCAACAAAAAGATAATACAAGAATCGTACAGAGACGAAGCAACTTCCAAATTCCATTACATGTAACGATATCATCAATCATC
The DNA here is from genome assembly GCA_963556145.1 of Hygrocybe punicea. Taxonomy (NCBI): domain Eukaryota; kingdom Fungi; phylum Basidiomycota; class Agaricomycetes; order Agaricales; family Hygrophoraceae; genus Hygrocybe; species Hygrocybe punicea. Next base: position 2,543,848 of record OY744461.1, on the reverse strand, counting down.
TCATGTGAGATCAAAGACAAAGGCGCAGCCTTGCACGACAACTGATTAGTTTCCCGTCATATGAAAGCGGCATGAGCCTCACCACCTACGAAGATGCAGCCCATTTCCTCACTTCTGTACTAAAGAAAATGCTATGGCTCATCTTCTTAATCCCGGTAAACTGAACATCTGTCGGTGGTTCATCAGAAGAATACGGACCGAACAAGGCCACGACCTGTAGTACCTCGAAGATTACCTCAGACGGTACGCCCCATCCTATGAGGCCCTCGGCTGGACTGTCCAACCTGGTACCCCGAACAACTCCCACAAGTGCGCCGCTTTTCTCTTCAACAATTGGCCCGCCACTGGAGCTAGCCGGAGGAGGAGGGAACAGGAGATGGGACAGGGCGTCATAGGTTCCAGGCTGAATCGTCCAAGGGAATTCAATTAGTCCGAATGCCATCATACCATCACAATCCACGATTGATATCACCTGAGTTTCGCGGCCTGCACAGTTTCTGTATCCAAAGACTGTCCCTTGCACCCACCTGCTCCATAACCCATCTACCTAAAGCCCCCACCCAGCGTCATCTGATGGACGATGATTCACAAAGTGAGCATGTATCGAAGTATGTGGACATGGCGGATATGGGGATATGGGCAACGTTTTAAATACCGGAACATGGTGACTCCGTCTTGCCCGTTTCTGTAAGCTTGCATGCCCTCAAACACTGTCTGTGCGTAATGCAGGACAGTAGAGCTCGGTTCCTGCTGTAGTGGGCTGATGGTTAACGACGGCCTTCTCAAATGGGTGAGTGATCTCACAAGGTTCGATACGTGGGGTTCCCCCGCCCAAGCTAAACAATAAGGTATCGTGTCTGTCACTGTCAGCCTCTCTGCGATTTTCTCAGGAAGTTCTCTGCATAGAAATACATTGTTTTGCTCGGGGCATAGAGATGACATATTTGATGTCGGGATGTTCTCGGGATGTCGCCAGGATGTTCTGTGGATGGACCTGTTTTGCTGGTTCCCGTTCTAATGTCAGGACGTTCGGGGCTGGAGTAAATGACCAGTTTAGATACTACTACATGGTCACTACGTCGCTACCCACGGAAGGACGAAGTGGGGCAGAGGCGGGGGGGATGTAGGGGCCAAGAAATGTGGATGGGGAGGCGCTAACATAGACAGGGGGGGACGGCATAGACAGGAAAACGGCGTTCGAACATACCAACAGCACCCAACTCCTGTTCACACCCCCGAAGAAGATGCTGGCGGTCCTCCGGGGCTTTGGCGAGGGTGGCACGGGAGCACGTTGCGAGGCCACGAGGGACTTCCCGGGGCCGCAGGGAAGGCGGCAGGCGGCACTGGCGAATGTCGTAATGGGATCAGATACACCCCACGGCCATCAGAGTAATACATGTCTTGGTACCAGTCGTGGGGCGCGCCTCGGAAATCTTGGCCACGATAACCTCCAGATGGTGCACTTCGGTAGTCTTGATCACGCCAGTCTCCGGGGCCACCTCGATAGGCCATTGGGCTTGGCACACTCGAGTCACTGTAAGGCTGGCCAGCTGCTGTTGAGTAAGTTGGCGGCCCGGAAAAGTTGTATCCATGAACCGGTGGCATGGGGGCATATGGACCGCGAGGGCGGAAGACCTCTTGTGCTGGGTGGTATCCACGATAGATGTCGTAGCGGCCGGGATATGTAGGCTCAGGTGAGAAACCCCCCCACCTCACGTCGACCTGCTGGCACAGGAGCATCATGAGCAGTCATTCCATCGCCGACCCCTGTTCGGTCACCATGCTGGGGTACCTTTGCGCTGTGGTGTGAGGTAGCTGGGTAATAAGGCTGCATCTCCGTGGTAGATCCCGCCCTCGTGTAGGCGTCACTCGCGTTGGGATTAGAAGCATAGCGATCGACCGCACCGTGTGGTTGACAAACGGTGGACCAGGATGGTGGGATGTGGGGTGTGGAGGTCCAAATTCCAGCAGCTCCAAAGCCGCCTCGTCCCCGGTACGCCTGGGAGGCTCAAGGTCTCCCCTGCAAAAGTCTGGCACGCCAATCTTGCGCTTCTGGGATCAAGCCGGTCCGTCTTGTGGATCACCGAACGAAGACGCGTTAGAGTAAGGGGCGGGGGCCTGGGGGTTGCCCCCCAATTTGGCTCCCGGGTTGGTTGATGTTATAAGGGGTATCGGGTGGTACGTATGGACCCCGTCAGAGTAAGGGTCCAGAGCCATAGCCCCGGGAGGTGCGGAACCTTCACGGTCGCCCGCATCAGCGTTGGGCTCAGCAATTTTCTGTTGGTAAGTGGACATATCAGTACAAGACAGTGCCCAGGAAGCGCTCACTAGAATATCCAGTCGAAGTGCTGCTGAATATTGGTTCAAAAGATGTATTACAGAGCTGAAAAAAATAACAGAGAGGCGAGGGGATTAGAAGAGTGGTAGGATTGGTGGAATAGAGGATTGCAAGACTGTGCCAGTGACAGGCGTGAAGAGCCCACGGCTGAAAAACACAGTGTTGTACAAGTCAGTCTGACCGCGAGTCACAGTAGTCAAGTCAGGACAGTCACGCAAGCTGACTGAACTTAGTCGTGCGAGTCAGACTTTTTGGGATAAGTGACAGCAATGCCGGTGCACGACCCCTCCTCGCATACCACTCGTGTACATTGAATATATCAATGTCATTTTTCATGTGTTCTTCCACCGTCCCCCCCAGACATGTCCCACTGGTCGTGGGAGCACTTTTCTACAGATGGATCTTTTTATCGGAACAACAACTCAAACAAGAATGCTTGGTGTAACTGATGCTTGGCATACCACCGCAACCTCATCCAAGGAAACGAAACTGTTGCAGTTGCCATTAGTATGGTTCAAGGCCGGACACCTGCAGAGATCGAAGCACAAGGTACCTCTTATAATTCAAAGAATTTCAATCTTAATCCATGACAATGGCTAGCACGGATTAACTGCCCACCAATGGCAGGGAAACCGAAGCAAAACATGGTGCCGCACCTCTGCAAATGTACATATGTTGACCCAGCAACTAGAGCTCATGCCCAGGCTGCGAGAGCCGTAGCTGCTGCTGCCGAGTCCACGATGCTTCAACCGTCCCGGCGTCTCTCGCATTCAGCAAGCTGGTCTCACACGTTACAGCCTAGTGCATTGTCTATTTCAGCTACGCCATCACCACTTCCGAGCCCTCTACTGCTGCCTACATCACTGAATTTTGAACCGGCACCCAAACGCAAGCGCACATCAAGTGTCTATGAAGACTCGCCGCTTTCGAGTGGACCACTGTGGACCACCGCCATGCAGTCAGATTTTTGCGAAGATGTCTGCAAACATCTGATTGCCATTCGTGCCCCGTGGAACTCCGCAAATAACCCACAGATGCACCTCTTTGTCGAGAAATGGATACCAGGCGCTGTTGTCCCGGATCGACGGACTTTGTCGGGTCCGATCCTCGATCGAGAGGCCACAAAGGTTGAAGGTAGATTAAAACTGAAGCTGCGAGGGAGGTTGGCAACTTTCACGACAGATGGATGGAAGAACAAGGCGAAGCAATCCATCGTAGCCTCGATGGTATCAGTTGCCTCTGAGGTCCGTCGGCGAGCATTTTAATTGTTGAATTTACTGATTTGGATCAATCACAGCCTTACTTGATGCGTACACATGATGTTTCTGCAGATAACAAGAGTGGCGAGGCACTGTTGAAGTTGGTAACCGAAGATATTCAGTGGAGCCAGGATACATTTGGCCTTCTTATAATAGCCCTATGTTCGGACAATGGCGGTGATGCACGGAAGATGCGAAGGTTGTTGCTTGGGCTAATGCCGTGGCTTATAATCCTGGACAATTGTATATTCCCTCAACGCTGCGCAGTTAATATGCCCCGTACACCAGACCATGCCCGACGGATTACTTCTTTTGGCAGTTTCTCACAGACCCTTGACTAAGTCGGACGATTTTCGACAGCGCGACTCAAGTCAGCGCATGAATTATTGATGACTCAGTCGGACTGCAGTCACGACAACGCTGGAAAAACATGAGCGCTGAGTCATCACCGCAATACAATCGGCCAATGGATAATAAATTGTTGTTAGTTCTCAGACGTCAGAAAACAGCCCACAATTGCCCAAGATGCCTACCCAGACCCGCTATTAGGCCAACAGAATTTGAGTTTCTATCACTGGATTCTAACCCGGAAGGACCCGGGACCGCGTTGTTACACAGTTACAGTTACACGAACAATCCTACAGCGCAATCACTTGCTCACAATGCCGGAGCTAGATACTCGAGGAGATTGCCAAATGGGCAACTGCGAGTGTGGCGGTTTTATAAGCCTTGCTCTCCAGCCGGTACGATTCAGATTCTCACCATCTCAGCGGTGTGGAATCATGTTATATGCAGAAGCCTGCGCGTCCTGGAGAAGGATGCATGTGTGGACACCGATGGTGGCAGCACTTAATTTTGGTCCCAAACTTGTTTTCGAATTCCCGCGGAGGTTTAGCTGTAGCGGGATGCGGAGGTTTTTATCCGGTCTGCAGTCTACTTAATCGTCCTGATGACTAGCCTGACCTTCAAGTTTATAGCAGCAAGACGATGCTGACACACACGCCCTCTTCAACCCTCATGTGATATGTGTATGCTCTCATTCATGGTTATCACACCACTCCCTGGCGTGAGTTATTATGTCCCTTCACAATTTCCAGCCTGAGCAGGAAGTTATATTAGGGCCTCAGCTGTAACGGCTGTTCAAACCAACTTTTCTGTGACTGCTCATCCCGTCCCCCAACCGCAGCATCAGACCGGACTCTCGACCTCCTCTCGACCTCCACTTCAAGCTTTCTCAGATCTTCGTGACGGTGGAGGTAATACGCTAGCTAATCGTGAGGCATCACTGCAGAGAATCCGAGACAGCAGAAGCACCGCTAGCAATGGGGTTCGTGTCGACGGAGAGGACAGCAACAGGCCAGACAGGAATCAATCAGGGGGGCCCAGGAGAGGCAGAGGCGGCTTGAATAGTTGTAGCACCACGAGCCGTGGCACAGGTGGTGCTACTAGGGGAGGCAGACGACGTGTGCCTGCGGGTCATGAACAAGGCACGGCACGCTCTGTGACCGAGTTCTCTGCCATTTTGCTTCCGTTTCAAGTGAGCCTGCCATGTTATGGATGAGGCGGAAACTTCACCTTTCCACAGGTCGTCGAAGATGAGAGTGATCCCCACTATCACTTCGGCCTACCCGATATCGAATTACTCATAGCCACACTTCGAGCACACAACCTCACATGTATCCTGTCAGTGTCAGGCCCTGGAGAGGCGTGGCGTAGCGTCGAGCGACAGATCTTAGCTCACCTTTCAGGCCATAACATTCATGTCGGGCTATCCTCCAACTCCGCCAATGGTTACTTCTCAAGTGCTATGTTCCTGGTACACCCTAGTAAAAGGGGCCGACAAGTCATCCGGCGCCCCTTTGTGGAATCTGATTTGACAGCCAGTACATTCACCGTCACAGCGCTAGAAAAGGTTTCTCAGATGCTCACGAATCCCGAAGAGAATGCTCAATACCCACTCCTCTTTTTCGGTAATATTCTCTTTCTTTTGCTCATCCAGCTTGGTGATGTGTCCTGCCCAGCTCCCCGCCACCGAAACTTGTGGGGTCCCCTCTCACCCGGAGGCATGCGTCACCTTTGCTTCCCCTGGAGAGTTTGGAAGGATTTGCAGGGGATATCAGGCACCAGCCGCAATCAAGAAGGACAATGTATTGCAGATTGCATGGAGCAGGAAGAGTTACGTCATAGCCCCACTGTTTCTCTCCGACCCGCTTCTGTGAGTAAAATTTCCCGTGTAATTGGGGGCTGAGCGCTGAGCACTTTCTCCAGGGTCTGATTGTAGATAATCCGTCCTCTGGGAGAAATGTGAGGAGGAGGATAAGAACCAATTCGATTGGAGATGGTGTAAGCAATATATTGTTTTTTTGCAGTGACAACTTCATTTCCATTTGCTATTCATATTCAGATCCTTCGAGGTGATACAGTGATAGATAGCAATTCTCACTATCAGCATATGATGCCAGATCATCATGTGGCCAACATCTCTTTGCCAAGCAGGCCAAATACCCTACCCCAATCTGACACTCGTACCCATACTCTATCCTTGAATGAGACTGTGGCAAATCCTACAGGTGATCGTAACAGGATGAGCGGTTCGGATCATCCAGGTACTCGTACTCCTCCGCCCCGTCCTCCGATCTCAAGGGCAAAAGATTATGAAATCCTACTGTGGCAAGATGAAGTATTTGCGGCAACAGAAGGGGATGGACTTAAAGTAGCGGGTCCTACTTCTGAGGTTGTTGCGGAAGCTCTGTTGTCCCTTCTTAAATCCCATCAGCTATCGACTCCGTTTATTCCACCCAGTGGTATTACTTGTGTGAGGTCTTCCTTGCGCTCGTTTATCCAACGCTGGCATGAGATTGAAATGTACGATATCCCATTCTCTGTTTGCCCTCTGTTGATGTTGTTACTAGTGGATCTGGTGTAGATGTTGGTGTCGGAAATGGTCCTACTCGGTCCGTTCTGAGAGCTGGCATTCGCAAGGTTGTGGAGAATTCTCCCATTTTTGGTCTTCGTGGGGACTTTTACCACCCCGTGTTCTTTCCTGTGGTTGCCGCCAACAGAGAACGTTTATTCTGGATCGCTGGGTTTTGGTCCGCCGTGCATCTTGTCACGCTTCAGCTCTCCCCAGATCCTATCACGCCATGGCTTCTCTATGCCGCCGTATATGGGGAAGCAGGTTTCCCCGTAGAGCTTGAATATATTCGTGCCCTGGATCCTATCTCCGCAACCATACTTGAGCCGTGGTTCACATTCCAGGCCACAGATATTCTTTCAGACGAGATGCTGGGCCCAGTACAACAGGTTCTGGTGAATTATTTGGAGATTCATGAAGTTGTCCATTTTCGTCCTCTTGGAGAATCAATCTGACATCATGAATTCAGTTCAGTGTTTTCCAACAGCCACGATCCGATGCAGAGCACCAGGCTATTACGAGAAATTTAGTAGCTGCAGTGCTTCTTGGTCACCCTCACCCTTGGGACAACGCCGAGCTCCATGCTTTCAGAAGCGGATTCAACATAGATTTGGGTAATAGAACACTCTTCCAGGTTCTGTATTTTTTCTTCTAATGCCTGTTGGACATTCTAATGTATTTGTGAAGACATTGAAGCTCGAGGAGCAGCCCGATTTCTGTCGTACCCTTCTTGCAGCTACAACCAACTGACGTATTACCGATATCTCTCAAATTACTCAGCCCCTTAGATTCAACACGACAGACACTGTGAGTTCTCAAATAGATGACTTACTGCGACAAAGCTTCCAGTTCCGTCTGATCCGCTGGCTTCATGGAAGGGGTCATCCCCCGCAGCTGAGGGGTACCCATATCTCAGAACATGACTATGACAAGCAGAAGGATGACCCTCTCATTAGAGCAAAGATTCTACTTCAAGCAGTGCTTGACACTGATCTTATACCGTCCTCCAGTTTTGTCATAACGGTAACCTCTATGTACCACCTTCGAGTGCACCCGGTTAACTTATTTCACCAGTTTGTGTTGAATGTACCAACAACTACACTCTCAGATGTTGCTCCTTCAGACCCAGCTCCTCCACCAATCTCTATTCACACCTGTATTGCAACAGTTGTGGTGACAATTGATGGCTGGGTCCAGAATGCCTTGCGAGAAGATTGCCAACTGAATGATGGGAAAATAACTGCTTTTGATATGTGGATCTCCTCTCAGATGCTTATGACTAGCTACAATCAAAGTTGACTGCTGTGTTTGTTACTATCAGCTATGTATGGTGAGCCAGTTTGGAAATCCCATGTGTTGAACATTTCAAGTTGGTGAGCACCTCCATCAGACAACACCTACCAACAGCCTGCATTGGCCTGGGGTGTGACCATGGCAATAACAACCACAACAGCAAAGTAGTGGTTTGGTCTGGTTTTTGGCCTTTTTGACTGAACCCAAACCAAACCAGAGGTCTGGTTCAGCCCTTTTGCAGAACCAGAACCAGAATCTTTTGTCCATTTAGAGTCCACCTAGAGTTCACATGGACTTTAGGTGGATCCTTGGCTTCATCAGCAAATGTGCAAATTGACTGATGGGTCTTATGGGGTCTGGACCAGACCCACCCAGACCTTCTGCCCACCAGATGAAAAAGTGTTGAAGTACAAACTTGTGCCTCAGACTTACTTAGGATAATAGGCGCACTCAGAACGTGCGGAGAGTGCATGGACTCATGTCGTGGTGTGACCTCTAAACTCCGCGAGCTGCCTATATAAAGGCAGCCCCTGATCCGGTTTCCATTCTGATCCCCAGATCAGGCACCGTCACAATGCCTCTCTTGCCCTCAGATCTCTATCTCTCGGGCCAGTCACCTAGCTTTAATTCATCACTTGGCCAGCTCTGTAAAATTCCATTTATTTGATCTGTTATCTCCCATTCTTGTGCCTGTCTACAATAATGCATACACTACAGACCCTCATTTTCATGGCTACCTTCGTCTCATCATCTGTGAAATCATTTCTTGCCTCCAGAAATTCTCCACATCCTACCTCCTCCTTGACCTCCTCCTCATGCTCAGTGGACTTCGTGATTGCCCATGCTTGGGCCCCCACAATGCGCAAGAACTACAACAGGAGCATTTCTAGATTCACAGACTTTTGTGCCGCAAACTCTATCCCCCCCTCTGAACGCCTTCCAGCCTCTGAAGCTCTTTTCTGCTCCGTCGCAGGTTCCTCCGCTGGCATGTGTGGCGGCTCAGCAGTGTGTAATGACTTATCTGGGGTCTGTGCATGGCATATAGTCAACAATGTGCCTTACCATTGGCAATACACGTCTCTTGTACGTTCTGTGGGGCATTGACAACCTCACACCACTCTCCTCGAAGTGTTTCCCTTGCCCACCAGTGACCCACGACATGCTCTTTGCTCTCTATTCCAACCTTTCTCCATCTGATCCTTTTGATACATGCATCTCTGTGGTGGCCTAGTGCCGCCTGGGTGATATCCTCCCTGATAAGAACCACTCTCACAACCCCTACTTGTTCCCCTCGGTTTCCGACCTCCATCCACCTTAAGGATCTCGCAAGCTCCACCTCCCATGGGATAAGGTGAAGCATTTGAAAGGTTCGGATATTGTTATTTGCCACCAATCAAGGCCTTCTGATCCCATTGTGGCACTGGAGTCCCACCTTTGCACTAACAACATCCCCTCCAATTTTCCCCTTTTTGCATATAACACCGCCTCCGGCCACCTTGCACTCTGTACAGGTAAATTCCTCACACACTGCAACAGCATCTAGACTGTCCACAGGCCAGTCCAGGCCAGCCCTCAGCTGATTTTGCTGGCCCTGACCCTGGCCCTGAGGTCCAGTCCACCTTCAGCTGGCCCTGGCCCTGGGTCATAAGGGCCAGGTCAGGGCCAGGCCGGGTCAGGGTCGGCCCTGGGTCAGCCCTGGCCCTCTATCTCAAAAGTTTGTCCATACATTGTTATGTGAATGTTTGTTTCACCAAGAATTACCAGAGTTGACTTTGTTCAGGTACCTTCTTGTTGTTTGTGGGTTTCTAATATCTAAATAACCTATCAGGAAGGGGTTTATAGGTATATGTACTGTATGAGTCAATAGAATGTAATAGTGAGGTCTCTTCAATTAAGAATTGAGACTTTGAGTGGGTATCAATAGCAATTGGGGAGTGTGATGTACTGAAATACTAATATTCACTACTGGAATATAAAAATGGGGACTCATGAATACTGATAACAATATTTCACCAGTTCAATATGAATTGTTTTGGCTGCAGGGCCTATTCAATCAGGAGTATCTCTGGGTATTATAATATCTGACTTAAATCCGAAGCTTCAAACGCACATTGGCTACTAGTTCAGGGATATCTTTAATACCTTTTGAATACTCTGTTTTGTTTAGGATGAAACCTTAACCTTAGAAGTGTATCTAGCTGACTAATGATGACTAAAGCTGACTAATGAACTGAGTGAACTGAGTGAATTCTCCTTTAATGACAAGGGGAACTCAAAGAATGAGTGAACTGGACTGGATTGCAAGCACTAGCTACTACAATGAGTAACTACTAGTACTAAGAGAATGAGGGAACACACTATGTGAACCCAAACTAAGACTGACTACTGATGGTGAGGGGGGAAATCCTACTGACTACTGGAATTTGGGGGCCCTATTTATACTGTTGGAGAACAATGGGGGACTGAGAACAATGGGAAAGTGAGAACAATGGGACTGAGTCATGAGAACAATGGAGGGCATCAAAGAGGCTGTGAACAATGGGCTGAGTGAACTTTATCTCCTTTTGGACTGTTTAGAACAATGAACTGTTCAGAACAATAGACCTTCATTGTCTTTATGTAAGCAAACTACATCAGGAAAATGGAGCGGAGCTGATTTACCCAGCCAGAGTTGGTAATTGGCCACCAAGTTGCTTGTAGTTCACAATACCATAGAATACATTACCCTGTTTTACATTGTACTCTTAATGTGATTCAATATTGTCGTGTTTCACCAGACTGGCAGATATGCGGTAAAACATCGCCATAACAGCTGCACGGTTAAAGCAAGCTGACCAATGTTTATTACTTAGTTAAATAAATTTGTTCCATGATATGAGGTTGTCAGGATGCATGGCGGCAAGGTGCCAAACTTTACATGGCGGCAGTAAGCTGGCCAAGCATATATGCATATATGACTCGTTAATATAATTGTATTTAGTGGTGTGAGATTGCCAAGCTGGCATAACCATCATCAGAAAATTTACAGTGATCTGTCTAGGTTGGCGTGGGTATCAGATGGAAGTTCGGGTTCGGGTGATCCGAAGTTGCAGAGAAGGAATTATGACTATCAGACCATTGCCATTCACCGTAAATTAATCATAACTACAACCATACATGTAATCCATGGCGAGAAACTCTTCATCATTCTCTATGCCTCCAAAGTCTTCTTCAGAAATTACAGCCTCATCATCAATGAAGTCATCCTGTCGATTCTCAAATCCAAGTGCAGGATCATCATCATCCACTGCGTCATCATCTTGCTCTAGCAGTGAAGTGGTCAATCCAGCTCTCATCTCCGTTTTCAGCATGGTATCAGTGTGGTCTTCAACATTGGGAGTCTGCATAGGCAAGTTACTGTTGCTGGTGGCATGGGTATAGATATGCCCAGCGGCCAAGCCCCAGTGGTAGCGCATAACCATATCATGGTCAACAAAGCTGTTGCTTAATGTGAGGTTGATAAATGAATGTTGGGAAGATGGAGCATACCGGTTGATACGATATTGAGACCAGTCTCGAGCATCATTTGCCAGCCGGGAGAGACCAATTCCATCCACTCGAGCATTTCCTCTCGCAAAAGCAGGAACAATGTGACAGCCCTGTAGTACATCTTTGGGATCCACAAAGCCAAATGATCCTCCATCTGCCATCAGTGGGAAATGGATTGGATCGAGATTCAAATCAGCCTACTCAACAGATTTGTTACTGCCGTACTCAAACCATCGCACCCACAAAAACTCCACTCTCCGAGTGGCATAGTCCAATGAGCCCACTCCAGTATAGATTACATTGACATGATAGATGCCAAGCACACGGGCATACAAGAAGGGGTGAATCGACTCATTCTCGGTGTTATCCGCCAAAAGCATGATGTCATGGTGAGATGTGCCTGGGTTGACCACATCCTGAGATCTCCTGATGTCATATGTGGTGTAGTTAAATATCACCAAATTATGGCGATACATGCGATCGCTCTTGAAAAATACGGAATCATTGGCATGGTGTGCAATTGCATCTGGTGTGGCCGACAAGCCAGCTTGTGGGGGACCTGGTGGAGGATTCAAACCTCCATCTGAAGCCAAAGTTTCTTGATGCAGCATCTCCCTGATGCGTGGAAGTATATGCTTCTTCAGTTTAGGTATGAAGTCCTGACCAGGAACACATGTTAATTAAGTGTTCAGGTAGGATAGAGACATTAGCCACTTTAATAGCAGGATACCCTCTGTTCTTCTGAAGAAAGGCAGGAATATTCTCAGGGAGGTTTTTGGATACTCCGATGACGTGGTGTGTTTCAGGTGAACCAGCAACGTCTTCATGCAGAGGTCTCCCAGCCTTCTGAAGGTGAGCTCGTATACGACGAAGATGAGCCTGCCGATGCTCTATCTGCATCATCTGCTTGAGAAAGCCTTTGCGGCTTGTACGGGTATATCTTGACTTTGGCAAGCGGTGTTCCAATTTGCCCTGAAGTCAAAAATCAGCAGTAGCCTGTCAGAGAGGCATAGTTCACGAACTGGCTCTGTCGAGTAAGAATCTGTGGTGCCGTAGGTTCGAATAGTATCGACGTAGTCACCAAAGGAATGACACTTAAAGGTATTGAGATTCAGTGTCTTGTGGCATCAACCTGGTCGACTGCCAACTTGAGCAGAAGGCAGAGAACCACCTTGTGAATTTGGGTTGCGGGTCCCAGCTGGGGTTGGTGGGCTTGTAGTTTCTTCAGAATCAGGTGTTACCCGTTTTGCAGGAGAAGTTGCACTGGTTTTTTCAAGAGCTTCTGTGGCCACCTTTCTGGTGTGGCAGCGAATTCGAGCATCATATTCTCGACGAAGCTCCTTTGTGTCAAAGGCAGAACAAGTTGTCTGGCTAAAGTTGCGGAGTTTCTCGCCCAGGGATACTGTTACCGCCTCCATAATATCAAGTGTGAGGTCATTGTGCGTGCGTAACTTGGCCATTGCATGCCAATGTGCCAAGACGAAGAGTAGTTCTGTAACAGCTTGGTTGTGTGGCTCTGGGAGCAGTCCATCGAAGACAGTAATGGCGCACTGAACCAAGTCATTCCCCCAAAACCACTGAAGAGGCAGTTCCTTAGCTGTAAAAGGTTTTCAAAATCGTGAGCTGCCATTCTCTTCATTTCAGAGCAATTGGCTGCAAAACGTTGAATTACATCACGTCCAAAAGAGGGCACTTGACCATCAGCAAATTCACAAAAAACTTTTCAACTTTTTTGACTTTTCAGACTTTTTGAAAGGATCAGAAAAGTCAAAAGTAAGCTCAGTGTAACAATTTTACTACAATTTTTGTTATGACTTTTTAGAAGTGGGACTTGAGTAAACCACTTATGACTTTTCGACTTTTTGGGCTTTAGAGTGACTTTATAAAGTCAAAAAAGTTTTATGCGAATTTGCTGATGACGATAGCTGGCCCTCGTCAGAATAAGCTTCTAAATGGCTAATGTATCAAAATCCAACTCACTGCCTATCCAACTCAACAAGTAGATCCTCATTGACAGATTGAGGGATATGCAGAAGATGAATGAAGAACGCCCTCCAAATGCCTAATTCAAATTCATGCATTAAGTCTGGGAGCAGCATCTTGAATAGATCGAATCCATACAGTGACAGTCGATCGGAAAATGCATTCTTTAAAGGGTTTCTTCTGAGTCAACCAGACCATGAGAAGAAATAATTTGCAAACCAAAGTCGGGACCCAAGACTGGTTCTGAAGCAGAGCCTCCACCACCGCACTATTGACTTGACATTGTTTCTCATAGATAACCCTTCTTGCGGCAAGGACCTTACTGTGACAGTGGCTGTCCGCACGCAGTGTTCTTCGTTGAGTCATGTCCCTGACCATCCCAAGATTGTGGACACGGCTGAGTGGGATCATGCAATGCAGGCATGGGCATGTCCCAAGATTTCGAATACTAGCAATGAGAATTCTGTGACATGCATCAGTGAAATCCAACAGTTCAATCAGCTGCACACTCACTTCTCTGGGTAGTCTGCAGAGTATGTAAATATCCTGGGATAGAATCGACATGTAACCCCATCGCAACAAAGGATCACTATGCCATGTAGCCAAGCCTCTATAAAATCATCATCTAAAATGACTTTCCATTGCTCATGGAAAAGTTTGCAATGGCAGTGAGTCATGAATGCTGGGCTTGGAACTTTCCCATTCGCAGTTTGGGCGCTGGCGAATTCTTTGAAGCTGTCTGGTAACTAGGGCAAAATTATCGAGCAGGAACTGACACCAAACAAAGGCAACTCACAGTTCGAAAGTAGGCTACATGCTCACACAGATGGCAAGTTGGTTTACACCGGTGATACTTCGAATCATTCCCAAAAAACATGTAAAGTGGCCAACATCAGGAAAACTCAATTTCACTTAATTTCACTTAATTCTGTCTTATTTGTCTTATTCTGTCTTATAAGTCTTGTTTTAAGGAGGGTCTCACCCTTTTTTCAAGAAGATCCCTTAATGCATCTTACATTGAAAATCAAGACACTTTAAGATGACATCAAGTAAACTAAGATATCAAGTCAATAACGATTGTTATTGCATGTTCACTTCAGAGTCTCTCTTGAGTCATCTTAATGTGTCTTGATGTGTCTTGATGTTCAATTTTATATGGTGTAAGACATTTTCTTGAAAAAAGGGTGTGACCCTCCTTAAAACAAGACTTATAAGACAGAATAAGACAAATAAGACAGAATTAAGTGAAATTAAGTGGAATTGAGTTTTCCTGATGCACAGAATAAGTGAATATTCGAGGGTAGAACCGTCGTGTAATCCCGTCACAGCAGCTGATGACGATGCCATGGACCCAAGCTTCCAGGAAGAGCCCTTGCAGCATATCTTTCCCAGTAACATTGGGAGAGCCGATGGGCTAAAGGTCCAATCCCAGTGGATGGGCCGAGATGGGCCGAGATAAAATCCAGACCTATTGTATTGGATGGGCCGAGATGAGCCGAGATATTTCTGTCCCTTGGTATTGAATGGGCCCATAAAGTTAGAAATAAGGATTTCCCACTAGAATTGAATGGGCCGAGATGGGGTTAGATATTTATTTCCCACTGGCATTGGATGGGCCGAGATGGGGTGGGTTATTTATTTTCCACTGGCATTGGATGGGCCGAGATGGGAGGGGATATTTATGTCCCATTGGCATTGGATGGGCTGCGATGGGGTCAGATATTTATTTCCCACTGGCACTGGATGGGCCGAGATGGGGTAGGATATTTATTCCCCACTAGTAGTGGATGGGCCCACATTGGGTGGGATGTTTATTCCCCACTGGCACTGGATGGGCCGAGATGGGGTGGGATATTTATTCCGCACTGGCACTGGATGGGCCGAGGTAGGGTAGGATATTTATTCCCCACTGGCACTGGATGGGCCCACATTGGGTGGGATATTTATTCCACACTGGCACTGGATGGGCCGAGATGGGGTAGGATATTTATTCCCCACTGGCACTGGATGGGCCGAGATAGGGTGGGATCTTTATTCCCCACTAGCAGTGGATGGGCCGAGGTGGGGTAGGATGTTTATTCCCCACTGGCAGTGGATGGGCCGAGGTGGGGTAAGATATTTATTCCCCACTGGCACTGGATGGGCCGAGATGGGGTGGGATATTTATTCCCCACTGGCACTGGCTTCGGTGGGATATTTATTCCCCACTAGCAGTGGATGGGCCGACATCAGGGGGACCAACATTTCCCACCAAACGTGGGGATGCGATATATCTGTCCCCTGGCAGAGAGGGAGATTTCTTTTCCACTGCCATTGGATGGGCCAAGATTAAGGTAATATTTACTCTACACTGGCATACACATCCAGAGGATAACGAAATCTCTTTCCTGACATTCTGTAGATATACGCTGCAGATATCAGGACATATTCTCGCCTCCCTGAACTTTAATAACCACATTTTTTACCAGTCATTCCACCTCTTACTGGACCTCACTTTTCCATATTTGTATTGAAACATTATGCATTTCAATGTAGCAAATGATACACATCACATCATGCAGACAGGACAAGGAAACAATGACAAAATTAACACATTGACTCTGGAGCATTGCAGATATGAAGACCAAGCTTGCAGCCAGACCAGAGAATATCACTTCCTTAACCTCTCACTGGTCCTCACATGTCCAGTCTTAGGTTTTTTGGGTTTGTCCTTTCTTTTTGATGATGCTCCCCCAGCACCTCCGCCATGGCGCGGTTTGCCCTTGCCCTTGCCCTTGTCCCCACTGGGTGGTCCAGGTGGATCCTCAACCTCATGCTCTTCCTCTTTCTCTTCCAAGAATGTCCTCAGCCTATCTGCTCTCTCCAACAACTTGTGAGTGTGTTCCGCGGTGTACGAAGATCCCCACACATATTCGGGAATCCCCCTGGTAGAGTCGAAGTCGCCTTCGGTGAAGTGAGCGGCCGCAAATTCTCGTAAGGCCAGGCCAATGACCAATAGAATAACTGCAATGTCAGCCAGATATTGCAACGTCTCCATCCATACCATGATCTCTTCTAGAGCATTGCCATCATGGAACTCAGGCAGCAGAAATTGGCCGGGGTAACTCCATGACATCCAGGCATGTTCAGGATTATTGACGTCCCATTCCTGACCCAGGTTATTCATTTCAACATGTATTCTTGAAATGTATTACTCACATAATGGTCATAGCAAAACTTGACCAAACTCAGGTATTGCCTACTGTCGTTCAAGGTTTGTAAATATGCAAATCTTGCCTCTTTGTCTGGGCCGACTGCGGCTGGACTAAACAACCAGATAAACAAATGGAAATGCACATGGGGCAGATAATGCATATCACTTACGATCAATTTGGCAATGTGCTTGCGGCCCCGTACTCAATCCGTGTTGAAGGTCCAGGCTCATTGTCCGAGATGTCGTCATCATCAGAAATATCCACATATCTCCTTTTCTTGGCGTTTTTGTTCTTCAACAGATTCTCTGTATCTGAGGCCCTCGCAGACTTGAATTTGAGGGCCACCAACCCGCCTGCCTGCCGGTTCTCCCAGTGGTCAAAGACCAGCTTCAGCTGGTCCTTCTTCATCTTTGTCGGCTCCATTATCTGCTGTCCATTGGGGAGATACTCAGCATCTATAAATTCCCCCAGGGAATCTCTTATCCTCAACCATGGGACTGTCGCATTCTGGTTGTTCGTATATTGGCCTGCAACATATGGTGAGTCGTGTTTTATTCCAGTCATTCTGCTCAACTTACGGTAGGACATTGTCACAAATGCCCTAAAGACATCCTTCTTCTTCGGCAGTGACATCCCCTTTGTGTCAGGGAGGATGGGTGCACCAAACTCGTCGACTTGCAAGACAAATGGCACGCTCTTATCGTGTTCCTTCCTGGGCAGGCTGGGACCCTTTCCCTTGTCGACATCACTTTCTTCTCCATCACTCTGCTCATCTAATGTATGATCAGAGAAGTGAATGTTGATGATACCTTGAACATACCATATTCGGTAAACACCCACTCATTCCATAATTTCATCACCTCGTCCTGGAAAGTTTTGCTTTTTGAAAAAATTTCCCCTTGAATGTTGTGGGTTTCAAATCTACCGATAATGTTGGGTGAGTTCAAATAATTTGCAGCAGGTGAAATATTACTTCGTTGTTTGAGCAACGCCTTTCCGATCCTTCCAGCCAACCAAGACAAGCACCTTCGCCCCCATCTGCACATCCAATTCCTTTACAAACTTGCTAACCACCTTGCTCATCGAATTTTCCGCATTGCTACCCCAGAGGCTTCAGTAGAAGACAACGATGTGAGAAAAGGTTTTCACTTACCTACTCCGCACTTCATCTGTTAGTTTCCCACTATTCCACTCCGCAGCGAGACCCTCAAACTCTGCCCTTCTTTCGGGGGTCAACTTCTCCATGACCCAGGTGCAAGCATCTTTATATACGGTGATGAACTCCTTGCTTCCGGGCTTTCCACCTGAAAGCTCCTGGATTCTCTCTTTTATTTCCTCCTTCATCTTCTCCACCACAACAGCGCGTAAGTCCCATGTTCTGACAAATTTCGCTCGAGTCTTCTTTTTGCCAGCATCCTCATGTCCATCATCCTTGTGATTCTTCAACCATATGATGATTTTCTACATAGAACGTGATGTCAGCCTATATGTGAGTATAGCTTATAAGGCGAAGTTCAAGTACTTTGGCCAAACCCTCAATGTGACCATCCTTAACAACTTCCCTGCTCTTCTTCTTTATTTCCGAACGAATTCTTTTAATGATCACTGTCTTGCTGTCCCTGTCAGGGGTATTTTGGTAATCCTGCTTATGGTTTTTCAGGATTTCAAGATATTCGGGAACGACCCAACTCATAGTGGAGGGGATGATAGTGGGGATAATTTTGACGTGATGCTAAGGGGGATGAGCAAGGGGGAAACAATTTTCAACCATCCAAACACGATCATGTGATGCAGGGATTGGATCACGGTCACATGACCTGTGTGACCTGTCACGGCCGATTCACCTGCTACGACATGTCACATCACATGTATTGCACAGGATTCAACCTTTAAGTTTTGCACAAACATGGGATACATTTTGACAACTACTAAAAATACAGTAATGCAATGTATGTAACGAGACATAAAATACAAAATTTGCAGAATCGAAAGCTGACAACAATGGGGACAATGACAACATTTGCAGATGGAAACTTATAGTGGAAAATCTAATGATAAATAATGAGAGGCAGACGCGACTGGTAAATGATTGATTAAGCATGAGCCGGTATTCTGCTAACGAACCGCAGAACACCTACTTGGTTCAGGATGCAGTGGCAACATCCATATCGCCATCAGGGCTGTAAATCGGCTCCCTAGCGAAATCCCTCTTTTCCGTGGATGTTAAAGCTAATGCCTTTGCCGCATCAGAATTCCTACACTCAATCTTGAACATTGGACCGCTCCAATTGAAACTCCAAGTGTCGCTTGTTATCGGAGCTTCATCATCCAGCAGGGTTTCCATCAAGGGCATCAATTCGGGCCACTGAGTCTCGAAATGCGCCAGGATCTTCCTTTCTAGTTTGAGGGAGGTGCAACCGGTTGTCAAGGGCACGTTCACCAATTGTGCCTGCCTCTCGCGTTTGTAAAATATGAGGCAGAGGCAAAACTGAAGCAGAGCACGTTTGAAGATGTAGGAAGGATGCACCCATATCCCACCCAAAATCGTCACATATTCTCCTGCAAACCAGGTGCAGAATCGGCGGTATCGCAATCGGGCGAAGGTCTCTTCCTCCTCTTCCAAGTCATCCATCTCACCACTGTAATGGTTTCGATTGATCACCTCCGCCATCTCCAGAAGATTGCCCACAATCACCACATCCAAGAGGCCAGCAGGGGTCGACACATCAGGAATGTGATGTTCGCGATCTACACCTGTTGAGGATCATGATTTAGGTAGAGGGATGAGAACATGAACAGCAACGACATACCGACAGCTGAAGCCTCATTGACACACAAATGTTCATGCCACATACCCATCATTCTTCTCAGAATGGTCCGGGTGGTATTATGTTGAGTATTTGTGATGGAGTAGGACATGACGAAGGTGTGGATGATTCCAAAACAGGTGTCCTTGATCGACAATGTGGCATAGAAGTGATTTCCATATACGATGGAGTCCTGCAGGGTGACTACATAATGGACTGTGTTCGGCCTTTGGAAACTGGCATCATTTGTTAGATAAGTCTGTGATGGAATGAATAACGCTCACAAGACATCATTTGGCATCAACAGCACCCCCTCTTTCTCCCAGATGCCTTTGGATGGACTGAGGGGACCCCAACCCTTTCCAAACGCATGACGAGTCGTCATGTCTCCATTGCTATTCCAGGGTGGTGTCTCTCTGTTGCGGCGCATGACAACCCAATACTTGCTGCCTGTCATTACCCTTACAACCGTGGCAAAACCATCATCATCAGCATGTGGCCAAGAAGTTGCACCCCGCAATGCCGCAGTCCCCCACGAGAGTTCATCCGCGAATGTTTTGCCTGGAATATAACCTGGTTGTCCCCGGGTTTCCGACATGGCCTGCTCATGGGATGCCAGCGAGCTGGAGGAGAGCATCTTTGTCAAATGAAAACTGAGGATAGATAATTTCGCATCATACCGGTACATGGGCAGTGGATGAACCGTGAGGTGACCCATGGGAAATTCCAGCATGTTCCAGATGTGTCTTCGTCCTTCTAACAGAGATGCATTATACAAATCTTGCAGAGTCCCGACATGCAGCATCTTTCCATGACTTTTCCGGGTGCGAAAGGAACCAACTTTGTCATTTGGTGAGTAACAGCAAGGATCAGTAAAAGGACAAGACAAACCCTGCACATTACGCTCATGTTTGAGACTCCCAAGTCTGGAGAGACCTTCCAGGTCAAACTGGTGACGTTCCTGCTGCGGGACTCCATGGACCAGGATATGTCTTTGTTCAAAGATATCCTGGATCGTCGAGGTATCCATTTGGAGGTACTGATCATATGCCACTACAAAAATACTCGAACCATCCGGATCAAATTCTGGGTTGCTAGCGGATGGTAGGTGATGAAGAGGTCTTCCATCTTCATATAAGGCCTCCACCTCCTCTTGGATGGTTCGTAAACACCAATATTCACATTCATCCTGTGTTGTCCATGTAAATAAATCAAACCAACAACTAGAAATAGGACTAACCGAGCCCGCATTACTTTGAAATGTGAAATGAGCTGCTTCTGCATTTCGGTCGGCTCCAAAAACCCTGAGAGGCACATGATCCTCAGACATCTGTTGCTCTGGTTAGTTGATATCTCGGGCATTAGAGACGAACTGACTTCAGGAAGTTCGAGGTTTTTGACCGGAGTGCCATTGAATGACTAATTTCCATCATTAACTCATGTGCATTGAAAGATTGGTCACAAAGTTATACTCACTTCACCGGGCAGTTCTGATGAAATCATCTGACTTCTGTCCATAAGCTTCCTTTTTTTGCGGCTGTTCCATTTCGAAGCTGGTGCATGCCGTTTCTTGCTTGCAGTGAAGTAGGTCTGGTACCCAGCAGGAGGTCCGTTTTGTGTCGTCTTCCCTTTGAGAGCATTGGTTTGCGAGCGCGTTACCGGGCGCAATTGGGTTCCTAGCTCAGTTTCGCTTTCTTCTGATTCCTCCTCCTCCTCCTCCTCCTCCTCCTCCTCCTCCTCCTCTTCGCCTTCCCCCTCAGGTCGTGGTCTGGTACCTTCACCCTGTTCGCCCTCCACCGCTGGCGGTGGTCCACCCCCCTCCGCCACTGGTCCACCCCCTTCCGCCACTGGCAGCGGTCCACCGCCCTCCACCACTGGCGGTGGTCCGTTGCTCTCCACCGCTGGCGGTGGGCCATCGCTCTGTACCGCTGCTTGTGGTCCATCGCCATCCACAGCTGGCGGTTGTTCAATGCTCTCCACTGCCAGTGGTGGCCCATTGCCCTCCACAGCCAGTGGTGGTCCATCACCCTCCACCGCCAGTGGTGGTCCATCGCCCTCCACCGCCAGTGGTCCATCGCCCTCCACCTCCAGCGGTGGTCCATCCCCCTCCACAGCTGGCGGTGGTCCACCCCCCTCCGCTGCTGGTGGCGGTCTATCGCCCTCCACCGCTGGTGGTGGTCCATCGCCCTCCTCCTCCGCCGGTGATCCATCGCCCTCCACTGCTGGTTGTGGTCCATCACCCTCCAAAGCCGGCGGGGGTTCATCACACTCTCCAGGTTGGCCCTCCCCCCCTGGCTGTGGTTCGTCCCCCCGCCCCTGCTGATCCTGCCCTTGCGCCGGTTGTGGCTCCCCCTCACTCTGCTGGGCCTCCCCTTGAGGCTGTAGTGGCTCATTGTTCATTTGCTCTTCCTCCCCAACCGGTTGCAGCTGCTCCCTGTCCTGTTCGTGAGCTTCCCCTTCATCATGTTGCAGCTGTTCCCCCCTCCGCTGGTCGTCCCCTTGAGGCTGTGGCGGCTCACTGCTCATTTGCTCTTCCTCTCCCGGTGGGTGCAAAAGGTCCTCCACCTCCACCTCCTCCATCCACCACAGCCGCTGCCCCGCAGAGTTGTTCCTCTGCCAAGGCTCGTCTTGGTAGTCAGACCAGTTTGTCTGCCCTGGCCGCCAGACGGGGTCATCCTCCTCCTCCTCCTCCTCCTGGTGCTGCTTCTTCTCCCCCTGCTGCTGCTCTGCACCCATGTCGATATCCACGTCGATATCCATGTCGACATCGACATCCACTGCCGTTGGTTCCTCCATGTCCATGTCGGCGTCTTCCTTGCTCCCCTGCTCCTTCTCTTTCCCCTTGGGCTCCGGCTCGGCTGGCTGCTCTTGCTTTTTCTCATGTCGCCACCTGGTGCCGTTGTCCAATTCTGACTCACTGTCATCATCAATGATGATGACAGGTTCCTCAGATCTGCTCGTGGATGCTGTGTTCTGATTTGCTTGGTGATGTTTAGGGACTGAGATAACGGGCCCTGTGTTGGAGTTAAATCCTGGGTCAAGGAATGGGTTAACACAATGGAATACATACATTTAGAATACCAATCCAAGTGCATGTTCTCATCCTCGTAACGGAGGGAGAGCTGCTCAAATTCTCGTAGGAACAATTGGAGTTCCGTCTTTGCATTGGAACCAGTCGACATTCGGAGCAACATTTGCCAAAGACAGCGTTCCGTTTGCATCAGGCAGGAGGGCTTATGATTACCGAGCAATAGTTTCATCTTTATGTCATGAGGTTAGACAATTGAGAAAACCGTAAAAGGGTGCTCACTGTGATCAAATGATCCCTGCGAATTTGCTCGTTGTTGAACTGTCGGGGAAGGAGAGCAATGATGGGAGAGATGGAGACTGCAAGATGGAACAGATTGACCATCCTCAAGAGAATGGCCTTTGCAGAACTCATGTTTTCGAAAAGCGTAATCAAATCTGAACCCAAAGGCATTCCCAGGGATGTTGCCCGGCTTCAACATGGCTCCAGTCAGCGTCAACATCATATTACCAATCTCAGTGATACTTACCCTCGTAAAGTTAAGATAAATGTCTGTGGGTTCTCCGGAAGCCGATCCTTGCCCTATATTGGATTTATAAGCCCAACAAGGATGCCAAGAAGGGGCAAGATAACTTACCAAGCCAAACCAGCACAGAGCGAAAGACATGAGTTCCAAGTTGACCAGCGATTGGGTATACTTGGCCTCATGAATATGTTGTCCAGCCTGCAAAAGACTCATGACCCCTTGTTTCAGCAGCGACTGCTGATGACTGAGCTGCTCAGGTTCAGCATTCGCGAACAACCTGGCCTTCGCCAAACTCGCCCCAAAGCCATCACCAAGCCGGGCGTTTCTCTCTCGGGTCCGCAAATCCAGGATGGGTTGAGTCCAATCATCGAGTTTGGTCAAGAGCTATTAGGGGCAACTCAGCGCTGATCTCTTTCATTGAAATACGAACATTCATGGGCATACCTGTGTTAACTTTACTGGCAAATCATGGGGCTTTGCTCCTCGAAATATGACTGGTGTCGTTCTTGTTGCTGGCACTCCCATTGCATCTGCAAGCTGGTCCAGAAGAGAATATTGGTTCACAATTTCTGCGGCGGCGCTGATGTACACTGCTGGCGAAGATGACCATCTTCTGGGATTGCCAACAGTCGCTAGAGCACCATGAGGTCCACATGCTGCATTCAGATTGAAGAATTCCTTCAAGAATCCTGTAACCCTGTCGCCATACACTCGATGTGGTGAAAAAGCGTCAAGGCTTTGCGCCATGTTCTGGTTCATGTTCAACTTTGGGTTGATTGCTCATCGAACAGAATCATAAACTCACCAAGAGCAGCTGGCCTTGGGAAATGGGGCAGCTGGAACCTAATAGAGCCAAGCGAAGCTGATCCTTCATAGCGCCTCGAACAAGGAGAGTGCCATTGGTCCATGGAAAATCACGCAGGAGAGCAGTATTGTGTCGAAAAGATATGGCCAACGCTGAGGAAGAGGCTTCAGTTGCTTGGCTGCCACTGCTTGACATGTTTGAACAGAAAATATTGGTGGTTAAAATGTTGAATTGACGCGTCATGACATCACGTGTTGTCACATGTTGTCACGTGGAAAACCAAATGTGGAAATGGCAGCATCGCTATTAAACTATTAAATAAACTATTCATCTACTAGAGCTTGGAATGTGCAGATATTCCATGCCCGAGTGGTTTCCTGTGCACTATTTATTTGTTGATACATTATAGATTGACAGATGAAACAGAGGGAAGAAAATTTGACAACTTACTTTAGCCTTTTAGACTGGCTAGGAGCAAATGCATCAGACAATGATTCCACCAATGCAGCATATTCATCATGAGACCACTCTCGGTGTTCAAAGTCAAATGAAAATGACACAGTGGTGTTCAAAATCTCTGCTGGAAGTTCTCTCAGTTTCCTGCATAGGATAAGTTCACCTGCACTAACTCGCTTTGCCTCCCTTCAGCCTTGCATACTCAAGTTGCCATTCACAAGGTTTCGCAATGTCTAAATCTAATTGAATGATGACTCGTCTTGGGCTATCCAGCGCAGGATCAGTATACTGCATGCGATCAACTTTTCGCATGATATCCTGTTATATAGCAGCAGGACTTACCCTCCATGACAAAACCTCACATTCAATTCTCAGTTCCAGAGACAACTTGTCAGTCTCAAAGTTTAGGAGACATCTATTATGGTCAGCCAGGGACCATGTAATGAATAATTTAAAATTTACCTGGACGACACCCATTCATAGGTCAAAACCCCCTCCTTGACTAAAATCGGTGTTCCTACGCCCAAATGGTAATGCTTGACAGGGAGGGGAGACATGTGAAAGATTCGTGGTTCATGAGAAACCTGTGACGAACCTGAGGACAAGGTCACATGCTTTGTGAGTGGTCACGCCCGACGAATCGGCTGTGACGAGGTTATTGACCATTACCCTATTCGGTTACAGTTGCCAAATATGGAAACGGCTTCCAAAATGTTCTTGCTGTTCTAGAGAGCCAAAGAATGGCTATTGAACCATTGCAACAGTCCCAGAACTGAATGTCAACTGGTAGTAGGATGTGAGCAACTTGGGGTATTTTTGGTGCAAATATATGGAGCGATATTCATGTTTTGTTGACACCCCTCCGCCAAAATAGGACCCTGAAACTTATATATCTCTCTTACACCGAAAATAAAATGGCAAAAAAATCCGAGGTAGCAGCTTTGGAAAGGTGTGATGCATTGGAATGCCCTGTTCATGTGTGCCTGGAGGTTTATGACATGTGAAGTTATATACAGTGAATGATGAATTGGCAGGTAACATGACCTGGAATTTGCATGATCATCACGTTTGTTTGACTTTTGATAATTTGGCATCCATGGCCAAACTGTAACCAGGTCAGCTTGCAAACTCAAGGCACACATGAAGAATGCATTGCAATGCATCATAACTGTCCAAAGCTGCCAGCGTGGATTTTTTTGCCATTTTATTGCTGGAGTAAGAGAGATATATAAGTTTCAGGGTCCTATTTTGGTGGAGGGGTGTCAACAAAACATGAATATCGCTCCATATATTTGCACCAAAAATACCCCAAGTTGTTCACATCCTACTACCAGTTGACATTCAGTTCTGGGACTGTTGCAATGGTCCAATAGCCATTCTGTGGCTCTCTAGAACAGCAAGAACGTTTTGGAAGCCGTTTCCATATTTGGCAACTGTAACCAAATTAGGCAATTCGATCATCCAATTTTCCACTTGTTGTCCAGAAACACATCTTGTTCTCCAATCTAAAACCTTGCTATTTAATTTGGAACCTCTTCCATCCTGTGGTGCTATGCCCAATCCTCCCTGCATTTTGTCTCAGCTAACCCTCCAATCTTCTTTTCTCCTCCTACGCTCTCATCTTTAGGCAACATTTTAAACCCTCTCCGGTTTCAAATGGCATGGACTTCAATTGTCGTTCTTCATCCGCTGAATCTCGCCTGCAACTGAATTGATTTCCCATGCGCCACTCCTTTTTGGTGGTAGGAATCTTTTCTAACAATTTTTTCTAGTCAGATTATCTACTTTCTCTGTTCTATTTATGTGTTCACGGACTTCACGCTCGGGCAGCTATGTGACCATGTCACGGCTGATTAGTCGGCCGTGACATTTTAACCCCAACCCAAACAATAGTTATGGCCAGACATCCCCATGTATATTTCCGCGACATCAGAGTTTACGCCAACAAACCCCACGTTAAACGGAGGGTCATCCGCGATGTGCAGGCTGCCGCGGTCCGCCAGAGATGGGGCGCGTCTGGGGTTGAATGGGCGGAAATCCGGTAATGCACCATGACTTGATGACTTCTTTTTAGTGCTTGTTAACTTGCTCATAGTGGTCCGGCGCATTATGGCGGGACGCGCCGGACCGAACCGCTACATACGACAGTCCAGCTCTACACAAGAGAAGGATATCGTGTCACCACTTTGCATGTTTACCATGCAAGGAGGGGCGTTTTGAATACTTGAGGTAAGTCTCAATATTTCCATAGTCTCTCTTCCAGAGGCTAAGAACTACTTAGATATAACAAATTAGGACCTGTATCTAACATTTAAATGCTTCATTCATCTGTTTTTCCTCCAAATATTTATCGGCATGTTCATATTGATAGTTTTTTTTTGCGTTAGAATGGACATGCTAATCATTAGAACTACGATAAAGATCGATCAATCGCTTATGTAATCATAGGGAGCCGGGAATCCCCTCATCCAGAGATTGTTCCAAAGGTTGACTTATCCAATTATGTAATCATTCAAAATTAAAATAATTTCATTTATTATTTCCAAAATAAAGTAAATTAAAGAAGTCCTCAACCGCGGGCCCGCCCCAACCAACCAATTATGAGTCCCTATAAGGGAATCGTTCTATACGGTGGATTTTTCAACTCAGGGTCAGACTCTAATTTGCCAAGCCATGGGAACAATTGTTGCAAACTGTGGGAACAATTTTGAAGCCCTGTGAATAAATTTGAAACCGTGTGACTGCTGACTTTGTAACTGTGAGAATTTGTTGTCTCAAATGAGCAAGAACAATAAGGTCACCAGATCAAAGGTGCCAAGTTGGGAAAGTGTAGTTCACTGCTAAGTCGACTTCATGACAATAATCGTATTCTTTGTTGGTGTAATGTGCATTATGACATATGGATGAGTTGAAAACCTGTCTGAACAGTACTGAGAGTTCTGTATTGTCCAACTAGTATCCCTGCTGTATTCTGAGGAATTGCCAGTGCAATATAGACTGAATGAACCAGATATGATATCTTTGTTTACAGATACATATAACAGCTATGTACATTGGAATCACAAGGAACAGGTTTAACACTGGTTTAACCGGCGGGTTCATCATTTTTCGGCACAAAGTGTTTTGCAGATGTCCCTACCTGAATCCGGGGCATTGCAATTGCACAAATAATAGCAGAAATAAAAGTCTGGACAGTTGTTGGATGTGCATTATGTGCCATATTTGACATCCCATATTGAAGCAGAGAAAGTGCAAGCAGAGCTATCAACATTGAGAAACTATGGAGTTCACACATTGGTACCCCAGATGCTGTTTCAATGTATTCATTGAATGGGCTCATAAGGGTGAGGTGTATAATTTTTTGATGTTTCATCAAAGGACACGAAAATAGTACAATAAATGCAGTCAACTGCATAATGATTCGAGATCCAGACACAAGGACAAGGAACATAATTAGTTCAAGAGAAGCTCCAATCATGCCAGAACAAAATAATATGATTGGAAAGCAATTATTAAATAGCAAAGCATCATATTTATGGCAGGATGGGAAGAAGTGAAGGTTGGGCCAAGATACAATCCAATGGTATCAATGCAGGAACATAGCAACATAGGCTTCTCAGTACAGCAGTGAATTTCGTCATCAATTTAGATATAAAGGAGTAAATATGCTTGTTGTACCTGCAGATTTCGTCCAGTTAATATGACACGTCTTTGAACAAAAGGTTATGCATCACATATGCGAAGTAAAGGTAGTTTGATTGAATTTGTACAATGAATTGTAATTCAGTTTCATGGACCACAAACCGAACATATTGGACATGTTCGGTGTGTTCGGTCAATGTGTTTGGTCAATATGTTCAGGTTACTATTGTCATATGTGATCAGTACACATTGAACATTGGATATAGTTAGCTATCCAGTGGTGATACAAAGAGAATATGCAAACATTAAATCTGGATTATAGGTAGATAATGGATTTTCAATAGCTCATTCTCATCTTTTCAGCAAAAAGGCACATTGAGAAATTTGGACTTGGTAGAATTTTGGGTGCTGTGTTTTGTATCTCGTGAAATACTGCTTGGATCAAGATGGTTATACAGTTTATGATTCTGGTTGTATTTCGAGCCTAGTGACAGACAAACATAGTACAGATGCAATGACGGCTCAAAGGACAAAAATAGAGAAGAATATGGTATATGTACTTCTAGGCCTTGAAAAGATGAACAACCTTCTCCCTCCACTCTTCTTCATATGAGCTCTTTCGATGTCATAATTTGACAGTATCATTTTGGGCGTCAAAAAGTACTGGTCTACCTTTTATTTCATCAACAACTCACTATATCCTAAATATTGTTCAAATGTAATTACAGGCGTAGATAGTCCTCAAGACATAGTACAACTTTCCCTGTATAACCATCTTAATCCAAATAGTATTTCATGAGATACAAAACACAGCACCCAAAATTCTACCAAGTCCAAATTTCTCAATTGATTCAAAAAGGTGCAGTTGCTGCCATCAGATAGCAAAACAGCTGTAACATATCAACGGGTTGAGTACACATACAATATTAATACATTAGCATCGGTCTATATTCATATTATAGAAGCGTCGCCTTGTTTCCACAACACCCTCTGCATCATTACCCTCTTCCACATACCCAACATGCCGTTTGATGGCTATTCTGGGCTGTGTAGTTGGTGTAGGCAAAGCTGTCTTGTTGCGAATCATAGTTGCTTCCTGAGAATATACATCAGTATTCGTTTAATTCTTGATGTATTAAAGTGTTACCTCTGTGAAGTCACTGTCTACCAGTGCCAATGACCGTAGATTCAGAATCATCTTGAATTTATCCTTCTTTACCAGAACTGCCGATATTGTAAACTGAACCTCCACTATATCACCGATTCTAAAGCAAGTTGGGTTTGTTGGAATGAAGCTAATAAATATTTCCATCAGTAGGGATGTGATCCCAATTCATCGTCACTCACCAATGTCAATTTCTATCAGACTTCAACTTGTAATAAAGTACGCAATTGTCCTGGCCATGAAAGTAGCGGGAATTCGCAAGTGAGGTTAATATGCCTTTTGGATCGATGACATACTCGAATGGAATGTGAGAGGAAGTGTTGTCATGTCGGCGATCAGTGAAATATCGGGTTCCTATTGCGAGTGCCATGTAATCCATGTATGTAGAAGGCGTAAAAGCTTGCATTGCTTTGTCAGGAAATTGACGAGCCAGTTTCTGGTGCAGAATCCGAAGGTTATCGATATAGGATTGAAAGCCTGTTGTATCAAGGCCAGTTACAACTATGCTTTGATGTATGAAGGACGTTCGGCGTTCCGGTTGACTATTACAGTGGTTCATCAGAACGGTATTCAAGGAATTGATACGAATTTAGCACATACCTGGTTGTTATGGGTGGAAGATCTTTCGCCACCAAAATCACTTGCAAACTTAATACCAATTCTTGATGTTCGGATTCATCATTGGTTGGAAGTGTAAACTTCCAGCAATTTGGAGAGTCAACATGCACAATATTGACATTTGCAATCTGGCAATGCAGTCAATATGATATACCTTTTCAAATCCAATGACTTACCTTTGTGGCCTTCGCAAGCTGACTTTCATCATCGTCTAAGCGTGCAGATATGATTTCCTGCAGATGTTCAGCTGTCAATTTGGTGTCAAATACTAGCCAGTATATATATGGTGGATATTGCTAACATGCACCCTTGAAGTTGTAATAGTTGTCCATCATGTACAAAGCAGTGGTGAGATGTATATTGCGTGGCACAATTTCGTCCACTTCATGGATTATATCTTCCGCCATCACCGATCATATCCATATTGGCTTTTGATGTCCATGTGATGATAGCTTTCAGGATCCGTTTTGCTTTTGTTTTTGTATTGCATTCTTCAATATTGAAGTTTGCGTCATTTTGCATAATACGGATCCTTTCCATGTCTTTCAAATGCACCACATAATGTTGGTTGTCAGCTGTCTGGTTTGGATATGGTATAGTCAAGCATGTACTCCAGCTTTTCCGCATTAATTCTGCATCACAGTATATGTGTGCACAGCATTAAAATTAGCCCCTATCCATTATGCATCAATATCTGTTAGTATACCCCATGTTTCTTAATTTGGCATTATGCATTTTTGTTTTATGAATACCCCTTTTTGTTTAGTCTCCATTCCTAACTTTAATTGAATTTGTCAACAATTCATGAAATCTACCAGTATAAACTTGTGGCGAATATCATGTGGACAGTCATCCATTTTTCATGCATACCTTTGCGCTTTGCATGGAGTACATGGCCCAAGAAGCCTCGTTTGGTATATGAGCATGTGCCAATGGTGGATCCTCTGATGTTATTGTTGAAGTTTTGGATTCACCGATTCATCTTAAATTCATAGCTTATTGTTTTTGAGTGATTTAAAGCGTGAGTGGAGATGATATCCACTATTCCATCAACTTTTACCGCTCTCCAATGCCTCCCAAGAAGTCCACCGCCACGAAATCAAACTCGAAAGCAAAATCCAAGGCCACCATGTATGCATCCCTATTTTACTCGGTATAACTGAAGTTTCTATTGCATGCACTAAAGACGGCCTTCTGCAACAATCAAGAAGCAGAAGAAGGTCATCAAGACTTGGGCTGATGATGATATGTATGTGTCATCGTTTTAATCGTTATCTATTTTTGACCAATGGACAGTGTGGCTTTGTCCGATGCTAATTATGATGCCGTCAGTATTCAAAGCACTGGCAGTGTAATGGCACCGTCAACGCTCACAAGGTATCTATAATCACATATCATTGTTATCCAATATGAGTTAACAAATATCAATATCCTCCTAGGCATTCCGTCAAGTTTCGCAACGTTAAAGACGTGTTAGTGTTTCAATATCAAATATATCCACCATGATATCAATCTGTTACAGTGGAAAGAAACGTCAAATGTCATCTCCCAATGTCACCGACAATGACGACAATGTGTAAATATTTTTCATAGGTATTGTCTCATCATTGACAGGTTATCTATAGTAAAACGCCTTCCCCCGCCAAGAAATTGAAAGCTGCATCTAATCAATCACGAGACGGTGAGGAAGAGGAGGAAGAGGAAGAGGAAGAGGATTACGGTTCTAAGTGAGTTGTTCGGTTATCATAGACATATCCATTTGTTCAAACAAATCATTTGACTGTTTAGGCATCGTCGCAAAGTAGCCTTGATGAAGAACCCCGATAAGCCAATTTCGTGTGTATTTTACGTGCCGATATGAATATTCTCATTCATTAATTGTAACAGCGTTTCTAATACTCCATCCAAGAAGTCCAAGTCCACAAAGGCCATCATGCTCGATGATACCGACGATGATAAAGGCTCCAGTGGCGATGAAGGAGATCTGACCTATGCACTGACGCAGATCACCAGGTGTGTTGGATATTATTACACCATGGTGTTTGATGTAGATGTCGTGAATCTAGCTTACCATCTCCGAACGTTGATGAGTCCGATATTGGCACGAGGGATCCTCAACTTGTTGACACCTACCAAGACTGTGTCAATATCAAGTATGCAATTGCATTTATATCCTTGTCATTTACTCATAACCATTCAGGGCAGCAGCAATGGTATCCTGGTCCAGTGCAATTGGGAATGGCAACCCACAGTTCAGTGATATCATCACTGACATCTACAAGATCAACAGAAAGTACGTTATTTGAACAGCAATTTGAGGTCAATTTGGTCGATTCATTGGATATAATATAGGTTATTGGTTTCCGCCATTACATTTGATAGATCTGGGAGGTACTCTAATCTCTCTCGTGATAACCCTGCCCATATCTCCACTGGTGCATTTGGTCGCAACTTCTTTCATGCAGTCGGAGGTGGAATGCCGACGATCTTTACATCGGTCATCATAGTGGAGTCCTGCTTTCTCGATGAGCCCAAGATTGGTGGCAATACAAAGCCGGTCAAGGTTATACAGGGTGCACTACTTCAAGGGGAATGGGAGCGATATGTCAGTGCTATTGGAATGGTGATTCGCGAGTCCGAATTTCGGGCCCAACTGTATAAGGACTATGTGTCCTTCTCAACGACCACAGCAAGTGGAATGGATACATCTCCCAGTTTGTGCATTAATCATTTTTAGTTGTAATTCCTAATCGATTTTCATAGAGGCATCGACATCCAAAAATGTACAACTTAGTCCATTCACTCGTCGACCCACTCCATCTTATCATAAGGCCGTTCTATCATTTTACGATATTGGTAAGCATCCGGTCGTCTAATATAAATTGATATCTTAAGTATGTGTTGTCAGTGCCCATCTATGATGCACGCAAAGTCAAAGCGGACTTCACGTCCACTCTCATATCGCTCCAGCAACTACCCATCTTCCCACACAATATCCCTGCAGGATCCTGTGTCGTTGTTGGACACACCATCAATACATTCAAGCGTGTAGATGACATGATGAAGAGCATTTCACTCAATGTGCAATGGGTCATGGTCTTGGGAGTGCCGAAATGATTGCTCCACTTAGCATCATTTATATTTGTATCTTATGTCTGTTTTGTGAAATAAACGCGAACCGATCCATTGACTGTACAGATAATATTACAAATATGAGTATGGACCTTTGATGTCAATCAACCATTTATAGAAAACCCCTGCAAAAGTGTCTGCTAATGAGCCAATGGGTGCTCGAACGGATTTCGGACCTGACTTCATGTTCGACCAGAGGCTGCATGTGTGATAACGTTCCACCTCGTTCACAAAATAGGACACAGTATCCGTTTTGGAATCCACAATGAGCGATATGTCCATACGGCAAAAAACACTCATTGATGGTTTTCCACCAACCATATTGGACTCTATCGCATAAAGCCCTTCGTAGGTCTTTTGGACAAAGTCAAAGAACTCGTTTCTGCCTTGCTCTCGAATAGAAATGGCGCCCCTGTCCGGATTGCACGCCACCGTCTTCAATAGAGTCCCCTGCGTTTGAAATATTCTGACAAAGTTAAGACAATCATACATATGATATGACAAGTGAAAATGAAGGGCACTCACCTTAACTCATCCAAGGTATAGAAACTTGAGACGATATCCCACTTCCAGGACTTGCTTTCCTTGTTGTACAGGGTGTGCACCGTATACACGACCTTTCCACCAACTAGAAACACACGCCATTCGCCCATCTTACTCAGTGGTTCGATGTACGTTTGCCCAAACCAACGTGAACCTGGAACCTCACAGTTATTGCGCATGTATTCCCAATTTCGCTTGGCATCGCCAGGTAATAGGACGTGATGACCGGTGTCGCTGTGTGTCCGTTTCAAGACAATATTCGGTGGGAATTGGTCGCCATCGTTTAATAATTTTGCTTGAGGGCGTATCGTATGCGTTACATTCAAAGCGACATGAAGCAAGTTTTGATTTTGTATCCATTTTGAATGGACCGTGTTCATCTGCTTCGGAGGCGGCCAGATGTGTGCCGTTCGACAGAGTTCGTCCATGCCAGTCATGAAAATCGACACATTTTCCAGTGTCAATCCGTATTGGTTACCGCTGTCAAGACATCAGTATAATGCAGCGAAAACGGAGCAGAATTAATTAAAGCGATGTCAATCTTACATGTATGACATTCCCATATCCACACCACCAAATACACAATCTGCCGATGCGAACTTTTGCCACGTATCGCCTTTGTCTTGATGGCGAAGTATTGCATGAAGGAACTCGGGCCAAAATATGTATTTGACATTGAAGCGCCGGGCTCCATCCTCATGATGTAGTCGCATTCCGATATAAACCTGTTTGTTGTGAAATACGTTTCAGTATCAACAATCCACAAATTAAACAATAGACATTACCCATTCTTGAATACATGCTGAATAGTGACTCTTGTATGACTTGATGATATGGACGTAACCATCAAGATGGGCAATGGTATCGAGTTCGATGTCGGATATGGTCGTGGTGACGAATGCAAGATCGTTAATGGCTGCGGCTTTGCTCGCGATACGAGTTGTTGGGTCAAGGATAAAAAGGATTTTGAAAACATGGCCGTCATTGTTGCTTAATGTGGTTATACGGCATTCATTGTTGCTTACGGTGGTTGGCAGTTCCGTTTCACAGTCAGATGATGTTTCCATCTCAGAGTCGGATGATAGCCTTTTGCGTGGAAGGAGATCAAGTTCCGCGGCCGTCGCATTGTGGACACCCTGCGAATTTTCACGTATGTTGCGACCAAGACATACCGACTGCGGACAAATTCCAGACGAAACGCATTTGGGATGTTGGTGTGCGGATCCGACATGTCTTTGGCAGGAGTTGCCTTCCTTCTTCCACAAAAGACATTTCGTTTTTGGAGAGTCGCATTTTCGACCAGGGCAGATGTGCATGCAAAGTTCATAACCAAGTTCCTTCTTATATGGCATGTTTGTGGACCTAGGCAGGATTTCGGATGGGCGGTATGAGGAACAGACACAGATATCATTAATACATCAATACCTTAATGATTGATTACTTTCAGGGTGGTTGATAGCGGGTGGTGACAATTCCACAAACCTTCTAATTATAAGACGTCGGAATTATGTCACCTGACAAGAGTGGCAATGATAAAACAACGAACACGTGCCAAACACGTTGATCAGCAATGGAATCATTTAAATGTCTTGAAAGAGCAATATCCACCAAACAGATCGGACGTGTTCGGTGTGTTCGGTGGAGATGTTCGGTGGATGTCAACCAACCATTATGAGGAGATATACTACACCGAACACATCGAACATGTTCGGTGTGTTCGGTGGAGATGTTCGGTGGATGTCAACCAACGGTTGTGACCGGATATACCACACCGAACACATCGAACATGTTCGGTGTGTTCGGTGGAGATGTTTGGTGGATGTCAACCAACGGTTGTGACTAGATATATCACACCGAACACATCGAACATGTTCGGTGTGTTCGGTGGAGATGTTCGGTGGATGTCAACCAACGGTTGTGACTAGATATACCACACCGAACACATTGAACATGTTTGATTTGTTCGGCGTCATATATCTGGTAATATTGGTTCAGCAACGTTGACCGAACATGTCCACCGAACACACCGAACATGTTCGATGTGTTCGGTGTGATATATCTAGTCACAACCGTTGGTTGACATCCACCGAACATCTCCACCGAACACACCGAACATGTTCGATGTGTTCGGTGTAGTATATCTAGTCGTACATTGACATCCACTAAACATGTCCGGTGACCGAACACACCAAACAACATGTTTGTTGTAGTATATCTAGTCCTTCTACATCCATCCAACAAGTCAGACTTGTTGTGCTTTTCCGTCAACGGACCAGTCCGTGAATATTCATCGAATGAATTAACTCGATTTATCGCCTTACCAACTGGAAAATATTCCATACGCTGCACATGTCGGTTTTCTGCGTGCAATTACTAGCTTTGGACAACTTCTAAGCTCGAGCCACATCAAAAACATAAATAAATAGATCTGTTGTTTATGCATGCAAAGAAGCCGAACATGAGGTCAAACATGTGGCGATTGATCTGGTCACGTGGTCGTGACATCCGTATTCATAGTCTGGAGCGTTGAGTAATAAATCCGCCCTTTTCTTTTGCTCTCAAATCGCCTCACACGTTGACCAAAAAACTTTTATTTCATCTACCATGTCCTTGCCAGTCGTCAAAACCTCGACTCCCGCTGTCAATCCCACCGCCTTCAAGTACTGGCCTGATGCGCCGCCCAAAAAGCTGCAGGAGCTACATCACATCTTCCAAATCCAGTACATGGTCCCGCCCAAGATTCCGGCACCCAACAAGGAATCCGGCACCATTCCCGTATTTTCTCGTAATCTCTATGTACTGAAGACACACCCCCACGATGCCACCGCCCGAGGTGAGTTATGGCGCGAAATCCCCGAACGATACGAGGAACCGCTCCGTCGCTTGATTTATCAAATGGATATGTACATCTACGCGACAGCAGCCATCGCATACAACAAGGCACCCAACTACTCGCCGGACTATGTCAAAAATGATAAGGAAGGGACCGATTCACTTCGGGATTACCTCAAGTATACCGACACCGTCATGGACGAAATTTGGGCAGAAGTCTTGGTGGCGAAACGGGCAAACGAGGTTACCCGTGACTGGCGAAGCAAGATCTTCGATGATTGGCTCCTGAAAGAATTTTATGTCGGGAAACATTCTCCATCGGCTTTGATTCAACATGGCGCTGTGAACACCGAGATCAAGCCCGAGGATCTAGGTAAGTATATATGTATTTATGGCCAAATGAATTCTCACGTCTGGCATCATAGATTGGGCAAAATACGACGAATCCGTGCCAGCATGGCACAGCGGAACCTTGGCAAATTGGTCATTCGGTGGGCTTCCGGACGCCACAAAGCTCGAGATCATCGGTCATGTTATTGCTTGGTGTAAAGGACATAGTGTCCTCGTCGATTCTGATGTGGCGGATGATGATGAAGGTGTGATCTAGAATTACATGTGTGATTGTGCTAATGATATAATACATTTGCAGAGGAGCCAGTTGCCCAGGGCAAGGGCAAGGGCAAAGCCAAGTCAAAATCGGTCAAAAAACAGAAGGCATCTTCTGCTGGTTTGTACAAATTTTCAACCATAGTGGTGTATAGATCTATTGAATATTCAGGTGGCACAGACAATTCGTCCGAGAAGGACAAAAAGAAGCCCAAGCCCAAGCCCAAGTCCAGTAAGTACTTTCATTGTCTGTGATTGTCATACATGCAAACCCTTCATCATGACAGAGCGCACAATCAAGTCCAAAGCCGAGGACGACGATGAGGGTGAGTTATTGAATTCCGAATATCAAAACGATGATCCAACACATTTATTCATGTATAGACGACATAAAGATGGAGGAGGACGTAGCCCCGGTAAAGAAGAAGCGGTCTAAGGCCCAAATGCGTACATTGCTCACCTTGTTATGATTAATGCACTGACATCTCGCAGTCGCTGTTGAAATTGGGTCGTCACGCACAACCCGGCAATCGGCATCGGAGAAATTGACAATGGAGATTAAGCCACCCATCGCCCCCGAGCCGGATGTTGTGGCACCGGAATCCGCGAAGTTGGACATTTTAGGACCAGAGTGGGCGGGGTTGTTGGATGTTGATAATGATATAACCATGGACAACGATGACGGATCTCCCGAACCTGAAAAGATGTCTCCCAGCGATGGTCACGAGGATGGTGAGATGGCAAAGAGGAGGAAATTGGATGTTGCTTCGGAGCAAGCGGGCATTATCGTAGAGAAGCTCAACCTGGTGAAGCCACCGAAGAAGTCTCCGACTCCGGGTATGTATTTCAACATTACATCATAGGCTGTATATATTCCAATTCTGATCTTCTCCATGTCCTAGGATTCTGTCCCAATACGCGTGCATCGTCACGCCACCAGTCATCGACCCCTGCAGAGCCCAGCGCTTCATCAATGGATGTGGATTGGAGCAACATCGTTCCACCCGAAATCCTACTCTCCATTACTCCAAGCCAAACGAGGCCTTCATCTCCCAAGCCATCGACATCCAAACTTGATCCCGGGCCTTAATTTCGGAGGAGTAAGTCCTTCTTTTGTGGAGTATTCATTATATTTGACTAAAAAGACTGTATCCCAGTCGTTGATTTCTGGAAACTTGGTGACAATCTGTGCCCTCAAATGTCCTCCTCATACATTGCTACTATTAACATTTGTACAGTTTCTATATATGTATTTCTTTTTGCTCCGTTAAAAATGGTTTGTGTTACTGTCCTATGACCATAAGAATTGAGCATGATAGTGAGCATAGATACAGCATAAGGCATCAATCTTGTTGACTGAAAATCTGTTTGTCTAAAATATATCCTGGTGAATGCATTACTTTCAGTTCAGTTGTACAACCACCTACACACTCAACTTGAGAAGGACAACCTGAGATGACTCTCATTCGGGCTAATGAAAATTCAAATTGAATATATGTAAGAAACCAGAATCATGAACTTTATGGACCTATTAAATGAGGATACAATGATACAAGAGTAACAAAACCCCCTCTTGTAGTGGAAGATATAACTGTCACTCCAAGGGGAGCTATGACTCTTTGGTACTGGAATAATACAGTATACTTGTGTGGGAATGATACGTACAGCTCCATAAAAATGACAATGTATTTCTGACAAGGATGAAGAACAATGATAATTTCCATGAATTACCAAGCAATTGTCAAATATGCACAGTTGTCAAACAGCCTGGTTGTTCAACTTCAATACCTGTTTTGTCTGTTGAGCAAGCTAGAAATAAATATCACTGAGACTCTGAAGATTAAATCCACAAAATATCTTAAAAGGGGGTACCATTGTTCTTCTCAGTCGGTTTGATCAATGTCTTGTCAGCCAGACCCCTAATAAGATCGTAAGGCAGCTATTCATGATACAGATGCATTTTTGGCCTGTATCAAGGCATGTCACAGGAACATAGAATGGAATAAAAAAAGTAAACACAGATTTCTAAAGATTCAGGCATGCCTTATGGTGTTTTGGGAAAAGCTTACAAATAATATAATGTCATATGATCAATCCCATTGTGTTAATTGTTATTCATGATCCGAACCACTTGACTAGTTAAATGGGCGGTGTTTCCTCTTACTGTCACAAATCCTCATGAATCCCCACAACATCATCCGTGTCTGCATTGCATGTTTGACTTATCTATATTTCCTTGCAAATGCAACATTATTTCCACAACTATGCCAAGACAAACTTATGTATATCTCTCCTGAACCAATTTCCTGTCCTGTGATATCGACCTTGACCCAAGAATTGGATGTTTTTCAAAGAAAACTCATAGAACATGAGTTGGCCCCAGATCAGGGCGATGCAACAATATTGATGCAAATAAATGCAACACTATATGTAAAGATCATTGGAATAACAAAAGAAACAAAAGATAACTTGACAGTCGATCCATTATTCGTTTGGACTACATTTAAAAATAGCGCCTTCAAAATGCGAATACGTTCTATTCAATATGCAAGAACATATCTCTTTGCTTTGTATTGTCTTCTCAAACCTATCACTGTCCAATGTCGTTGTAAAATGATCAAAGCATTGCTCATGCGATCGCTATTGAGACGACATGATTTCAAAACATATTTATTTCATTGTATTACTAGTTCTCTATCACATGCAACGTTGCTGTGGACCACACTATGTTTCATAATACGGCATAGCCGTTCAAACATAATTGTGTTCAATTTGAATTTATTCGGACACTTGTTTAAATCTTTATATATAAATTTCGTTCATAGATATGACTACATTGGTGGTGGTAAACGAATACCAACATTCAAGTTTAGCTTTCTTCAATCTTTTATGCTACTGTCTAATAATATCAACCATGATTCTGACATATTATTCGAATATGTGGGGCATATTGATGAACAAACAGCCAACACTTTATATGAAGATAGAAAAACATATGCATGTGTTAAAATGCCTTTACATGAACTTCTGCCAAATTTGACAGTGAAGGATATTGGTGAAATAACAACAATACATGGTATATATTTGTCAAAGACATTACAAAGATTACATGGACAAGATCTATCTGTGGCATTAATGAGGCATAATTGTTCAGCTTGTGATACTCATGTTTCTATTTTTCATGTGCATGATATTAAATCACATAAAGACCTGTGTAAACAGTGGTACAGAAGACAAAAAATGACAGAAACATATGAGTGCGGCAAAGAAGAAACTCAGGCTCAAATGAAAGAAGAATTGGACAAGTCAGATGAGCAATTATTTCCTCCTCCTCTTCCATCTATTGAATTGAAGGAAACCATAATCAGCAACTGGTGCAGAGATACATCACCTGAATGTTTCCAAGAAAGTGGGTGTGCTGTATGTGGTCAATTGGTTGCATTGAAAAACATGTCTTTATTGTCAAAGACGAAGGTTAATCTGAAAATATTAACTAGAGACAATATGGGAATCACAAGATGTGAACGATATCATTGTTCTGATCCAATAGAGGATATCAAAGGTCCAGTGCTAGATGACACATGTAAATGGATATGCAAACCATGTGTGCTCAGTCTGAATAAAGGCCAAACTCCCAAATATGCTTTGGCGAATGGACTTTGGATGGGAAGAATTCCTGCACAACTTCAAAATCTAACATTTGCTGAACAACTTTTGATTGCCCGTGTTCGTCACAACAAATGTATTGTTCGTGTCTCCTCTGGGATGCATAAAATGAAAGCAAATGCCATCATGTTTCAAAACCCAACACCAAAGATATATCAACGGTTGCCTCCAACAATTAAAGAACTTGATGAAGTGCTAGCGTTTATTTTCACTGGTCCTGCCAGACCAACTCCAGAAGACATGGAGCGAACACCTTTATTGGTTCGCCGAAGGCGAGTTTCTGCAGCTTTAGAATGGCTGAAATTGAATCACATGGATTACTATGATTTAGATATCTCCTATGAAAATCTAGCACAATATCCAGATCATGGAATTCCTGTTGTGGTTGCATATCGACCAGCAGACACAAATAAGGAACCAGAAGCCACTAGTGCATTTGACAATGAAGTGGAAGATGGTGTGGAAGATGGGCCTTGTCCCTTTGTTGTTAGTGGAGTAACTGGCGAAAATCTAGATATTACAAGTCCAAAGGCATTAATAGCTAGAGCGACCAAGCACTTGATAGATGACCATGGTGGTGTTCTTGCCATAAGCCATGCTAGAAATCCAGAATCGTTCTTTAATAATCCTCAGTTATATCCTATGATGTTTCCCTGCCTATTTCCATATGGCTTGGGTGGTATTAGCAGCATAGACAATGATGTTTTAAGCATCAGTGATATGATGCACAAAAGACATCTCCTGATGTACCATGACAAAAGATTTCAAACCGATCCCTATTTTCCATTGATTGCATTCAATCAAGAACAAATCAAGGACAGTACAACCGGAGGATATTTGTTGACTAATAAACATAATTTCAACGATATTGCAGATCGCCTGATGAATATCAATACAGCTGTTTTGGATGACCTCTCTAAGAGATTATCTAGAGGTGATAGAGTCAAACCAGATACATCGGAAGAGAAAGCATGCTATAAACTCATTTCTGATCTGGATCACGTAGCTGGTCAGGTCAAAGGTTCAATTACTAACAAGAAATACATGCGAAATGAGATTTGGTCTCTGATATCCTATATTGGTGCTCCGACTTGGTTTATCACTTTTGCACCTGCAGACATCAATCACCCACTATGCTTATATTATGCTGACAACAAAGAAAAGTTTTATCCTAAACTACGTCTACCCCAGGATTGTTACAAACTAATTGCAAACAATCCAGTTGCTGGAGCCCGCTTTTTTCACTTTACTACTGAAATGTTCATCAAACATATATTAGGAATAAATGAATCTCATCCTGGCCTGTATGGAAACACATCAGGTTATTATGCAACGGTAGAGGAACAAGGACGTCTTACCTTGCATCTTCATATGCTGTTGTGGATAAAGGGATGCCTTACACCTCAGGAAATACGTGACAAAATTATGGGTGAAAATTCTGACTTTCAGAAAAGATTAGTGGAATATTTGAAAAGTTTGTGTGTAGGACAATTCATGACAGGTTCTAAAGATGAGGTATCACAGAAAATGGAACAGACAATGTCGAAACCTGAATATCAACCACCAACATGTGTCATGCCAGATCCACCATCATATAATTGTTCCATGAATTGTCAATATCACAACAAAAGATCAACATGGTGGCAAAGGTTTCAAGATGTTGTAGATGATCTTTTATTGCAATTAAATGTACATAACAGGCATGATGGCAAAAAAAAGCCATACTGTCTTAATTCGAAAGGTGAATGTAAACGACGATTTCCCCGTGATATCTTTCAACAAACTTTTGTAGAACCTAACACTGGTGCTCTCAACCTCAAGCATGGTGAACCTTGGATGAACACGGTGACACCTGAAGTTACATATATGCTACGATGCAATTCTGATGTGACCAGCTTATTATCAGGTACTGCTATAAAGGCCATAGTTGCATACATAACAGATTATATTACAAAATTCTCCTTGAAGACCTATAGCATTTTTGAAGTGATAAAAAGTATTTTTGATAAGAATTCCGAAATGATTGGTGGCGACCTAAAAAGAAAAGACAAAGTCAGAAAGCTGTTTACACAAATAGTCAATTCACTCACCTCCAAAATGGAAATTGGTGCTCCAATGGCTTCATTATATGTCCTTGGAAATCCTGATCACTACACCAGTCATAAATTCGTGCCATTCTTTTGGAGATCTTATGTTAAAGAGGTTATCAGTGCATGGTCTGATGAAGAAATTCCTAATATATGTGAAGACCAAAATAATGCACAAAAGGTTGTTATTGGTAAGAATAATGGCGCATACATTGGACTTTCCAAAGTAAATAATTATATGTTCAGACCTGCCTTGTATGATAATGTATCACTGTATGACTGGATATGTCTTGCCACTATGGAACCAAAGAAAAGACACACCAAAACAAAGACCAAAAGGGCCAGAAAAGAACCAGTGCAAAACCAAATTTTTGACAATCTAGGCTGTGATGATTTGTCTGACTCTTGCACTGAACCTACTAATGTTGACTATTCCAGTGATGACAACTTGTCTGATGTCGTTGATAATGATATACTCATGGAGATAGATGAAATTCCAAAACCTGATAGTTTGAATAGACATGCAGGCACAGAAATAGCTGATAAAACAAATGAAGTTGATCTTAATAAATTGACAAAATTTGAAAATGATTATACTTTACATTCCAATCATCCACAATATCTTACCCACCATGCCAAAATGAAAGGGAATGATCCTTTCATAGTTCCTAATTTTATTCCGAACACTTTGCCAAGGGCTGACCGTGGTGATCGAGAATATTATTGTTGTACAATGTTAACGTTTTTCAAGCCATGGAGAAGTGGCAAAGAACTCAAAAGTAAATTACAAACATGGGATAATGCTTTTATAGACCACGAGTTTTCTAAAAAAGAACTAGAGATCATGAAATACTTTGGTCTGCGGTATGAATGTTTGGATGCAAGAGATGATTTCTCTGCTAAACGTCAGAAGAATAATACTGCAAATATAAGGTATTCATGGGCGACCTCAAACGGTCTTGATGAACTGGATGACATGCACAATGCTGAATTTGCATTTAATGGCGACGACTTCAACAACAATATTGATGAAGACAATAATGACACGGAAATACTCCTGAAACTTGGTCAAAAAGGACAAAAAAGGAAAGATCAAATGCTGATAGCTGAAAGAACTTTGAAAAGGTCAGGGTGGCTCGATGATTGTATTGATGGTACCCCAGATATAGGACCGTTGATACCTATAGAACCACCTGTAGTACAATCAGCAAAATTGTGGAGAACTGCAGTCCTTGCAAAGAAAAAGGAAATCATCGATGACAGAAATAAAAATTTACCAACAAACACAGCAACCATAAATAAATTGGGAAATTTTCAATATAATGATGTCAAGATAGTGGATGCAGCATACATCAACCATATGTTTATTCCTGCAAACAGAGCTGATCGTCATCTTATTGATGTAACTATCAATGATTACAAGTTGAACACTGACCAAAAGAGAGCATTTCATATCATTGTGAATCACTCTACCTTGATTAACGGTTCTGATAAGCTACGCATGTATCTTGGTGGGATGGCAGGCACAGGGAAATCACAAGTCATCAAAGCATTGACTAGTTTTTTTGGTAAACACAACGAAAATCATCGATTTGTGGTTCTTGCACCAACCGGTGGTGCTGCTGCCCTTGTAAATGGATCCACATATCACTCCATTCTTGGAATTAATCAGGGAGGATCATCTCATTCCCTTGCACAAGTACGTGCCAATCTTGATGGTGTGGATTACATTTTCATTGATGAGGTGTCAAT
Organism: Hygrocybe punicea; assembly: GCA_963556145.1. Classification (NCBI taxonomy): domain Eukaryota; kingdom Fungi; phylum Basidiomycota; class Agaricomycetes; order Agaricales; family Hygrophoraceae; genus Hygrocybe; species Hygrocybe punicea. The sequence continues at coordinate 2,499,674 of OY744461.1, read as the reverse complement.
GTTATCTTGCAGAGATATGTATAAAATCAGTGCTCAGTGTGCAAAAGCACGTGGTGTTTATGATGAACCCTTTGGTGGCATTAATATGATATTTGCAGGAGATTTTGGCCAACTTCCACCAGCTATGAGTGGTGCTCCTTTATACTCTGGAACCGTTGGTGTCCAAATCAATTCCAGTCAAACTATAGCAAATCAGGAAGCGGCTATAGGCAAAGCTCTTTGGCATCAAATAACAACAGTTGTTATATTACGTGAAAATATGAGACAAACCAATCAGTCAGAAGAAGATGTCCAACTGAGGCTTGCTTTGGAAAACATGAGATACAAAGCATGTACTCCCAAAGATATTGCATTTCTTCGTACTCGTGTTGCAGGAAAAGGTCCAAATGATCCAAAATTAGCCCAAAAGAAATTCAGGAATGTGTCAGTTATAACTGCATTGAATGCACAAAAAGACAAAATCAATGAACTTGGTATTCAACGTTTTGCTGCTGAAAATAGGAGACCATTAACATCATTCTATTCCATAGACAGATGGAATGATCCTACTAGTTCCAATAGCAAAAGAAAATCTCATCACATGTCAACAATTTTGGATCCTATTCGACACACAAAGATATTGGAACCTTCACTCCAAAAGCTACTTTGGAGCCAACCACATGCATCATCCTCTGATCATATACCAGGAAGATTGGACTTATGTGTAGGCATGCCAGTGATGCTGAGGAACAATGATGCAACAGAGTGCTGCATTACCAAAGGAGCAGAGGGCATAGTTGTGGGTTGGCAGAGTGCAATAGGTCCTGAGCAACAAACTGTACTGGACACTTTATTTGTCAGATTATTGAATCCTCCAAAAAAAATTAACATAGAAGGACTTCCTGAAAATGTTGTGCCGATTACAAAACATGTCACTTCCACCATGTGCTCATTACCCAATGATGATGTGATATCTTTGTCAAGAGAACAAGTGTTGGTACTACCTAATTTTGCAATGACTGATTATGCATGTCAAGGACGTACTCGTCCTAACAATGTAGTTGACCTCAGTAGTTGTAGAAACCACCAATCCTATTATACTTGCTTATCAAGAAGTGCTTCTGCAGCAGGAACTATCATCATGCAAGGCTTTGATCCTAAAGTAATTACTGGGGGTGCTTCTGGATATCTCAGGCAGGAATTCAGAGAATTAGAACTGCTTGATGAGATTACCAAACTGAAATATCAAGGACTCTTACCAGACCATGTCAAGGGAGATCAGCGAAATTCTATCATTGATCAATTTAGAAAATGGAAAGGAAAGTCATATATTCCAAAAAACATTCATCATGCTATTGCATGGAAAGCCACGGAGCAACTAAATCAATACACAACACAGCCCTCTCCATGGCAATTAATTAAACATATGAACAAAAATCAAAAGGCAGATTTCAGAAACCTCAACTTTGTTCCTGCAAAAGGAACTGTTCCAATCACTGTCACTCATAAAAATTCGACGGCCAATGTATTGCAAAATAAAAAACGAAAATTACAACAAGTTGTAAGTTCATCTTCCATAGTGAAAAAAAGACGAAAAACAAGTACTATTGAATTAAATGAACCAAAAGGGTTTATATGGGATGCGGAAGATTGGAGCTGTGCTTATGATTCACTCTTTACAATATTACTAGCAATATGGAATGAAGATCCATCAAGTTGGAAAAAAAGATTCAATAGCATCAATGAAATATTAAAGATTTTGAGCTTAGGATTCAAACGATCCAAGAATCACACAACAGATTTAGAAACAGTTAGAAATACAATCAGACATTTATTGCATCAAGATAAACCCGAAATATTTCCTTATGGTCAAGTTGGCATTGCCATAAGTGATTTGGCCCATTATATAATGAAAGCAAATGAACCAATGACTTCAACTTGTCTTAAATGTATCAATTGTGAAAACATAACCATTCTGGAAAATGATAGATGTGACGCCATCTTTCATTGTTCATATTCATTTTCTGGAACAATCTCAACATGTCTTGCTCAAATCATAGTTAATAGACAACGGCACAAATGTCAATTGTGTTGGGGAGAGATTACTAAATTTATTGCATTTAACAAAATTCCACCTCTAATCATGTTTACAGTTGACTCTATTGAGAATTTAATAATTAGTCAAGTTATAAACTTGTCAATTGATGACATATCCACTGCTTACACATTGAGAGGAATTGTGTACTTTGGTGATGCACATTTTACTGCCCGCATATTCATCAACAGTATGGTATGGTTTCATGATGGTATATCAACCAGATCAATTTGTATTAATGAAGGTGATATAGATGACTTTTCAAATATTAATTTATTGTCATGTAATGGTAATAATGCTGTACTGTTTATATATGCTCAATCTTAATATGTGTTCTCTTGCTAAAAGAAGGGACGAGTAACATGCCATGCAAAGCAATGGCCCACACCCCACTAGTACCTCCACCCTTTGTACCTTCACCCTTTGTACCTCCATCCTCTGTATCTTCAAGTTCATGCTCTCCTGCATATATTACCAGCCATTCAGGCTCATCCTCAACATCCTCTACCCATCTCCAGGAAGTGCCACAAGAAGGAAAATTAGACGCTTGCATTTCTTCAAAGCGCTGTTGGGCTTTTTGAATGCATTCTTGCGTGATCGCTCGTTCTTGCAAGTCCGCTAACCTAATTCCCTTACATACCACTGTATCTAATCATTTTTTCTGTCAAAGAAAGTAAAAACTCAATTAGCTGGAAACACTCACTGCCAGGCTTCTCCAAAAAATCACCAAACCATCTTGCACACTTCTCAAAAAATTTGGCCTCCAGTTCAACCAATTTTGCTAACTTAATTCATTTGACTTGGTCATTTGAGAATCAAGGGGTACGCTGACCGCGGACTGGTGGTACGATGTTGTTTTTTCGGGCTGGTAGTGGCACTGCCCCACTTCTGGTGTTATGGATCCATCTCTCAGATCCCCCAGCCAGAGCCTATCATGATGATAGCCATGTGTGAGTAACCAACAGAGGCACAAAATTATAACTTTGAAAGACCTACTCCTTTTTTGCCTTTAGTACTTTTAGCCTTAGTCATTGCTGTTCAACTATGGTACTATTAGTACTACTAGCACTGTATATTACAATACAGTATCGGTATAGAAAGAGTGAAAGCATTCTTCAACTTGATGCTTTCAACTTTTATTCGGAGATTGTTTAGGGCCGGTTCAAGCCTTTTCAGAACCAGCCCTAAACAATCGCGGCATAAGTACGAATTCTTGCTTGAATAGTCACGCTTTCCCTTGTCCTCTGCATTTTCTGCCCAGTGCCAGTGTGTGCAGGAAAACCCTACCCAGTCGTTGCTTGCATACACCGAGGCTCCGTACTACTAGTAGTAGTCATATTCAATTAGGGATGAACGTTTGCGAACAATGAACCGGCCCTAAGTTATCATGCAATAAAATAGTTTTAGTCGATGTTCGAATTCAATCACAATACTCTGGTGTAAAATGAGAAAAAAGGCTAGAGTCGATGTAAGTCACGCTTGGGGCTTACTTCAGTGTAGAGTTCAGAATTGATTGGGTGCACTGGACAGAACCATACCTTGCATTATATAGACATTGAAGCAACGGCCGACTTGGACAATGACTCGGACAGTGACTCGGACGATGAAGCGAGCGAAAGCGAGCTTTGTAGGTGATCATTCGCAAGCATTGCAACAAGCTAACTTGAACTTGGTTCCAGTTGCAAATGAGGATTTACATGCCCGCTTGGGCGAAGAATATCTTTTCTATCGTCAACCACTTGAACTTCCAGATGCTGACCTAGCTCGGATCGCCCAAGAGTTCACTGAAAAGTATGGACCGCATGCCCAATGTTATATCCCGGAAGAGGATGTGCCCCAGGTTACCCTGCTCCCAGCTATATACGATGCCCCGCTCTGGATGGTACCAGTCCATGTAAGTACGGTTTCTCCAGTTTTCCCGTCGTACTGATGTTGTCTCAACAGCGCATGGATGAACAAAACAACATCTATCGTTTGCTGTTTAACTCCACAGTTTCCTCTCAGCAGCCAAAAATACTTTCTGCTTTCACCCGGCCTTCTCTTCCTGGCAAAATTTATGTGGAGGCATAATCCGAACGTGACATTGGTGAAGTCTGCCGTGCTCAGACTAATATCTTTATACGAGACATTGTCCGCGTTCCCATTGAGGAGGCAGTATTGTTACTCACTCTCTCCGTGTCCTTTTTCAATCCCCAGGTAGGGAGCTGGGTCCGGATTGTGTCGGGCCTATACCGTGGGGATCTAGCCTATGTTCTTGTGGTTAAGAGTCATATATCTGCCAAGGTAGCTCTCATCCCTCACCTGCGATTAGAACGCAAAAAGCAGAAGGGTGTGGCCCGGAAAAACCAGCCTCCCAAGTGTCTATTTGATCAAGATGGCATTGCCAACGCATATGGGCCAGATTCGGTGGAGAAGTGTGACCAGTGTTGGAAGTTTCAAAAAGAAATATACAAGAACCGCCTCCTCGAGAAACAATTTATTTTAGAGGACTTCGTTCAGGAACTGGCCATTCCGACGGTGGCTGAGTTGCTCGAATTTCAGGCAAGTGGGGGTGTTCGATCGAATGACCTCTCCGGTGCATTTAATCAAATTTCCAATTCTTCTCTACGTCCTGGAGATCGAGTAGAAGTCACTTGGGGTCAATGGGTGGGGGTGATTGGCGGGGTGCATGCCGTCAGTGCTGCCATTATCCAGGTCCTTCCCAGCGGAATGAGTACTTCGGAAAATGTCATTGATGTTCCCGCTGTCCATATCACGAGGCACTTTCGGCCTGGCGACTTCGTCAAAGTCAGGTCAGGATGGGAGATCGGAAAGATGGGCTGGGTGGTTTCTTGCAATAATTCTGTAGTAACATTTCATGAGCCCTCCTCCACCGAGGTAAATTTGTTCCCATTCATAATCCCCATTTCACTCCCCTCACGCATCTTTTGAAGGTACAGGTACTCGTCAGAGATCTTGATTTCTGTGAGGGACGATCGGACACTGTTCCTAGCACACAGGTTGCACAGTGTGACACTGTGGATCCACTAGTCGGCCGGCATGTTGTAGTTATTCAAGGACCCTGCAAGGACTACCGAGGTATCATCAAAGACGTAAATCACTTCAGAGGGGTCGCCATAGTGGAGTTAGAAGCCACGGTGCGAAAATCCATGTTCAAGTTTTGGGATTTAACAATATTTGAGTGAGTCTTATCGTTTCCAGTTGTGTTACACTGAACTAATGCATCGCAGCCATGATGGTGCACCACCCATTCCTCTGTCGACCACTCCCCTCACGCCATCTACCCCCATCCCAGTCGACATGTTTTCAGAACCAGTCAGTCCCGCTTGGGACCCATCATCGTGGACACCTGGAAGGCTGGATGACAAGGCAGAAGGTATGCCATGCTGTCAATCTGTTCTGCATTGTGTGTCTGACTTCTTCATAGCTGATCCGGACCTTTGGCTTGCAGACCGCCAACTTTATGCCTTAAAGATTATGGTGACTTTTACTAAAGAATGGGCAGGTGGTACACTATTCGGTCGCCTTGGTTTCACCCTACCGTCATCCAATGGGGGAAATCGAACACATGTTGATGTTCAAATGCGTGATCGCCTATCGACTGTGCACACGAACATTCCTATTCAGTTTCTCGACCCAGTACATCCGCAAGGCCCTCAGGAGCTAGTGGTGGTGATCAAGGGTGACTCAATCACAGGTGACATTCTTCTGATTGATAAAATGAACAGGGAGGGGATGTGCATCCTCGCAAAACCCGACACACCCCACAACCCGTTCATTGCGGTATCCAAAGAGTGGCTTGCTGTCATAAAAAAATGATAAATATTATTTTTTCACTACTACTGTTATATCATTTTGTCAATATCTATTTGTATTGCTCCCGCAAGCGTCAATTCACACACTTTTACACTCCGAGTTTAGAAAACCAAACCTTCAGGCTTTTGGAGGAGGGGCCAGTTAATTCAACAGAGTCAATTCAAGCAACTGTGGCACAGCAATCGCATGAGCTCCTTCCTTCGCAACTATACATAGTTAGCTGATGCGAAAATCACACAGTATTACAAGTTTGTGCTTGAGCAATGGCGTCGCTCATCTACAATCACAGTTTGCAGCTGCTTTGAGACTCCACCACCCATTTAAAGAATTAATGCCATTAAATGTCATTGCAGAAAATTGAAAACAAAAACAAAAACAAAGTTTTGGCCGTGACTAATTACTATCATTATCGGTAATCTCAATGACATTGGCCTCAAGCGTCAAGGCATTCTCGTTCGGGCAGTAATGGTTCTTGAAGGCCTTTCGTGTCATGATCAAGCCACAGGTGCACCTAGCAAACAAGGCATGAAAGTCGGATTCCTTCAAACCTGGCTGAACTGGAGAATTGAGTTGCAATAATTGGAGTAATTCAGGTCATGTAGATGGAATACGACGACCATGCGCTGGTTTCCGGGGTGAAGGAATGTCTACCAATGAAATGCCAACCTCTCGACAGATAGGACTGTACTGGCACTCCAATCTTGCTATATAGGCGTTCAATGTGAACTTCCACTCAAGGTCAGTATTTCTTTCTTAATGTCAGAACCTGCTGAAACTCACCCATATATCCGCATCTACCATGTGCACAACAAGCAACATACTGTCTGGCAAGGCGACCAGTCCTGACCATCAAGATAGCTGCTTCTATGAATTGGGACTGCCCTTGGGCTAAGACTCTGGTCACTGGGCAAATGCAGCATGGACCGTGGAACCGATGGGAAAGGCGGTGATTGAGCAACTCCGAGGGTGGGACTCGTTCGCCGTCTGCATTTACCGGCCTGTCAAGAATCAGCTTATGTGTTCTAACACATTAATGAAGCATCAGGACACACCATTTCCAAACCTTCAGCCCATAGCCCTTATTGTGATGGAATTGGAGGACAGCATTGGTCAAAGTATGGATTTGATGGAGATAGATGCAACTACTGGTACTACTATGAATCAAAGGCATGAGTCACAGAGTATGGTGGGTCACTGCTACATACCAGCACCGTCAACTGATGCATTTATACCCGTCCGATTCTCAGACTATGTTTGGTCCCATTTGGTCTAATCGAGTCAATACCAGTCATTCTGAGTCAGTGTCGAGTCAGAAGCCTTGGTGCCTGAGAGCTTTGCTGTATATATTCAGTAAATTCTGGCAGTATCGTCAACTCGTCAACTCGCAAATCTTTTCCCTTTCGACTCTTCCTTCTTTCAAGTCTTCCTGGACTATTGATTCAAATTGAATGTCTGAGGAGGAGGACACCTGGGCCACAGCAAGCCGTAAAAGGGCGGGCGCCCTTACACTTGGGCCAAAAAAATGCCCATAAGTGTTGAATTTTCAAACCTTTTGGATTTGGAAACTTACTGCTCTTATCCCTCTTTACAGCTGTCTCGCTAATCTGTTAGTCCATCACGGCCGTCACTTTGGCCGGACCATACATGCATTATGCAGTGTTTCGGCCCTTCTCACCAATGGTCTATTACGAGTGGGAGAACTGGCAGAAGAGCCAGATGAAGCTTTTACTTACAAGTTTGTCTCTCCCACACCACAATCATCCCTCCCACACTTCAATCATCCATCCCTAATTTAACCGCGCATAATTTTTCGTCGTCACAGGCAGAGAAGGGAGCACTGAGTTTTTGAGGCATTGTTGCAGATGATCCCAGGTCTTGAGCAGCATCTCATGAACGGTGATGGGGAAGATATGGGGAGTATAGCTGAAATGGTACGTCCAGTCAACAAGATCCTTCTGCCGCTGATCAAGGCTTTTGTCCTTAGATACAAAAGGGGGTGTCAAGCACCCGCTGTGATGACACGAAAAGTCTCAAGGGTCCTATATTGGATTGGATAACACCTTGAGGCCAAACCCTCAGCCCACCACTTGGGCGCAATGTCAAGATGGATCGTGGTTTCCACCATGAACATACAGGAGCGCTGCTCTGCCCTGCAGGCTTGGATTGGGCCAATGCTGAGTAAGTGGATCCAATCTATCCTTCAGGTTCATCCTTGCCTGACACTAATTTATACAGAGTTAAAGAGAAGCTGTGAAGTGGAGAGATGATAGTTTCTGGTGACCAATGGCCAGTCTTCCTATATGCAGGTTATGATTATGATCCGGAGGACCCATGGAAGGGCTTGTTCAGAAGTCCGATTCTCATTTCAGTGCGTTGTATTTTATCCTCTGTTTCATTGCTCTGTTATCTACCGACTCATTGCAGGCATATAAGCATGTATTTACATCGCCAAGTTCCGTTGACAAGGAGAACAAGGCCACGTGATCTGGGAATTGTTACGTTTCCAACTCCGCTTCCAACCCCGATGCCCATTCTGATACCCACCATGACGATTCTGCACTAGCACTGCACACCTTCCTTGTTCATTTCTTTTTGTCCTTTGTCTTCTTTTCAATGTCATTGTTTCTTCTTTCGGACATCCTTGTATTTTCTTGTTCTTGTTCTCTTTTTGTCCCTTCTTCTAGAACAATCCAGACCAACCATGGACATATCCCACATGACCTTGTTGTACCCGAATAGTCTCCTTGCCGATGGACATCATCGCTATTGTCTTTTCCCTCGCCCTGACATATTGTTGACTTCCCTCGACAATATCTCACCACGTAATTGACAATTGCCATTCTTGGATATTTGATTTCCATATTCATACCCTGTGCCTACCATTATCCTCCCTGACGATCCGACAACATTCCTCACCTGCATGCGAACTCTGAACAATCCCCGATCACAAGACATTTCACTGTTCTCTCTAATCCGACCATCGCCGGAGCATACTCTTTTGGACTTCGACCACAGACCATACGACTTCCCAAACAGTGAACCAACCCCTATTGTATATTGTTCGCATGACACCGCTTCAATGCAGTACCCGACGACTTGTTCCCACAGCTTGTCACTCATGCCATGACTCGAAACCTGGACCCACATTCATTTATCCTTTTCCATCTTTCATCTTGATACCTCCCACACTCGTTTACAATGATACCCTTTCTTGGACGAATACCGACATCACGTGGACCTTCTTGTTCCACAAACAGGACAAGACATCACTCCTCGATATGTCATCGACACAGACATTGTCATCCGGTACAGCTTATGCTGTTCACATGTCTGACCTCAACTAGCCCACCGTCCTAGTTGGTTTTCCTTCCACACATTCCTTTGTTTTCTTTCATGCAAACCTTGCCACTACATCCACACCACCTCAAGACATTCTCATCACCAATCCCACACTGGACGATACCCATCTTCGACCTGACCGTGCAATGCACTTGCCAGACTGCGCACTTGCCTGTTACAGCAAGTGTAGACCCCGAATAGGCAATTCTGCACATCACATGATCCGATGACAAATCATCCGAGTCATCCGGACCCCCTCTATTCCTCAATGACACCTGGGCCTCCAGTTGGATCGCGAGAACATCGACATGAGGACGCCTCATGTACACCTCATGGTGAACACATGGTAGAGTTGGACATGTTATGGCTTCATGGTTGTATTTCTATTTACCTCCCCTCAAGACCAGTCACTATATATACTGTTCTTGTTGTTGGTTCGGACTTTTTCTTCTTTTCCTTTCTTTACATTTAGTCTGGTTCTTGGGGCAGACTCATCTTGTTTTGGGTAATCCCCACAGCTTGCAATGACATTAGACCTTGACCCCCCCTTCTAAGCAGTGTTGTCTTAGCTGTAAGCAACAATGAAAGCTGCTGTTCTCCCCTCTGGAAGCCGATCCCCTGTTAAGTTGATTGTTGCTGGAGCCCGCTGCAGAAGCGATCCATAACATATTTCCACTCTCTTCCATCACTGTCTATGAAGCAGGACTATCTATATACACCTGGTGGTCCTATTATTAATGATATTTCTAAACTTGGCTAAGCAATCACCAGTCCATGAGAGGCCAGATTGTTTCCACATCAATGAATCAAAGGCCATGAAGTAATTGGACTCTACTGGATCAACAGCTTTCTGATCTGATCATAAGGCTGAGTTTTATAAACCACTTTTTGAAGCCATGGATTATCTTCTCCAAAGATGACAACATATATCCTGGGTCTTTTGCCAGAATGCATATTTGTTTGAACCCCCATTCTGACTCATATCAGTTAATATCAAGTCATATTGACCAAAGTTATCAGTCACTCCAATCCAGTCAATCCTCCTGTCAATTTCAATATCTGCATCTTCTTGTTCTTCATTATCATCAAAGTCCACTCCCTCATCTGTTTTTCCTTTGACTTTTCTATAATCTTTTGACTATGCATGAAAGGCATAGTATGCAAAAACCAGTTGAAATTATTATTTTTAATAGTTATTCTGTTGAGAATTGACTCAAAGCTACAAAACTGAGTATTCCACTGCTCATATGATTTCAGAGTCATACATTAGAGTTGGAGATAGATACAAGAAGATCACTTCTTCAAGTGCTAAAAGCACACTCATAATGCTCCTTAAGTTCCATTTCTGTTTCTTCAAGAGGTGCTGGATTATGCCATTTTGGCACCAGAGTCTTTAACTTGGGGGTTAATGTAGTGGTAAGAGTCCACTCCACAAAATGTGTATAATGGTTAGGACCACATGATCCAACTTGACAGCAAGTTGAATTCAATTGATCAATAAGTTTGGATCAATAGAGATGTAGTAGAAGTCCACCATCTCCACAATATCCATTTTAGTTCACCTAAAATGGACCAAGCCCAGATGAAGTCCAACTTCAGTTCGCCTTCAGCCCTTTTCAAAATTTGGCTAGTCCACATGTACAAGGTGAACACAAGATGGACTCTATAAGGATGAACTGATGAATCATTTAAAGGCCAGGAGTCAATTGCAATTATATTGGAACAATGCCAAAATTTTCAAACCACCATGTTCACAGGCTATTTTGCTTTTTCTCATTCAACGATGTCTTTGGTTTAGAAGTCACATGGGCATGTTATCTGTTTTATAATAGTTTCAGATATTTGCCACTTGTTCTAGTACAATTCAGGTACAGTATTCAATGGCTCCTTTGAACACAAAAAATTAACCTAAAATGCCACAAGTAGCCAATTATCTTGAACAAAATCTGAGCAGACCAGAAGTTGCTCATATATTTAAAGACATCTCATACCAATTTTCCAAGAAATCTGTTAATATTTGAATGTTTTATGATCAACACATTAGTGTTCAAGGAGTGATCAGATTTCTCTCTGCTTTGTGAATATTCAGTTTCCAATTTTATTGGTGGTTCTGAATAAAAACCAATGTCCAGATAGGTTCAGATGATGCACTGAAGGAATTAGAACACTTTTTAGCAGTGGAAATCAGTACAGAATCAATTCTATTAGGGTGTTCAAAAGACTGGTAGTGTTCAAAGGAGCCATTGAACACTGTAAAGTCCTGAACAGGATTGTAGGTCAGTTCTTACCTTTTCACTCCACAGACACAGTTGCCATATAATAGCTGGTTTGTTTTAAATATTAATGACTTTAAATCAAAGAATTCTTAATATTTCACAAATTAATTAAACAATTAAAACTAATACAGGAAAAGAAAAAAAAGAGGGGGAAAGGAGGAAGAATGGGAAAAGGAGAGAGGAGGGAGAAAAGGAGAGGGGAAGGAGGAATAGGGGAAGGGAGAGGGGAAGGGAGAGGGAACGGGAGAGGGAGAGGGAGAGGGAGAGGGAAAGGAGGGGGAAGGGAGAGGAAAAGGAAAAGGAAAGGGGAAAGGATAGAGGGAGAAGGGGAAGGGGAAGGGGGGGGGAGGGAGGGAGATGGAGTGGGGGCAAGGTCAAAGGAGGGAGAGGGAGGGCAAGGGCGAAGGGAGAGGAGGAGCGTCGTCATCGTCGTCTGGCATTGTCGCTGCCGCCACCTGTTGCTGCCTTTGTTGTGCCACTGCTGCCGTTGTTGTGCTGCTGCTACCATTGTCGTGCCGCTGCTGCTGTCACCACTGCTGCTGTTGCTGCCACCATCGCCCATGTGTTGCTGCTGCTGCTGTCATTGCCATTGCTGTTGCCACTGGGCTGTTGCTGTTGCCTGTTGCTGCTGCTGCTGTGGCTGCTGCTGCCGTCGCCATTGCTGCTGCTGCTATTGCTGTGGTGGTCGCTGCTGCTGTTGCGCTGGGTGTTGCCATTGGGGTCCAGCCTCCTTCCCCTTTCCTGTCATTCCCGTCTCCTCCCCGCTTGTTTGCATCATGGTGGTCTGGGGGTCATTCCTGGCCATCGGCTGTCCCTCATGTGGGCATGGGCATTGTGGGTAATAGTCAGTAACACAATATAAAACAAAAACATCAATAAAAAAACATACCCATGTGGGGATGGGCACATTACCACCCCTGCTGTGGCTGCCTGCATTCGTCCGTGTGAAGTTGCTGTTGCTGTTACCGTTCCGGTTCAGGTTCGGGTTCCCACTCCTGTTGCGTTCCCATTCTCATGGATGTGGATGTCATAGGTAATATTCAGTAATGAAATATAAAAATTAAAAAATGTAAAACATACCATCCCTGTTCTTGTTCTTGTTCCCGCTCTTGTTCCCATCCCCGTTCTCATTCCCATCCTCGTTCTCATTCTCATTCCCATGGGCATGGGCATGGACCTCATAGGAAATAGTCAGTAACAGAATATGAAAATTGAAAGAGAAAATAAAAACATACTGAGGTGGGAGTGGGCACATCACCACCCCCTCCATGGCCACCTGCGTTTGTCTGCATTGTGAAGTTGCTGTTGCTGTTGCTGTTGCTGCTTGCTGTGGGGCATTGGGTGGTGAGACATGAGGTTGCTGGTAGGTTGTTGATTGTCATGTGACCTCGTTTGTTGACATGTTTCCACAAATGGTCTGTGCACCAAATAAAGGTATATAAACCGGCCACAATCCACTATCTAATTTGGGGCATACCACCTCATTAAATAATAGTAGTTAGTACTAACAATAATAATAATTAATAAATATGTAATGAGAATTTTGGGGAATGCTACTTGGGGAGGAATCCTCCTCAGGACTCCCTGAGGACTCCTTGAGGACTCCTTAGCCACTCCTTGGTCAGAAGTCCTTAGGAGGACCAAGGACTCCTTACAAACTCCTTAAGGAAAAGGTTTCTATGGTGAGGAAATCAAGGACTCCTTAAGGACTCCTTGAGGACTCTTTGCAAAATAGCAGAGGAGTCCTTGAGGAGTCCTTAAGGAGTACTAAGGAATGCGTGGTAGAGTGTGATGTCCTCAATAACTCTGACATCCTGTGTTGCCCTGTCAAATACCCAACAATAACATATTCTTGGTCCAGATCAGCTGGCCCATCTCAAACCTAACATTGTCAACATTGGTTCACCTGTCTGACACAGGATAAGTCACAGCTAGGCAATGACATGGGTACGGGTATGGGTTACCTTTTTTAGACCTGGGCAAAACCCATACCCATGACTGCAGGTCTTGGCATACCCGCATATCAGCATCAACACTTTTGGACGCCTCGTTTTCCACCAGCAAGTGCCCACCGCCTCCGCCTCAACACAAACATCACCCACCAACGGCATCTCCATCACCCACCAACGACATCCATCACCCACCAACGGCATCTCCATGTCGACCCAAACGGCCCCATCCTCGCGCAAAATTGTGTCCCAATATGTTGCATGACGCCCCACCGTCAAATAGTGCCCAAACGCGGAGCCCTGTGCCCAAAACCCAATGGGAGACGCATCACGCACCTGCGTCAGCCCCAAACACACCATCCCTGCTGCAAAACGCGTCTGAATGCGTCTCAAGTCCCACCCCGGCCCCAAACCCTGCGCCCGTGCAAGAAAATGCACCCAAATGCACCCTAGACCCTGTTCCTCCCCCGGGACCCGGGTACATGCCCACACAAGCCCAGAATTATGATGCCGCCATCCAGACACCGCAACTGCAAACGCCGAGGCTCAACGGCATCAAAACATGGGCTGACGCGTACGCGAGGTTCGAGACAACGAAGGAGGATGAGAGGAAGGGGAGAATGGGAGATGGTGCGGGGAACGAGGAGACGGATATGATGGGCAAGAGACTCTCGCCCACGAGAACCACCCGTCGCCTGGTTCCCAGCCCCCCCACTCCTCGCGTTTGCATAGCACCACATCAATTGACATGCGCATCAGCAACGCAAGGTAGATGTGGGCTGGAACCCGCCAGGTTTCCTGTGCAGGTCAATACCCATACCCGACCCGCCGCTACCCGCCATCTACCCGCTGAAAAAAGACCTGTGGGTAGACGGGTACGGGTTGGAGCGGGTCCAGGTCAGCCTCAGGACACCCGCAGGTATACCCATGTCATTGCCTAATGGTGCACCGATCCAGACATATTGATGGTGGCCGGTGGAGTGGTACCGAGGTACCACTCCGGGGGCTCACGCAGGACTCGAGGGAAAGGTCGACTGGATAGGAAGGATGGACTGACTGCTACATCTGGAAGGCTACTGACTAGGTCAAACCATGGAAACCTGATCACGTGACTGACCAGGCACAACTACTACAAGTGCCCCTCCTCCTCATGGTGACGTCCTCGTCACCATACCGCTACTAAAAGGAAACAAAAAGCAAAACAAAACTGACCAAGAAAAAAACTCTCCAGTCACGACTCCCAGTCCCTCACGATGCCCCGGGCCTTATACGTGAGGCGGGACCGTATCGTCCTCCAAGATCGTTGGGGGTGGTAGATGACCAAACTGTAACTCTGCTCTGCTCCTCCATCCTCAAATGCCTCTGGGACTCACATTGCAGGGTAGGATAAAAACGTTCAAAACCATAAGTTCTTGTAGCCCAGGGTGTGAGTTCTTGTGATCCGAAAATAGACTGGGTGGTTCGTGCGAAAGTAAATAGGTATGGTGCTGTCGAGCAGTGATGGTTCGTAGATAGGTCGAATATCCAATATATGTCGAGGGTGGGGAAAGGGGATGGGACGGGACAAGGTACGGTGTAAACGGGGGAAAGGGAAAACGTACGGGTTCATTGGGCCATGCGGTGGCATCGGGGATTCTCAATATGAGGGGACTAGCGCTGGGGTGCTAAGTGGTCGCGGCGGTGACTCGTTTGGGTCCCTACGGGTCGGGGAAGTCGCCAGGGTCGAGACGAGGTCGCGGGGAGCTGAACGAGGGCTCGAGGAGCCGGGTATGGTGCAAGAATCCGGCCGAGAGATGGTGACGTGGCGGAACGCGGTGGGGGTCTGGGAACGGTGGGCACGGTGGTATTGGATCGAGGTGGGGTGCTCCGGGATGGTGAACGGGTGGGCCGCGAGCTTCGTGAGTCGGTCCGGGGCTGGGTATGTTGGCAGAACGGGGCCATGCGATGGTGACGTGGCGCGTGGCCCGGGTGTCTGAAAACAACGGCGGGGGCTCGTTTGGCGCAATGGAGGTGAACGGGGTGTCCTGGCCAGTGGAATGAGGGCACGGGTGGTCGAATGGGTCCGTGTGGGGCTGGGGTACACGAAAGAACAGGGGTCCAACGGGTGGGCGCGACGGATCCGTGGTGCGACCAAAAACGGCGGTGGGGCTCGTTCGGGGCATTAACGAGACGCAGGGTGTTCTGGGGGGTGGGCCGCGAGTTTGGTGAGTTGGTCTGGGCCGGTTGTGCTGGCAGAACGGGGCCGCGCGATGGTGACGTGGCGCGTGGCTTGGGTGTCCGAGAACGATGGTGGGGGCTCGTCTGGGGCCAACAGGAGGCAACGGGGGGCCCTGGTAGATGGAACGAGGGCGCGGGGGATTGAACGAATGTGGGTTGGGAACGGGACATACGAAAAGCGGGGGGTTGAAGGTGATGACGTGGCAGGGGCTTGGGTATCCAAAATGGACGGCAACGGGGGGTTCTTTCGAGCAGAACGTGGGCACCGGGTCGTCGAGCGTGAACACGGGGGCCTGGATGGATACGAGTGGGCCGGGGAACGCTAAAATATGGGGGGGTCAAAAGGTGGTGACGCGGCTGTACGCGGGTGGCCGTTGGGCGTCAAAAATGGACGTCGATGGTGTTCCTGGGACGACGTGGGGCAGAACGGGGGCCGTAAGACGTCGAAGGAAAGCTTGAGAGGCCGTCCTTGGTCTGAGAAGAGGAAACGGGGCGCGAACGCGGGTGGCGTGGCCTGGGGCTTTTGGGTGCTCAAAAAGGGTTGAGTCCGCGTTTCTGGGTCAACGATGGTCGACGCGGGGCCCTGGTGGACTGAGCGAGGGTGCCGGGGGGTAACGCAACTGAGGTATGGCCGTGAATGAAGGGAAAATGCGCCGTCGTGCAGCAGGGGTGGTGAGGCCGAAAAAAGGTCGTCTCGCGAGAAAAAAAAACGTCAGGAGTGAGAAACCGAGAGAAAAAGAGGTGCGTGGGTCGAAAAACACTCTCATCACCACGTTGGAGTGGTACCGAGGTACCACTCCGGGGGCTCACGCAGGACTTGAGGGAAAGGTCGACTGGATAGGAAGGATGGACTGACTGCTACATCTGGAAGGCTACTGACTAGGTCAAACCATGGGAACCTGATCACGTGACTGACCAGGCACAACTACTACACCGGGGGCTCACGCAGGACTCGAAAGGAAGGACTGGATGGATGGGATGATCTCCTGACTACTACATCGGGAAGGCTACTAACTAGGTCAACCGTGGGAACCCGGTCACGTGACTGGCCAGGTCCCACTACTCCAAGGGGCAGGTGGAGGCTGCATCATTGGACGTGTGGGCTGTAGTTGTTAATGGTGGTCCTGGGCTGGGGGAATTGCCAGTAAGTGGCAAATGAATAGATTTATCGTCGACTCACCTGGCGACCAGGGGTGGGTGCACCACTCTCCCAGGCTTGCTTTGCTTGGCATTGCCACCGTGGCCCTTGCACTTGCCATTGGTGTTGTCATTGTCGTTGTCGTTTTAGTTGTCATCATCATTTTAGTCGTCATCGTTTTTGTCATCGTCATTTTTGTTGTGGCTGTTTGCATCTTTGTTTGTGTTTGCATTTGCATTTCTTGGGTGAAGCTGTAGTTGTATCTGTAAATTTCGTAAGTAATGATGTAAAAGAAAGAAAACAACTTACCTTTAGCAGAGACTAGCTTCGTACTGATCTCTGCCTTGTCATTCAACACATCATGTTCAACTTGAATGTGACGTGTCACTTGTGTGACCTGTAGTCATGGGTTACCTGTGGCTAAACCTGTGGCAAAAACCGCAGGTTTACCCAGACCCATGCCATTCAGTACATATTGTGCTGTCATCTAGGACATCCAGCTAAGCCTTCCAACGCTTGTTTATCACTGCATTGCAACACCACATTGTCTTGCATTTCCCTGCTAAGCCTTCCAACGCTTGTTTATCACTGCATTGCAACACCGTATTGTCTTGCATTTCCCTATATTTGTTTATTTGATCACACATTTCATCACGCTTTATCCTGTTACCATCGGGAGTGTCCCAAGTCCCCTTCGCACCTTTGTGACATTTTCATCTTTTATTACCTCTTCATCCGAGGTCATAGATGTTGCCATGGGTATGGGTTAATCTGTGGGTCCTCAGCAGTGACCAGGTGGTGCTGGGCACACTACCATCCTCCTGGTTACCTTGCAGTTGCAGCACCAATATCAATTGATGTGGCCGTGTGCATCCACAAGGTACATTGGTGGTGGGTTTGATCCACAGGCGGGTGGTATTGGGCACACCACCATCCTCCTGGTTACCTCACAGTTGCAGCGCTGACGTCAATTGACATGGTAGTGCACATCCGCAAGGTGTATTGGTGGTGAGATGGCTGTGGCCTTCATCATCAGTCACAGTCATGGTTGTGGTGTTGCTTGTCATGGTTGCTGTGGTCATGGTCATGGTAGCATTGGTTGATGTTGTTGCTGTCATTGTCATCCTATTTGGGGAGCCATGGGTTGCCATTGTCATTGTGGTTACACCTGCTGTTGTCCTCATCGGGTGTGTGGTGTTTATGTTGTTACCATTGTTGTCATTTGTGTAATTAGTAGCTAAGAAAAGAAAAAAAAACTTATCTATTGCAATGGGGGTGGGTGCACTGCCCCCCCACTGCCCTTCTCCCTGTGTCCCATGGTTGTCCATCATTGTTGTTGCCATTCTTGGTCATACACCATTGCTGGTTGACAGCTAACTGGATGTTATGCAGTCATAACCTTACTGCTATTTGCAGAACTTAGGGCACATGTGAGAAATTTCCAAAAAAACACATATTTGGTAAATCTACAATAACTCCCTCAGTTTTCAACTTTTTATTGCAAACATAGATTCCATTGTGATCTCCTGCAAAAATCTACATTCAACCCTCAATGCACATTTTTATTATACCTATTATACCTATTATTTCTTTTCTTTGAAATAGGGGCATCTGGGCATGCAAAACTCAAATACACACCTCAGAATGCCTGTAGAAATTCCAGAAAAATTCCATATTGTATCTTTGGCATATTTCTAGTCAACAGTATATTCTGTTTTATTATTTATTGTCTGTGTCACTCTGTAAATTATTTTATTTTGATGAGATACTGCATATTTTTATTCACAGACAACAAATAATAGAATAAAATATACTGTTGATTGGAAATATGCCATAGATACAACATGGAATTTTTCTGGAATTTCTACAGGCATTCTGAGGTGTGTATTTGAGTTTTGCATGCCCAGATGCCCCTATTTCAAAGAAAAGAAATAATAGGTATAATAGGTATAATAAAAATGTGCATTGAGGGTTGAATGTAGATTTTTGCAGGAGATCACAATGGAATCTATGTTTGCAATAAAAAGTTGAAAACTGAGGGAGTTATTGTAGATTTACCAAATATGTGTTTTTTTGGAAATTTCTCACATGTGCCCTAAGTTCCATAAATAGCAATAACACAATAAACCCACATGACCTGTGCTGTGGGTACAGGTTTGGGCCAGGTCCAGATTTGGCTACACATACTCATACCCATGGTAACCCATGACCAAAAACCAACAGGGTTGCTATACCCCTGCAGTTCACTAGTGTTGTCTCAATTCGGCTGGTCAGGAAAAGCTGATTGCGGTTCTGATTTTTTGGTGCATGATGCAGCAGTTGCTGCTAGCCCCTAAGACCCCGGAGACCCTTAGCCAGTATATTCCCTTTCCTGTGGTAGCTTAGTCAGTCATCCAAGGGTTTTCCTCAGCTTTCCCCTCCCAGCCACGGCTCCCCCTGAGTAGTGTTGCCTAAAACCGGTCGACCAGGAAAAGCTGATCCCGGTCCTGAACTTTTGATGCACAACCAGGGGTTTCCTAGGCTCTTATTTTGTAGCTGTGGACCAGGGCTACAAAATAAGAGCATAGGAAACCCCTGGTTGTGCATCCAAAGTTCAGGACCAGGATCAGCTTTTCCTGGTTGACCGGTTTTAGGCAACACTACCTCTGAGCTCTTCCCCTGAGGTCCAGAGATCTGTTCTCCAACAACCAGCTTTCTCACAGGTTAATATTTGGTAGCTATAGACCAGTTAGGTAAGAACATGTTCAGGCTGAGGCCAAGGCCAATACTGCTCTGTATGCTGATACCCATTCCTATGACAATACCCCCACAGAACTTCAGCCCAACAGTCTCACATGGGTAACAATACCCCTCAGAACCTCAGCCCAATGGTCTGACATGGGTAACAATACCCACAGAACTTTGGCCCAATGGTCTGACATGGGTAACAACACCCCACAGAACTGTGGCCCAACAGTCCCACATGAGTGACAATATTCCAGCTGAAACCCAGTTTGCTGAGGATCCGTGAAGTTGGTGTGCAGGATGGCCTGCATTTCCTACAGCTGTGGGCTGCCTGTGTGTTATTGGAGAGGGGCTGTGATGAGGCTGGGGGCAGGTTGCGAGAGGACCATCATTCAGTGCTAATCGTAGTCGGTGGGGTTAAAAGTGACCTGGCAACAGGTCCCAGGGTGTGTGATTAACTGCAAGTGTGGGCAGGATGGCTCCTGCCTGTGTGTGGTGGGGCCCTGATGGGATGAGCACAGTTGTACTTGAAGACACTGGTGTCCCACTCCAGCCCAATCCCTGCCAAGTGTTATGAAACCTTCTTGGCGTGTGCTTGGCATGTCAACTAACAGCGAAGAGGCATTTTCAAACTCTTGGCCCCAAAAAGTGTGGGAAAAACCTGACCACATGGTGGTTCAGATCCAAGAGGCCCCTGATCCTCTGCTTTCCCTAGGGATCCTTGGCCTTCCCTAGGGATCCTCTGCTTTTCCTAGGAAACATGTAATTCCACCAATAACAACAATAAAAGAGCATAGTTTTCTTTCTTTTCATATATAAGTAGTTTACGTTCCACATATACTGTAGAAATTTTGTATAAACTCATACTGTAAACTCATACTCTATTCAAAACTCTTTGATTGTATTGCTTTCAGAAATCAAGTCATTTCTCCATACACTGTCTTTTGTGAAGTAAAGCTTCCAACTTTATTCTGTTGTACAGTGGTACCATCAGATGGTGGATCAGTCATGGAAATTCCACCAATAACAACAATAGAAGAAGTTTCCAAGACACCCAGTTTGCTAAGTGACAATGAACCCAGCCAATCTCAGCCCACTCATCTGACACAACACATATATTACACTCCTTGGTTGCCTTGTCAAGTACCTAACAATACCAATTTCTCAGCCCATGTTGGCTGGCCTGTCTTACACCCAACATTATCAACCTCAGTTGCCTGGTCACACTTTGGATAAGTCATGGCATAGTGTGACTGGCAAGGGAAAAGATGGCTAAGATTATTACACCCTACCCCACATTACAAATGTTGACATTTTAATCAGTAAATCCTCTGCCCAGTGACTATGAGAAGACACTAGCAACAGGAAGGGCCTGCTTGTGAGCATGACACTGTACATACTTCATTTTTCATCTTGTTTTATTTTTATGTTTTGTTTTTCTTCATTTTTCTTGGTTTTCAACATCCAAGCCACTCTCCCGGATAGATCTTAACAACCCCTGGCTCAAGTACACCCCATGCGCCTTGTTCACATTGAAAACAAGACAACAGGGCTCCCAATCCATCCCCCCCTCAGTTTTTCAACATCCAAGATTTGGTCTCCACTTCAGTTTTTGACCATGCCTAAAGCCTCCATGCCTCATTCATGTCAGCTTACACACACCAGAAATACATTGAATCTAGTGCATCCAAAGTTCAGTTCAGTCCAGTTCAGACCCTTCTTCTGTGAACTCTGAACTGAACTTGGAGTTCAGTCCAGCTAAATTTTGGAATTGAACGACAAAATTCAGTTCAGTTCTGGTCTGCCTAGGGTCTGAGTTTGAACCGAGTTCAGATCAGGTCTGAACTGAATTTTGAGAGCACTAATTGAATCATTCTCAAAGAAAACAATATGTAAAGTGGGAAAAGCTTGGCATTGCCAAAAGTAGTGAGCTGGGTGGCATTGGACCAGAACATTAGAGCAGCAACCACTCAGAGAGATTGCATCCAGGAACACCCAGGTGAGTCTTGCAACCTCAGAGGATGTCAATCAAGGCAGGTAAAGTGTATAGTTTGCCTTGCACTCAACATTGTTATTGTGTTGCAAGTGCAACTCATACAGTTCAAAGTGAAACTGATGGCATTCCCCCAGCCTCAATGCTTTCTCCTTGATGACAGAGACCAAGTTGTTGTGGCAGAAACCCTTGACTGTACAATTCTGGGGCCTGGCTCGCATTCTATGATATGACCGGTATGGGTTATATATAGTTACCAGTATTTGCACCCATCCTTATATCCTTACTATTCAACCACTCCCCATGATTATCATCTGTGCCCCAATCTATATTACAGCTGATTTAGATATGATGTGGAATCTCAACTTCCAATAAAGTCTTTATTTTGTCCTCAGCCTACCAGGACCCCAAGACCCACCCAAAGTGGGCAGTTACATGGGCAGATACTACAGTAGATACATGAATGTACAAAAGTCCAAGAAATTACATACCATCATCAATGGTCACCCTCTTCAGGCAAGCTTGCAAACAATAAATTCAGCAGGGATGGGCACCATCTCATTCCAAGAATCACAGTAGTAGTAACTCTTGTACCCAGTCCTTCTTCTTTCCTAGGAGACTACTATCAGCAGGGGCATGGAAAGTCCATCCCTGCCATGGCCCATTGCCCATTGTCATACCTCCTTTCAAAGTGAACCCTCTTGTTTTGTTGTCCTTTATTATCATCCTTCTTCTCACATTAGTGGTTAGTGTCAGGTTGGCTGAGGATCCCTATAGATAGTCAAGGATCCCTAGGGAAGGCCAAGGATCCCTAAGGAAGGCCAAGGATCCCTAGGGAAAGCCGAGGATCCCTAGGGAAGGCCAAGGATCCCTAGGGAAAGCTGAGGATCCCTAGGGAAGGCCAAGGATCCCTAGGGAAAGCTGAGGATCCCTAGGGAAGGCCAAGGATCCCTAAGGAAGGCCAAGGATCCCTAGGGAAGGTTGATGGGTTTTCAGTTAAATTTGACCAGCATGACCTCTCATAGTACTCGGTGTAAATGATGCAGCAGGCTATGCAGTTATTAATATTGTGACAAAAGCTGTGTTGGAATAACGACCAGGGAAGTCGCGGTTGTCTATGAGACCAAGCTGCGAACCTTGAGATTTATGACGCTCCACGTGCACTTTTATTATTTGCGCGATAGAGGCTGCGCGATCGCGCGAATTGGAACTGCGCGGTTTCACAAAGTACACGGACTTTGTTTTTTTGGCATTGCTGTGCGTCTGTGGGGCCATTTGGGGTGAATAGTACATTTAATTTATTTCTACCTGTATACTTAGAGTGTTTTAGTCAACTATTAGCTATATTTCAGCAAGCTTTGTGGGCACAAAGCAGCCTCGGTGAGCATGACCGCTAATTTTGGATTTCCTATTTTGGGCAAGCTTCGTGATGTAGAGATTTGATTGCACGATCCGATCATTGGCCAGGCCATCACGATGACAACTCATATCAAATTTGATATCACATGATTGTTGCAACCAAAACAGGCAGCTTGTTGATTTCTTGCTCGGAGTTAGAGTCTGCTTCGTATTGCACAAAGCTTGCTGGAATATAGCTAATAGTTGACTAAAACACTCTAAGTATACAGGTAGAAATAAATTAAATGTATTATTCTCCCCAAATGGCCCCACAGACGCACAGCAATGCCAAAAAAACAAAGTCTGTGTACCTTGTGAAACCGCGCGGTTCCAATTCGCGCGATCGCGCAGCCTCTATCGCGCAAATAATAAAAGTGCACGTGGAACGTCATAGAGATTCGCTGTCAGGAGTTGTTGCGATGAAACGTTCTCCCATCTACATAAATGGCAATCTGTGACTGTGCGTACGACAACTTGCATCAACTTGAAATGGAGGACTCGAAATCATATATCTTTGCGAACCGAATTTCGAATGTCATCCTGCACATAAGTAGGGTGTTTCTGGGTGTAGATTTGACCAGTTCGCTGGACGACTCATAATTATCAATCATTCCCAGACACCAGGTTTGCCCCAACTTAGTATGCGATGCGTGCCAGTGAACATTGAACACTGATGTCACTGAACTTTGCTCATCTAGAACCATCAGAGCCAATCATGCGCTTCTTCACATTCGCGACAATTTATGCCCTTCTAGTTTCCTCAGGTTTATACACTTCTCCCAGTCAATTTACTTAACTTCACTGAACTTGGTTCTTGCAGTGGTGCATGCCCTTCGGCTGTGTCCTTTACGAAAAACCGATCCCCCCTCCTCAAATGAACTGGCAGTCCGCGCTGCTTTTGAAGGAGGCAAGTTCTGAATGACGTTGTCCTCTATATTGAGCTGAGTCCTGACAGTTGTGCAGTTCGGTTCCAGGCTAAAACCATGCAAATAGCTTTTCAAAACTATGACGACAAGAAAGGCTACTTCATCCGAGCCTTCGGCACAGACCACAATAAGGCCGGTATCGAGGCCGTTATCAAGAAATTGAATGCACCTCGGATGTTCGTGTTCGCCTATGTGGAACCGTTCATTGATGATTCGATGCAAGATGTATACGCAACTGGCTCTTTCGGAGATATCGGCAACGATCCACGCGTTTGGGCGCTTGCGAGTCGTCAGCGGCACAGTGGTATTAAATTTGGCTCCCTTTTCTTCGACTGTTGAGTTCTCAAACTATTCATACTGAAATATGCTCATATTACCATCACAGCGAAAACGTCGAATGCCATGCGTATCAGCGAATTCCTTAGAGTGGCAGTAGGAGACATGGCCTTGACTGGTAAATGTTATCATCAATGCTTTCCTGAGCCAAGTGTTCTGACTCACGTTCATAAAGGCAATGTACTTGCATATAACCCTACAGACGTTCCACGCACATACACAGTCATAAAACAAGATGGTTACGGGCAGAAAGATGAGAAATTCACCCTGCCTTCAGGTATGTGGGTTTTGTCATACATGTCTGTTGTTACTGATTCTCGTTGTCATAGACAATGGTGCGCCTCCGAACCTTGCCCCAAAGACCTAACAGACTCACGGTTTTAGATTATTTAACATTTCGAGACAGCATCACCAATATTCACGACTATTCAGTGGCCTACAGGAACGTAGCTTATCACTGGGGTGCATTGTCTCCATTAGCTGACAACTTTCTATCCCTAACAGGGAATTGGGGGTGTTGTGCGGGAGTGATAAGGAGCTCGCTGATCAAGCTATACCGGCCCTACGTGCTGAAACCGAGATGTTGAGGAAGCCCGATGGCCAGCTCGGTTATGAAACCAAGATGCGGAGGAAGAGGAAGCCCGATGGTGAGCAGGACAGTCACAAGAAAGTACTGGTCCGGAAGGGAAGCTATACGGGCCCTACGTCCTGAAACCGAGATGTTGAGGAAGCCCGATGGCAAGCTCGGTGCTGAAATCAAGAGGCGGAGGCGGAGGAAGCCCGATGGCAAGCAGGACAGTCACAAGAAAGTACTGGTCTGGAAGGTTCCGACTGGGCAACTTGCCCTTTAGTTTCAATTTATATTACATTTTTATTTATTTATTTTCCATATTATAAGAAGTCCTGCACAGACGCTCGAATAATCCGTGAAAACTATCGTCATAGACAGGCCCTCATATTCTGGAACAAACTATTTTCAGTCCATACCTCATAATTCAGCCTAAGCTTCGAAGTCTGTTGTCGCGTCTCTAATCTTTAAACAGTTTCTTGAGTAACTATCTCTTCTGAAATAAAACTTTGGGGCTGTGCGCCATTGCTCAGACACTGAGAGGTAGAACAATGGAATAATGGAGCCAGTCAACACTTGCGTATTGGGTTTCGATGATGGTTTCAGGATTGTTACCGGCAGAGATACCGTCAACAATCTGGACTTATAAAAGGGCGCAGCATCGTCTCCCAGCGCTCACACTCATTATCCCATATCTTTGGACAATACCCCATAGTCTCGAACAGGTTGGCTTCAACGTCGATCCAGACGATGGAACTTGAATTAGAGGAGTCCTGCACGCCTGCACTGGTTTTTATGACTAAAATGCTATCGGGAACATGCGATGAGTAGACTCACCTTGTTGCCAGCCAATTTGCGATCATTTCTGACCTGTTTCTGTCATCAAAGCCAGGTGTGTCGACGAAGATCTCGAGATATTATTTTTGCAACGGGAAAGATGTGGGAGAGTCTCGACTGTGTGGTTACTAAAAAACGATCCGGGAATCCGGGACTATCATCGCACGATTGGGGCATTGTGCTAAACATTATTGTACCCATCCACTTGCCGTGGCTGGGCAAATTGGTGCGATCGCTGACCAGTGACTTCGGTACTTACCATTCCGACTTTGGCTTGCATAATTCTCGTCATAAGCAGCGGCAATGCTACAATAGAGTTGCTGGGTGATGGCGAGCTGCCCCGGCGGAAAGAAGTGAGGATGTTTTGTTGCGTGGGTATTTCAACAGACACCAAAAGACCAACATCGAGATTTTTGCTGTCGTCGAGTGAGACTCAGTGGAAGAAATCGGGCTCGAAGTGGCACGGGCGACCGCTTGATTTGGAAAGAGCACCTGTGAAGCCCAACTAACGCCTCCTATTAGAGGTGGACAAGGGTCTGTGTCCCTCTCTAAGTCGAGGGGTTTAGGGTGCGGTAGGGCCTCCTCCTATATTTCTCAGGTAGAGTGGGGGTAATATAGAGCGTAGTTTTGGTCTCTGTTTGTAGTCGTTGTGGTTGCCATCAGCAACCATACCTGAGCTCATCGTGTCAGGCGATGAGCTCGACTTTTTCACTAAATCTTGAGATATACCGGGCAGCAAATTTAAAGAATGAAATTAATCAAACATAGTAGCACATATATATATATATGAATTCAAATTGCTTTGTGCTACGTATAACCCACTAGTCACTGTCATCAGTGGAGTCATTGTCGGATGACTCGACAATCTTCCTCTTCTTCCTGGCCACCATGCTTGACTTGGAGGGCCCGGCCTTCTGCTTCCCAGTGCGACGAGGCGGTATATTTTCATCATCTTCATCGTCAGACAAATTCTTTCGTTTACGAGACTTTCCCTTGTCTGATCGTTCACGGCGCGGCTTTCCGATGACCTCTCCGTTCCCTTGACGGTTTTTGATATCGTTCAGGTGCGCTTGAAGTTGATGCTTGTCTAGTTTGGTCCATTTGCACTCCCCACATTTCAAGGCATCACGGAGCCTGCAAATGTCAGTCATTGTGCCAATATGTGACGGATTGACAAATTTCTCATATGTCCACCCCACCAGTTTGACCTTGTAGCGCTCAACAATGGCCGTGTCGTAGTTAGCATAGTTCATGTCAACTTTTTTCGAACCTGTTGCCATACCTGTGTGATGTGGAAGTCAGAGCTCTACAATACAAGTGTTGGAATACTTACGAACACAGCGTAAAGAGCCAAAATACGACGACGGCATATTCCGATCAAATTGTGACAATTTCTGTAGATATGCTCAGAATGTACGAGGAATGTGTCGGCGAGCAAATTGACGTACCTTTATCCAAATATGATGAGTATATGGTGACCATTCGACCAGAATTGACCGGACAATTTACGAAAATATGCTAGATGAAATACTACCTAGCTACCTACTTCACCGGGACTTGTCCGGGCGTTGCAGCCTCGACCCAAGTTCCCCAGCCCTACTACAGAACCTACCCGTCCTTGTATTGAGGTCTCCACCTCTCCTCAGTTTTCAATGTTCACAATCCCTTGAAAAGGTCTTACGGGACCTTTCAAGTTAAACATGACAGCGTTGGGTAGTTGTTGCTCCGTTCAATTTTTCCACCTTGTCAACTCTTTTAAAAAACATGTATTCTCGTTGAAACCCTGTTATTACTAGTACGTACACATAGCAGCCGAAAAACGCACGGAAACCATATGGAAAGCACACGGAAAGTATACGGAAAGTATACGGAAAGCATACAGAAAGCAAACGGAACGAGGCCACAGCCTGAGTCTACTTCCTCGCCTTGCGCTTCGGTTTGACCGTTTTCTCCTTCGTTGTCGTCTTCTTCTTGCTCTTCAGCACCTTGACACTTGTGTTTTCCTCCACTGATTTGCTGGGATCTTTGCTGGGATCTTCATATTCGTTTTCGCTGGAGAGACTGCTGCAAGAGTCAAGCTCGCCGCGTGAGTCCGAAATGACAGGTTTGTGATTGCCAGTACTGAGGTCGGTTTGCTGTTTTTTCGAACTTGAATGCTGAGGTTCGTTGTTGTGATTTTCGGTAGAAACGGGAGGCAGGGCGGCCGAGTCAGTACTGTTTTCCACCGGAGGAGGAGCCTGTCCTGTCCCATAGCGCCGCTTCAGTCTTGCTGCAAGAATGTCCTCGAGATCATTGTTTTCTTCAACTGTGAGGTCTTTGATAACTCTCGTCTTGCATGCGTCCTGCTGTAGTCCAGGTACTTGCCTGATTATGACAAAACGATGAAAATCATTGTCAGAACATTGAAATTTGACTCACTGGTCCCACCACTTCAACGTTTCAACGCACCATGCATCGCCGGGATCAGTTTCAAAGAGTTTCACAATATCATAGAAGACTCTTTTTGCGTTGAACGTTGGAGTGGTAGCGAGTGCCTAGTCACGTGATGAGGCTCCCACGGTTCGTTGTAGATAGATCCCTGTCAGTAGTCAGTCCCAATCAAGCCTTCCTCGCCAGCTCTCCAGCGAGACTCTCCAGCTAGCCCCCGGAGCGGTACCTCCGTACCACTCCAACGTGGTGATGAGAGCGGATTCGAACACAGCCTCAGTCTTCAGCAATTTTCAGCGACTTCCTGTGATCTCCAGTGAATTTTCAGCACCCCAGCGATTTTACGTGTACCGAGCACAGAGCACAGAGCACAGCACACCGAGCAGTTTCCCGAACACCAAGCAATTTTCCGAGCACCGAACCATTTTCCGAACATCAAACATTTTCATTTTCTCGATCCACTGCCACACAAATGACTACTAAAAAGAAACGAGCGAAGAAGGAAAAAACGCGGCGGAAAACCACTATAAAAAACGAACCGCAAACCACATCGCCAACGGCCCACGCCAACCACACGCAGCCCACAGCGACGTGGACCCCAATGAGAGCAACCACGACGCCCACTGCCCCGGTGCCCGGCAACGCCACTCGAACACCACCCGGCACCTCCAAACGTGAACATTCAACAGCCCCGTCGCCCCACCTCGCTAGTTCCAACCGCGTCAAGCCAAAAACGACGTACGGGCCCCGAAACTCACCACCATCACCGTCCCACATCGCCAACCACCTCCAAACCGAGCGCGGACGCGAATCCCCAGCGCCCGCGGCTCTCGCCACCCCCACCCCCAAACAACCTGGAGCAGAGCGCAGCCGCAAGCTCCCACCAAAATACCCCAACCCAAGCATCCAAACGGCATCCACGCGCGAAAACGCGCCCCAGCACACCACAGCGCGCCCACCTCCACCAGAAACGACGACGTTCGCGCCCGAGCACGCCACGTCGTTATTGCCCACCCAAATGGCCCCACCCTCGCTGCAAAACGCGTCAGAACGCGCCCCAAAGCCAACTGCCACGTTCGCGTCCCCCACCCTCGCAACCACGCCCCAAGTCCCCACAACGTCAACGGCAACCCCGTCTACCGTCTCGCAGGCCCCAACGCCGTCCGCACGCGTGCCCATCACGCCCAACACAACTGCCACGTCACGGCTGCACCCAACGCTGCAGCCTTCGCCTTCAATACCCGGACCATGGCCCCAGCCTCCAACCACACCCACGTCGACCGAGAAACGGCCAACGCGAGCACCCGTGTGCCCAAACGAACCCCAGTCCAGCCCAGCTGCTGCCGCCACGTCACCAACGAACGTGAAGCACCACCAGCACCTCAGCCGCAACCCCAACGTACGGCCCCGCCCCCGTTGACCCAGAAACCACAGATGCCAATGCCGGTGTGCCAAGACGAGCCCCAGCCCACGTCAAACGCATCCACCACGCCGTCCCACAATGCCAACCACCTCCAAACCGAGCACGGACGCGAATGCCCAGCGCCCGCGGCTCTCGCCACCCCCAACCCAAAGCACCCCGGAGCAGAGCGCAGCCGCGTGCTCCCTTCGAAATACCCCAACCCCAGCGCCAAAAGCGGCCGTGAGCGCGAACGCCCGGCGTGTAGACCCAACCCCAATGCAAAGCCAACCCCAGAGCCCTGTCCAGCGCCCGTTCCATCCCAGCCTGCAAACTTGTCCCACCCCGACCCAAAAAGGTTGCACGAGCGCGAGTGTTCAACGCCCACTGGCATACCCACTCCCAGCACCGCGAAATCAGCCTCGAAACCCTTCCTACACGAACGTCTCGCGCCTACACCGTCTCGACCCACCATCCCCGCCTACCCTGACCCAAAACCAAACCCCCAACGCGAGCATCTCGCCCCCACACCGTACCACGCTTCCAACAACCACCAAACACACTACGACGGCCGAGCATGGCCTCTGCCATCCCAAATCGCGGAGATCCTCGCAGGAGAGAACCGAAATGAGAGGGATGGTGCTCCGAGGCGAAACATCAAAGGGCAAGATGAGAAAAAGCAACAACCCGCGAGCACGGAGGCACATACTGGACCTGCGACTGCACACGAGGCAGACCCACCTATGGCCACAAAATGATATGCCGACACGTCTACGCAAACGGAACCCGTGGAAACACCACCATCAGCATACCACGACAATATCCCTGCCCCGAAAACCCAAGCCGTCCTTGCATTCAACATTCCCTGTCAAAACCATACCTGGCGTGACACCCGCCCCACCCACACCCCTATTTGGCGACCGAAGAGCATCCCTACCCTCACCTACCCCCGAGCGCAAAATCCATGGTCCACGCTTCGCTACCGTCACCGCCGTGTCCACCCTCAAAACCTTCCCCCGAGATACCCCGTACATAAAATCCCACCTCGTTGTCAACCATACCCAACACATTTCGACAACTCCCCATTCCGAGTACAACCCCGCCATCTTCCCACCATCTCTATGCGAAACTCATCAAAACTTCCAGCTTGTGTCCACGACGTTTCTCCTGCCTTTTCCCAACCCTCTGTTTCCTTTCCATCTTTTTCTGGACAAGTTCCCATTCCCTTTGATCCCAGTCTTGGACCTCCTTTGCTAGACCCCAGTGGAGTAGACTAGTTTCTTTTTCAGTCTTTTTTCCTCTTTCTTTCCTCTTCCCTTTTTTTCTTTCTTTCTTTCTTTCTTTCTTTCTTTCAGGTCTTCGATAGCGACGAGGACGTCGCTATGAGGGAGGGGGGCAATTGGAGTGGTAGCGAGTGCCTAGTCACGTGATGAGGCTCCCACGGTTCGTTGTAGATAGATCCCTGTCAGTAGTCAGTCCCAATCAAGCCTTCCTCGCCAGCTCTCCAGCGAGACTCTCCAGCTAGCCCCCGGAGCGGTACCTCCGTACCACTCCAACGTCCCATCTAAAACCGACCAAGTGCTGCTAGAGCTAATCATGAACCGAGCCTGAGGGAATATCAACAAGTTTCGCTTATTAGATTATTCGCTTACCTGCACTGCGGCATAAGCTATTGTGCGTGGTGTGACATTGGTCAACCGATGGATCTTGGCCTTCGGTGGTTTTGTTGATTTGCGATCATTTGGCGACAAGGCCGATGCAGGTCCAGTAAATAAATGACGATAAACCTGCACAAGACATGAAAATTCAATATTCAATAGCCAATACAATTACTAGTTACTCACACGGACTAATAGAAAACCACGTAGAAAACCTTTATCTTTTTCCTTCGGATCATACATCGTTTCGTCGTAGAGAAAGCTGGGCCACTCGACACTGGTGATCTTCACAGACCCATCCTTTATCCTATTCGTCATCGATCTGATAGATAATGAGACATTTGTACTAAAACATAGTATAAGAGACTTACTTCGGATCACGATCGAAGTCCGTTAGGCAGCGCATTGGGCAAAGTAGTCTTGCTGTCGTTGGGTGATTGAATCCCCTGACCGATTTTCCTTGATCTTTTGTTATTGGCGGTGAGACTTGCGAGCCAGGGTCCTTGCATATGTAAGCGACTCCAGCATTTCTTAAGCTGGCTGTATCGTCGGCACGAGCATCGCCTGCTGCTGTAACAACCTTGAGTGAAGTCATGGTCAGTTTTAAAATTGATTCTTAAAGCATATATGCGTGCCTTGGCGATGAATTTTTTCCTAGCACCGGGGTTCTGATGTAGACTTAAGACAACCTCAGCGAGGCCAGGGACCGACTTAGAAAACGCCTCGTAGACACGTTGGAAATAATCTCGATCATCAGTATCGCTAGAGCAGTGTGAGCACATAGATGGACAGTTTCGAGGCACAACGTACGTATTCTCCAAGTCTGCTATGGATCCTTGATTCATTTTCATGCCAGCATCCAGAACCGCTGTTAAGTTCACAAAAGTGTCAAAACTAGCAGGAAGCCAACGGGCCGCATGCGTGTATCTCTCCATGGGGTCGTTTCTTCGTCAGTGGTTTCAGCGGGTCATCCCAACTATCCTCTTGTGTTATGGAATACCCACCTATCTCACTTGCGCGACACATCCGCTTTGCCAAGGCTATCAACAAGGACTTGTACAGTATTTGAGGTCATGGAGGTTGAGGGTTAAAGACGTGATCAGACTTGACGTCATTTAATTATTACAATACAACAAAACTTAAAAAACATGTATTCCATGTGAGAAGTTGCGAACTACTGCCAAATGTTTGCAAGTTACTGAAAGGTCGTGTAAAAAAAGATGTAAGACTCGAAACAAGTTAAACAAGTCACCTGTATATACCTGCCAGGCTGTCAAGACACGATCAGCTCGGAGTCTTTTCACCCGTTATCCTTTTCATATTGCTAGTATTTTTCCTAGGCGTCCTTGAATTCGATTCCTCTATTAGCTAGCAGGTAATTTGTTAGTACAAGAACTTACGGAGTTTCGGGTTCCGTTGTGCTTCCAGTGTGATCCCTAGCAAGGATGTGAAGGTCAGGCGATATGGCGCGTTGTTGGGTTGATGGAATCGTTAGCTCAACGGTCTAGGAGAGTGTTCGTCAGCATTGTACCATTAATCAAACAGAAAACGAGACATACAACAGGTCCGGAATGACGAGGGACAAATGTGAAGCGGAAAGTTTGGGAGAACACAGAAATGAAGTCGTAGCCTGCTGGTAACTCGATAACAAAGGTATTGTCTCTAGTTGCGCGGTGCGTTTGCCTTGGCATGATGGTGGTTTGTGAAAAGGATTTTCGGACATCACCGGTGAGGTCCAGTGACTACTGATGAGCTTCTTCGGAAGTATATATCTGCAGCGCAATTAATTAAAATTGTCATTGTAATTCAGAGATATACACAGGTGCTTACCAGCGCAGTTTCTGATCCTTTTTCACACCATGAATATCGATCCTTTGCTGCTGAATTTACCTCCCGAACCTGGTGCTCAGCAACAGCGACAATTCCAGCAAAAAAGAGGTGTAGTCACGGCGGGTGGTGCCTCTTCACGTCCCCATGTGCAGCCATCCGAAACTGTGTTTGTTATCCCTTCTGCCAGCGGACCTGCGGGCAATGAAGCAGTTCTTACTGCACCACGCCCACCTGGCCCAGTCAGCTCAATTTATCAGATCGCAGCAGGAAATAAACTCAGCAAAGAGCATGTCGTGCGTGAATTTGGTCGGATCGAGACGAACATACAAACACTCGAATACGAACTACAATTGGTAAAAAATGAAAACTTAATGTTGAAAGCTTCAATTGCACGTACCCAGGGAGAGATGGAACAAAATTTCGAGAGGCTCGAGAAGAAGTATGATGAACGCTTAGCTGCTCTTGCAATCGCGACCCAGCTGCAAGCCAAGGCTGTTGTCAGTGACGAGGACTCTTCAGTGGATGAATCTGATGGTGAAGAATTGACCTTGGTAGAGCAAAGGGTCGCAAATGCTCAGCGCGAGGCAAAAACAAGTGCAGAAGCATCAGGTCATTCGAAAATAAAGGTATTAATACACTTACTTAACGAAAAGATGATAAACGATCCATCAAACAGCAACTTACGAACATCATGTATTGCAAGTTCCTGGGCGTCTCGAAACTTAGTGAAAAGAGTGACTTACCTGTTGTTGGAGACGACTTCGATGAAGATACTGTACCATTGGTCCAAGGTTCGAAAGAAATCCGTCAGGTCCGGTTCTTTTGGGACAAATCATTCAAGGATCAACGCAACCACAAAGCAATTATGAAACTCGCATCTTTTGCAAAATCGCATGGAAAAGAGTATGTTGCGGAAGCCGGAGAGTACCTTGATGTCATCAAACAAGGCGATCTTGAAGCCAGGTTCATCACGAAATATCAGGCACTGCAGAAAATCTTTCGAGGCACCACTGGGAAAAAATCAACAAAACCGGGTGGAGAACTTACAAAACCTAAAAGGGACAATCGTGCTCGTGGAGTGAGTAGTATAAAGACGAAGTAGAAAGCAAATACTGACTATTGAATACAGAAACTTGAAGTGCGCGAGAGAAAACGGAACACTCTCCCGCCTGAATCTGAATGGCGCTCTGCAAAATATAACACAGCATTCACAATGCAACAGATGTCTGACGATGAAGATACCTTCACCGAGGATGGTGTCCTTCTACCGAATATGTACACTTCACGGGCGCCAAGCAGCCGTGCTGAGATTGTGGGTGGTTCCCGCTACGTTCGCTAAAAATCACTCATATTTTCATCAGGTAAGCCAAATGTTCAATGAGATCGATCAGGTCGCAGATGTCCGCTCATCTGGGCAGTTTGTCAAACGACAGAGAGGGCCTGTAAAAGATCAGCCACCCCCAATCACAAAAACGCTCAATGGACGTGCCCGCAGATGGATGGTCAACCCAGATTGGCTGAAAGAAAATCCCTCTTTTGATGTTCCGACTCGCATTGCCGATAATGGAAGGCTTTGGGGCGATTTGAACGATCCCGAGGACACGGCAGCACTGATCAAACAAGCAAAAAGTGACAAAGCTGAATTGCGACTGAAACGAAAAAACAAGGACACTGGCACTGGTAGCGAACAGG
Source organism: Hygrocybe punicea (assembly GCA_963556145.1). NCBI lineage: Eukaryota > Fungi > Basidiomycota > Agaricomycetes > Agaricales > Hygrophoraceae > Hygrocybe > Hygrocybe punicea. Next base: position 2,465,077 of record OY744461.1, on the reverse strand, counting down.
AAGCTCAGCCTGCAAAAAAGAAAGGGAAGAAAGGGAAGAAAGGGAAAAAGGGGAAAGAGAAGAGGCCAGCTCCGATGAATTTACAAGGTAATGATGGTGCAGCAAGTGAAGACGACTTCTACGACTAGAAAATGTCCACATCTTGATCATCAAGGTCCTCGAATGCTTCGTCCGGCTCTGCTCCGTTCTGCATGGTTTTGTCAAGCTCGCAAAGAAATAGCTGTATAGATAAAGATACGTACTTGATCAAAAGATATTGTGATCCAAATGTCCCATTGAGATTGTGAAAGACGTGCCGGCATTAAGGCGAGAGGACAGTTGATCGCTTTGGCCGGAATGCACTCAGGCATATGAAATTGATTGGCAGGGGATACGTAGATGCCCAAGACAGCGGAGCTGTACATATACACGTTCAGTAATAAACTCAGAGAGCGGCTTATCGGGCTTACAACATATCCCAAGGAAGGGAAGGAATAGAATCATCCGAGCAGAGTCTTCGAACAATGGCACATACATGCGGTGGTTTGTTGGCGTTCGGGATTTGGATGGCAAAGAGTTCTTCTATCCTTACAGGCACTCGGCCACCATCTCGTTCGATGAACACAAACTTGTCGAGTTTACTCCGTTCATTTGATGCGGCTCCATATCGAAGGCCATCCTTGCGAATATAGGGCAAACGCCTTGCAACTTGAGATCCCATAAAGACGACGCCGTCCTGAAATGAAAATTCGCGTCGAAGGGAGAGCTCAGGCCAAAGATCACAACAATATCTGAATAAGAGGGAGTAGACGTCTGGATCTTCAGCATTGTGGTCGGGTATGGACACCTGGTGGAGGTCGACAGGTTTTGGCAGTCGTTTAGGAAGGGAGACTGAGTCAACCGAAGCCTCACTCCGAAATATTGCAATCTGTGTCATCATCGAACCACGCGAGGCTTCAGCTTTGATAATGTGTTCAACCATATTTCGCTCATGTTGCGATGCATCGGGAGGGAGGGCGAGAAGGAGCTCATATATCAGGTGGGTTTGGACCCAATTTCGAAGCATGGTGAGTTCCATCTCCCCACCATCGTGCCCATTGTGATTGACCTTCTCCATCATGCCATTAAAGCGTTCGAATGCAAAAAGCCACCACCCGTAGACGGGCCCAAAACATTTGATCATGTTAACGAAGTGCATAGCAAGATGGTGACTTATCGTTGGTTTAACCCCAAGCGCTAGTAGACGGCGACAATAGTTCTCAAAGTACACGTGCGCGGCCTGCGCTTGAGCCATCGAAATTTTTCTGGTTGTGAACATACGGACACTGGCACAGAGGAGAAGAATCGCATCGTAGAGGGATTTACGTTTCCGGGAGTGTGTTGTCTTGATCACTTCCGTAGTGGATACTGGTGGTTCGGTGTCAGGAATACTGCCATGTTCGTCCCTCCATGCTAACCACAGTACGACAGGAGAAACTGTGAGGAGGCGTCGCCATTCGTCTGCTTTCTTGAGGGATTGATTTGCTCCAAGCTGTAATGTTACTTGAAGTACTCCATTAAATGACTCAAAAACTTGAACTCACATTTTTTGGGAGTCTGGTTACGTGACTGGGCCATAAAATTGAGTTTATTGCATCCTCGAATCGTTTCTTTGATGAATTGAGACCATCCGCACCCGGAAACATGTGTGCAGCAAAAAGGATGCTCATAAAGAGGAATGCGACAATACCTGGAACAGTGGAACGTTAAAGTGTCAAACACATGTCTATATAACAAAACGGACCTACCAAGGAACATAGCGTGCATGAAATCAAGCACGGTCTGACGGGAAGGCCGCCATCCTGGAATGCGGTCCATTGCACAGAAACGAACACCATGATTATCGAGGATATTTTTGCACCGGGCTGGTGGTGCATCCTTGGAATAGAATTTCTGCTTCAGCATTTCAAAATCATTTCGATAGACGAACACTATCAGAAAACGCTATCAGCATTGTGATTGCATCAACAACACAAACTTACAGTTGGGATTATAACCCTGCTGTCTTTCAGCATCAAGGAGTACGCATCGGCACCATATGCAGGGATAAAAATCGTGACTGTGAGCAGCAGTCCCTGATATCTTTCGAGCAGCTGGGGTGTCGCAGTTGTCGCATACAAAATCAGCGTGAACATCCTCTTTGACAAGTTCGGTGTCAGTCTCATCGTATATCTCCATTTCTATACCTTCCTTAAGCGCTCGCACATCTCGGACAACCACCTCCATGCAGTTGTTAAGTTGTTGAGTGGTGGGCTCAGCTGGCCCAGGCGTTATGAATGGGCAAAATGTGTTGACTTGTAAGAATCGCTGATCCCGAAGGAGGTCAGCTATAGTAATGTAAACCGGACCTGTTGAGTGTGGACGACCTTCAAGGGTGCCAAACCTGGAGCAAGACGAGTGAGATATGTAGTGGAATAAATGAAAAGATAACGCACCAATCAATATTCACAACGAGATGTAAGCCAAAGCGGAAGTCCGTTAGGTTCCGTTCCATGCCATCACCAACTGCAGTGTCACGAACGGTGCCGTAGTTACCAATTTCACGCTTGATACCGGTTCTCAGCTCATGCCAGACCTGCCCATCGTGCATATCGGTCATTAAGAAGTTCTCGTCTTCATTCTGATTCCTAGGTGTGTTTCGGCTGTCACGAAGAAGCCTGCGGAAACCTTTGCGGCGGACCATACGACGAATCCAGTGCAGAAGAGATACGTGAGGAATAATCTTGATGGGAACACGTTTCGGTTGGCCTTTCTTATCCTTTTCAACTGTGAAGATGATACCGGAGCATTCGGATACAGAGCACCGAGGAGTAATTAGCTCGAGCAGTTCTTTCGGGCTGTGGTGTTTCCAGCACTGTGGACAGATCGCATATTGCACTATCCACTGATCAGGGTCGATACCGAGGCATCTCTTAGCACTAATAAGTGTGCGGACAGGACAAGGGTGAGCAGGAACAGCCCCAGCAGCGTCAAGAGCGTTGAGCGTCCAGTTCAGATTGTCAGTAGTCTGTTTAACTGGCATGTTACCTACCACATTGTTTATAACGGCCTGAAGATATGCAATCCGGACACAGGGAGGCTCGTTCTCAGAATATGCTCGTGGAACAGTGGTCGCACTGTCGTCAGGTTCCTGGGATAAGTCTGAAGTATCGGGGAAGTCCACCTCTCGGTAAACTGTATCAGAAGGTAGGGCTACATCCAAGCCGGCAGCAGATATCCGAGTTGCTTGTGGCCATCTTTCAAAGACCGGGTTTGTCTCAGGGTCGACATCCATATGGTCCTCACGACCATCGAGGCCAATTCTGTCATCCGAGTCTAGGTAATCCTCCGGACTTGTGGAAGGATAGTTCGAGATGTCGCCCAAAGCTGTTCCGTCATTAGGATGTCCGGAGGAAGAAGCAGGAGCGGCAGCCTGGCCAGTAGCCTCAGGTCCTGGACCGTAGTGTCTAAGGTGCTTTTTTGCGAGTTTGGGGTTGATCTTGCGTAGTAAAAGCGGTTTCCTAGAGCATCTGAGACAGAGACAATAGACGTCGAGAGCCATAGCAGATGGCAGATAAGTGGCAGGAAGCAATATGTATACCAGGACGCGACTAAGATTGCAAGTCACGTTATGGAAAAATCACTAAGTCCTCCTGCACAAGTCATATTACAAGCAAATTTTGGTAACCTCTAGGAACTACGAAGATACGCTACCGATACATTTTCAATCCAGCATATCCTCATCACATTGCGATCAAATTTTTAAATCTACGAGAATTCGACGAAATCGTATTTTGGCGCTTTACGCTGTGGAAGGCCAGTGAGTATCATCTTGGTGCATTCCTTCCGAATGGATGCCAGAGTATCGTGGTCAACAGTATCTGTCACGTACGTCGGCCGACAACGACATTATATGACTCGGAGCAACACTTACTTTTTTCCCTTGCACAAGCCCACTGTTCGAACATTCGCGTAATGTCCAATGGATCCAAGTTCAATGTTTCCCGCATGAAAATGTCGCACTCGGCAGTCCCAAACCAAGCCGGTTTCGCCGCATCATCAACATGGCCACGGCTCAGGAAGAAAAAGGCATATATTCCCGTGTGCTCTGACAGACTATCAAGCTAATGATTCGGATTTATCAGCTGAGTAATACAAGATGAAATACTAATGTCGCCCTAACCTCAGAAGTAATGTTTTCAACTGTGAAGCGGATATCCTGTGCGGCGGCACGATTCGAGGGTCGGGCACCACTTCTTTTCAGGTCGCGATACTTCAAAACTTCATCTTTCAGGCGTTTCTGTTCTTCGGGGGAGAGATTTTTGTAGGTGTCATCTTCATTGGCCATCCTCTTGAGCTCTGCTAACTTCAGTTTTTCACCCGTTGGTAAACCTGGTATTAGTGATTAGCAAGTAAGTACTATGCTTTAGCGTCAAGAACTCACTCTCGTTCACTTCCATAGCTTTGAAGTGTGCAATCGCATTGGGCAGGGTAGGTGCGCGGGTTTTTTTGTATGTTGTAACAGGATTGATAAGCTTCTTCACAAATTCTGGTTTGACGTTGTGCTCATCAGCAATCTCCTTCACCTTGACATCCAGCGCTTCAAGGTATTTGTCTACATCCTGCATGAGAAGAGCCCGGCTGGCGCTCTTGCTCTCAGCTGCCAGTTTGCGCGATGCCAACTGTGCCTTGGTGAGTTTTCGTTTCGGCCTGGATCGGGCAGGTATGACATCCCGCGTTGGGTTCCTCGTAGCCCAATTGTTGTCCCTTGGTGCGTCCTCATGACTTTGATTTTCTTGTGTCTCGCTGGTTCCTCCTGGTGCAGTTGCTGGAGTGGGGTCTCCGCTGCTCTCTGCCAGAGCTGGGTCTCCACCATTTGTGGTGCTGACAGCTGGAGCCAGGTCCACGCTATTCGTCGTGCTTGCTTGCGTCGTGCTTGCCACTGGAGCTGGATCTCCACTATTCGTTGGGCTCACCACTAGAGTCAGGTCCCCACCAGCCAGGTCTCCACCATTTGGCGCTTGACCATTCATCATGCCACCATCTCTGGCGCTCACAGGGCCTGGGTCCACACTATTTGCCGTGCTTGCCGCTGAAGCCAGGCCCCCACCATTTGCCATGCCCCCTGCTGGATTCAGGTCTCCACCATTCGTCGCTGGGTCTCCGCTGTTTGTTGTGGGTTGGTCTCCGCCGTTTGTTGTGGGTTTGTCTCCGCCATTCGTCGCTGGAAGGTCTCCACTGCTTGTCACTGGAGCTGGGTCTGTGGTATTAATTGCTGGAGTAGGGTTGCCGCTGTTCATCACAGATTTATGGTCTCTGACTGGGTTGTGGTTCGTTGATTTGGGGGGATTACTTAGGCTAGTGAGTATTTATTTATTTTTAGAACACAGCGTCCCTAATTTACACTGACAAGCGAGACGAACATGTCCATACCATACTTGGCCAAATTTGCCGATTTTTTTTTGGGGTAGGTCTCCGATGCCGTTTGATGTTCACTCAGCAACAACCGACGGGAATTTCCAGCATACTTTTCCTTTTTCAAATAACCTTACCAACCGCTACTTCTCTCTCTCCCCACGACAATCGGTTCTGTCCTGCTATGAAAAAAACAGGTATTTCTACTTCTTTTAATGCCCCTTCTCTTACAATTATGTGCTTACTTACTTAGATATTGCCTTGCAAATGGCATCGGTAACTTTGATGGAAAACAACGGCTCTCCTGACTCCCATGAGGCCGTTGGATCGCATGATGACCCCAGCCCACCGCTATACAGCCAACAAGTCCAAGTGAGGTCCCCGGGTCCCCTTCCTGCTCAGTCCCACACCAGATCCGGAGGACGCCGTGTTGCTTACGTTGTCACCAACGGGCGGCATCTTGGGGTCTTCTCGACCTGGTAAGTTGCATTCCTTCAAGTTCGTCTGCTACTGTTCCTGACATTCCAACTTTCAGGGATGAGACGAACGCTGCAACATCAGGCTTTCCACACAGCCGATACACCGGGTACAATTCTCTGCAAGAAGCCAATGCTGCTTGGGAGCGAGCTAAGCAGGCAGGCAGAGTTGGCCCACCTGGGAATGGAAACACGATGACTACCACTGCTCAGCCCTCCATGCCAGGAACGCCCTCCACGCTGGGAACGCCCTTGAACCCCAGACCAAATGCAAGGCACACCTATTGGGTCATCGTCCGGGGCAGACATCCAGGTGTTTATATTGGAGAGTACGTTCTTGTTGATTGATCTGAGGGTTACTGGTTTCTGACTCATTTGGCTAGGACCGAAGCTCTCAAAGGAATCGGTGATGCGGCAGGAGGAGTCATGGAACAGGCAGACTCCCTTAGCATGGCGAATCATTCATTTGTTCGATATTATATGGCCTCGGAAATCTTTGTTCTACCCCCTCCTATCTCAACTTGATTTTGGTGTCCCTTTTTCTTGCATTCCCATATTGTAACCCATTTGTTTTTGTATGCAATATGTTGCTCAATTAAATGGAACAGAAGTGTTTGCACAATAAGAGACCACAATATAAATAATGTCGGGAGTTGTTCATTTGTGTGTACAGATATAAAGACACGGGTTAGTAAAGACCTGAAGGAAAGAAGGTGAACATGCTATGGAGTAGTCTGTTCATGCATAAAGACGAGGATTGAAGGTGAACATGTAGGGAGTTTCTGTTTGTGCGGGAAAAGACTTTCGAGTCCAGCTGGCACATGTGACAGACTCAGACCACATCCGCCTCATGCCTTGTCAACGGGCTTCCACATCGTCCAAGTATGTCAAGGAAATCTCAACGCGCCATAAATCCAAGGCATGGCTTCAGAGCAAGACCTTGGGGCGGAAACAAATCACAGCGGCAAAACTTATCACAGCTGATCAGATTCAAGCATCACAGCCAGGTATGTCTGATATATCACACGATGGTCTTCCAAAGTTCACTATCAGTCACAGAGGATGAAAATTTGCTCACTATGGTGATGGAAGACAGTCCATCCAACCTTGATGTTGATTTTGCGATGCTTGACGAGATACTGGCAGGGGATGAAAGAATTGAGCTGAGTCACGCTGGCGGTGAACTGCAGGATGTCGAGGAAGAGCTGGAGACACTTGTTTCGGGAATCCGGAGGTAAGAATACAATGATCTTAATGCATATATATTTAACAATCTTTGGTCAGGCGGAAACGTGCTAAAGATTGGCGGACACGCCGGGACCAAACACGCAAACGCACTGAAGCTTTTGAGAAGCAAATTGAAGGGATTGTCAAGGCTTACATGACTTGGAGTTTCAAAGAGGCCAAACGTGATGATTCTATACACGAGGATGAGGACATCGCATCGACACATGCACATGCTGTGCGGGTGGTCGATCTATTTGGTAAGAGCTCCTAATGTTCTTGAAATTCCATACACTAAGCATTTAGAAGACGTTCAGCTACGAAGAGCACCCATACTTTCAACAGACCCAACAATCGCAGCCTGCCTCGTCCGGCAAGGTTATCTTCCATGTTCCCCCTTGAATCCATCAGTTGCAATCACCATCCGTGCAATGGAGTTTTTCCGCCTCTCACATTTACGTTGCCCTCATGTCTCGGTTCAGTCGTATGTTAAGACACTTTGCGATATGCACTCAGTAAGACCAGTTTGCTATCAATCCTTACTTTCTCAACATAAAGCACCAGGTACCCTTTGAGCGTTGGCTTTCACAGCAATTTTCAATCGCATATGATCTGTATCTAGATATACGGCGCAGGGTCGACTCTCTTGTCCGGGCTGCTCTTCAACGTGACTCCCATGACTGGCGCTTGGGCAACGCATGCCCTGCCTGTACGTACAAACTCAAAGATGAACGTACACTGAAGTTCAACATGCTATTTACCATGGATGGCAATGATTCCCTGAAACGAATCCTCCGGCGTGGATCCCCTGATGAAGTTACCGAAGAACAAATTGGACCAGTTATTGAACGTTACGACCCTCGTACACTGAAGACAGATTACTACATACCGAGAGATGATGTGGATAAGTGGGCTAAAGATGTTGAGCAAGAAATGATGCCGACTCAAACAACAAAGGTATGTGCTCTTGAGAAATATCTACATGCCCACTCTCTGAGGCCGTGAAACCCAGAACGACACAGATGACTTGGACCAAACCACTGAACTGAATCCCTGTGCTCACCGCTGGCACAATATGTCTACGGATGTCACCAAACGTATGTGGGGGGTGTTTGACGAGACTGGGATCTTTCTTGCACTATGTTGGCATGGTTTTACGCTTGTGATTGTTGACATGGTGCGCAGCGGCGAGTTGTGAGCTTTTTTTAAATAATTTTTCAGGTAATTCTTGCTAATAGCATTTATAATGCATAGGGCTAAGTATCCACTCGCCGTGGTTGAAAAAATGATCAATATTTTTGGCTCGAACCTTGGCGGGGGCTATGATATCGGCTGCAAATTTTCCACCACACTTAATCAAAGTGATCTCGGACCTCAGGCACTTCGACAAAATTACACATCCCTTGTTGGTGCCTTCCATGGGCACGCACATAACCGAATTTGCCAGCTTTCGCACCTTGCAACATATACCGAAGGACTTGGCCTTGAAGACCTTGAGGGTTGTGAGCCTGCATTCTCTCGATCAAATGCACTGGCAGCTTCACAGCGCCATTCAAGCCGTTTCCATCGCCACCAAGACATTGTTACCTATTTTCAGCACATGGACAAGACAGATATTTATCAGTCCCTGAGTACGTAAGGTTTTTCTTATTATTGATCACCGGGCTGAATTGATTCCGAAGGCACGTTCCTCCTAAATAACTACAAACGAGCACTCGAGATTCTCTGCACCGCCCCCATTGCCCTGGAAAAGGCCAAGAGGGATCTTTCCATTGATGATGATTCTGTGTTCAAGAGATGGCTCTCCGAAGAGAGAGAATACCTGCAGGGTTTGAAAACCGAGCCAGTGGTTGAGACCTTAGAGATGGAATACTGTCAAAAGCTGGTTGCTCTCCAAGCGAGCCAGTATGTGGTTGACTTCTTATTGACTATGACAAACTGATGTGCAGTAGGAAAACCCTTGAAGCGGCTCAGCAGTTATGGGTACAAGCTACACCTCAGACCATGTCGCGAGGGAATCGCGATAACACTCGTTCACTAGAGACTAACCGTCGTCATGCACTTGAAGTCTATGAAAAAAACCTGCAATCTGTGCAGGATCTGGAGAAGAAACTCGAAATCACGGAGCGGTGGAAGATTGGGAGCCCTAATTGGCGGGCGGCAGCCAAACTTGTTGTGGCACGAAAATATCAAAAAGCACTCGATAATCTCGAGAGCCTGGTGGTTGCACGGATTTTTGAGCTTACAAAAATGAATATGTCCCAGACAGGTATGAAATGTATTCTTTATATTGACAGTGTCCGCTTACTATGTGCTTAGGATACAAGCTCCGTAAACACATTGCGAAAGCTCTCCAAGCACGTTCCAAGGCTGTCCGGGCTGCTTTGGACCGTTACAATGCTGCAGCACAAGAAATTGACCCGCCCCGACCAACTCTGCAGTGGAAAGACGTTGTCAATTATGTCTTTCTCTCTGAATTCGACCTCTTACGAGACGCCCGACAGGATGTTCGGACACGCCCTTGGGCACGCCCAGCTGGTCGCATGGCTATGGACTTGTATTTCAAAATTCAGCGAGCAAAGGAAGAAATTGACCGTCTCAACATTGAGATCCCTAGGGTGATTACTTACATCCGAGACGAGCGACGCTACTTACGCAAGAAGGAAGCCCAATATCGAGAATTAGATCCCCTTCTATCACACCAAATCAAGTTGTATCGCACAGAACGCTGTCGATTTGATGGACAACACATGCGCCGCTTCAAGAATATTGCAAAGCTACATGGTTTCACCGGTACAATCACCCCTGGTCAACATGCTCACAGTGATGTGGAGACCACAACAGAAAGCGATGCCGAAGACGATGAAGACCCCACCCAATCACACCCCGATACAGAGGACATTGAGCTGGATGAAGATGAAGTGGCCGATGAGGAGGATGAAGCTATTGGACAAGCCCTGCACAGTGTTATCCAGGTTTCTATAGACAGTTAAACTCTATCATATCGTAGTCTTACATTTTTTCTTGTGTCTGGTCTCAATTTTAGTAAAGAGATCAAATTTTAGTGACAAAGTCGAGCTCATCGCCTGACACGATGAGCTCAGGTATGGTTGCCAATGACAACCACAATGACTACAAACAGAGACCAAAACTACGCTCTATATTACACCCACTCTACCTGAGAAATATAGGAGGAGGCCCTACCGCACCCTAAACCCCTCGACTTAGAGAGGGACACAGACCCTTGTCCACCTCTAATAGGAGGCGTTAGTTGGGCTTCACAGGTGGGAAAGAGACAGAGGTGTTGTGATTGTTGTCGCCGTCGTTCGCTTTGTCTGCGGCGACTCCGCGCATGAGAGATGGCTAAACATGGACGCCGCTCACCTTGTGCATGCGCTTGACCCTCCACACTAGACTCATCAACCGTGACCGGAAGTGTTCACATTTACGGTCGCTTTATCATTCGTTCTCGTCATGGTAGCTGTGACTCGTTCTCGTTGACATGGGAACCTGGCTTGCGGTCTGGCGTACTGACGCCGTGGAAGGTCTAGCGGACTCAGAAGTTGATGTGGACAATCTATTCCTTCAGCGAGAGATGATCACGACCTGTCGGACCTGCACAAATTGACATTCGGACCCGTGACGCCTTGTGGGAATTGATTACGCAAAACGCTGATATAACCGTCCTCGAGGTTCGGGGACGCTCTCGAAGATTGGCGCCCAACATTAATATTGGGGTCGATGACCCGACAGCTGACATTGCGCCCACTAATAATGTCCGCCCATTAACTTGTTGGCGCTGACAGGTGTGGGAATTACTTCCAATTTTGCACTAACACCCGACTAAAATGCCTTTTACGGTTCGACCGATTTTCAACGGACCCGTAGTGACTCACATCCCGCTTCCCGCCCCATGTTGGACCCTAGACTAGTACGCGCTTGTGTCGTGCGCCCAATGTTTGTGGTCGCGGGTGGGTCCACCGACCTTCGTATAAGACGTTGACCTAGCAGACTAAACATGACTCAAAAATCACCAACCCATCACCCCTCCCTCCCCACGAACTTCCTCTGACTCGCCCAACATGCACTATGCCGCATCACCGACGACGATTCATAGCGATGCCTCCGCCAAAGTGTGGGGATCACAGTCACAGACGGTCTCATCGGCTTGGTCCGACCACACCGTTGACCAATCTCTCTTCATCCCTGGTCAAACTGTGTCCTGGAGCCCGACCACGCCATCTATCACATCGGTACCACTTCCCAGTGGTTCAAACACCGGAAATGCTTTCCACCGTACGTCCATAATTGGATTTTCTTTTGAGTTCAGCCCCCTGAATAGCTATTTTAGATGGCATTGCCACCCCGAACCCAAGGTCTGGCCCGCCTGCTCTGCATCCTGTATTAGTATACGACCGCGAGGGTCGTCTACTTTTCAATCTCATGCATCCTTTCGTGAACCTCCGCTTCAGGCCATGCTTCCCGCCGAGCGTGATGAACGAACAAGCGGTCGCTCCACGATCAGCGCGTGTGTGCATCAACGTTCCCGGTTTCCCAAGATGGACCGTCGAAATTTGCAACCCAACAGGTGTGACTGTTCGCGACGTGCTCGCGAATATGCACGCATTCTTTCATCATCGTGTGAGCAAGGACGAATTCGTCATGTTTCCCGCCACCATTCAGTCCAGTTCTGCATTTGCGTTCAACCAACGCACATTGCGAGATATTTCTGAACGGGCACAAGGCATGAAGAGGCTGGACTTTGTCTTTCCCAACATTTTTATTGTAGGCTTGAGCAGAGCCACAGACGGGTCCGATCGCTGGGACGTTCAGCTGTCTTCTGCCGTGCGATCCTGAAACATTCTCAAGTATTGGAATTCCCAGACCTACTATAACGTTTACATCATCCCGGAACACCAACATTGCAACCCCATCTCACCTTACTGTACTGGACGATTTAGTTAGAGCCGAAATACCCCCTCTCCGCCTTTCCTGCACTCCAATAATTAGTTCTCCCCTTCACTCTCAGCACTAATTTCTGTATCTTTATCTGTAGTCGTTGCTCTTTATTGTTTTCGGTAGTTTCTTGCTGTAGACGACTGTGTCAGCGACACTCGACTGTATCGAGTAGCTTTAGGGATTGTACCTTATATAAATTGATGATACCCATATACCTTGCTTCTACTCAGTTACTACTGTTTCTGCACAAGTGTGATTGGTACTATGACTTGAATCGAGCTCGACGTGAATGTAATCAAGGTATCCCCAAGCTTACTCTGGAATATCGCCAAAGCGCCGTCACGGTTATTCAGAGATACGGTCACTACTCAAATTCAACATCTCCTCAACAGCTGCTCCCCAATCCATGCCATCCCCATTGCCCACCGGAGCCTTCTTCTTCCCCGCCTTCCCGTTAGCTGAAGTGCCCCGCCTTCCCCCACCTCTACCAGCCACAGACTTTTTCCCAGACACTCGCTGCGCCAGGTACTTCACCTCACCCAACTCAGTCGTCGCTTGCGCACGAAGAAATGCCGCCGACTCCGCACGATGCAACAAGCAATCAGATTCCATGTACCCCTCGAGTGTGCCTTCCAGATCCCGCGTAGTACCATCATCATCCTCTTCCATTGACCGTCCATCCTTCCACAATGACCCCCCACCTGTTTTTGCAAGCACCTGCTCAATATTCAGACTCTCACCTGGCGGAATGGGGATTCGCTGTGAAGGTGTAACGCATGGCATATCTACCTCCTTCCGGAGCACGTTATCCACATCCACTGCTGAAAAGAACGCCACACCCTGTGGCAGGTCGTCCATTCCTAGTTTGTACGCAAACATGCTCCGCGTCCACAGGTTCGCAATCTGCAATGCAAGTGCTGCGCGATACCGGTCCGACTCGGCGACGAGGTACCGCAGTTCGTCGTGCACGGATATGAGGTACCGCGCATCGATGGCGTACTTGGCGATCAGGTGTTCCATCGCTACAATGAGCAAGTGCAGGTAATCCACCCCCGAAGACTGCACGACCCAGTTGATTCGCGATGGCATGTAGTCCGCGCCAAACTCTGCTGGGAGGTACTCCTTTGATAACGCGTATGTTACGCCACACCCAAGCGCAGGGGTCTGCGGGCGGTCCGAAAGCGCGATCTCCTCGAGTTTGTTGAAGACGAAGCTCTCCGTACCTCCGTACCAGAACTTGCGCCCGAACATGTCTGCCCGGTGCGTGTTCCTACCCTTGGTCGACGCATACAAGTTCTGGGCGAGTTTCTGCGCCTCTTCGGGTAGCATCGCTGCGTTACTTTGCAGGAGCAGCAATACCGCATGCCGCATTCCTGCGCCGTATATCCGCGCATAATTGAACACTTTGGCCTGGTCGCGTGATATTCTCAATATTGCGGCAGTTTTGGAGTGCAGGTCCGTACCAGCCGCCTTGGTCCCCTCCAGCGTCATCCACCCGAGGGCGGTAGCGCCGTGCATCCCAAACTGCGCATCACCCATGCAGCTCGAGATCCACAGCTCCTCAGAGTCGACATCGGCGCCGACGATTGCGTACCCCGGAGGCGCACGAACCATCGCTTTCAGCTCCGATCCGACCCGGTTCGCCTTCGCGTTGCTAGCCGTCAGCCACGTCTTCTCAATTGCGCGACGCGTGACCGTGCCCATCGTGATCACCTGCGGCAGGATCATCCCCCACTTTCCCGACCCCCCTTCCCCCGCACGGAGCCCAACATCGACTCCGCGCTCCCGATCTTGCCACACCACTACCTGCTTCGAAATTCTGTCACGGGCGCCGATCCAGTAGCTGCACTGGGCACTCATCTCGAGTGCCTCACGGGCCTCGTCCCCAGGGCTGCGCAGTGTCCCGTCTAGGGCATACGGGATGAACGCTTTGCCGAGTGGGCTCCCGACATTCGCGCTCTCGCCGTCCTTATGCGGGAGCTTGTGAAACGTGAACCCGCCGCGCAGCGTGGCCTCCTGAAGCACGTCATCTGCGGGGTCATGGAACTCGAGTGCGGGGGTGCGGGTTGTGGCGGTGGATTTCGTGATAGCGGCGGGAGAGGCGGAGGTGCCGTTGTTGGTTGAGATACGGAAGATCCAGCCGTGTTCGCGCGAGTGGAAGAGCGGCCAGCCGAGCCAGGAGAGCCGGAGGAGGAGCGGCGCGATACGGTTGCGCACAGTGACATCGAGTGTACCAGGTAAGAAGCCTTTCTTCGGCTTAGTCAAGTCCCAGTACCACTTGGGCCACAGCACAGGGATAGGTTTGAGAGATTTCTGAGCAGAATCCTTTGGGCGTATGGATCCCGGGCGGTTTGCGGATACGAGAGGCGTCCAATCGAGTTGCCGCAACCACGGGTCGTCTGAGATGTGTGCGGAATCGGTGTTCTCGAACGTACGCTTTGCGAGGTTGAGCACACATTCGGCAGTATGACCAGAGAGATCTCCACTACAGAGAGCCATTGCGAGTGGGAGGTCGTTAGCGCCCATACGACCATTCTTAAGATATGGCAGCCCGTGGGTGGGACCTAGTAAGCGTGCAGTCTTGGTCTTGCCGGCACTTGGAAGACGAGAGACGACGCCGCCAGAGCAAAAGTGCCACTTCTCAGATACGGTGTGCTGCAGCGGATGTGTGTCAAAGGAGAGGTTAAGTAGCAGCGGGAGGATGCGTTCGATGGTAAATTTTTCTAGTGGACCTGCAACGAGTTGGATGTACCAAGTGGGGAGCTGTTGTTGTGAGGCCTGACTTGGGTCTGACTCTGTCGTTGCAGCGCCCTGAGAATCCCAAGTCAAAGACAAATGCTGCTAGAACAAACACAGCACACACCTCGTCAGGAGGATATACTCCTCTGGACGCGCTCGCTACCTTGGGCGTCCAGTCAAGCTGACTAAGCCACACATCGTCCTTCCATTCGCCGCCCTCCATCATCGTACGTGCGTTTTCCGTGTGCTCCACAAGCCTTGTCTTCACTTTTGCCTCGAGTTCCTTGTAGACACGCTCTGCTTCTACAAGGTACACCTCCCAGGTCTCGTTGACTGGCAAGAAGCTAGACCCCATTGCGAGCATGCCAGCGAAAGACACTGGGCTCGGACAGGCGTCGAGGAACGCCGGGAGC
The DNA here is from genome assembly GCA_963556145.1 of Hygrocybe punicea. Taxonomy (NCBI): domain Eukaryota; kingdom Fungi; phylum Basidiomycota; class Agaricomycetes; order Agaricales; family Hygrophoraceae; genus Hygrocybe; species Hygrocybe punicea. The sequence goes on along the minus strand of OY744461.1, from coordinate 2,449,854 downwards.
ACGCGAGCGAACACAGAATGGGTGACGTGAACATCCGTCGCGCAGTAGTTTATGTACTCATGGAGATTGTCGACGATTTCGGCCGGAGTATGCGTCATAAAGTCGTCACGCACCTCCTTGTCCATGCTGATCCCGCAGTGCAGCCGAGCGACGTCAGCAAGGGAATTGGCGGATGTGAGGTCCTCCCAGCGCTTCGCCTCCGCCTCGACCGTGTCCGTGTCGGTCTGGAGCTGTGGAAGGCTTTCCTCCATCTCGAGACGCATCCTGCGCAGCTCCTCGCGCCGTGTGGCGTCTCCCTCGCTCGCCTGGCGGCGTTTTACGTCGCGCAGGAGCCCCTCGACCACCTCAACCACCTCTTCGCGCCTCTCCTGGGCCTTTTGCTGCGTACGGCGGTGTCGTATCCAGGCGGGACGCTGGTGGGACGAGATGCCACGTACAGCGACATGGAGTGCCATAGTATCAAGGAAACGTGTACCTGTGCGCGCGAGGGCGTATTCTTCTCGCACGCGAGCGCGGTCGTACGAGACATTGTGCCCCACGACGACACGCGGGTGCATAGCACCGCCTAGCGGGATGAGCTGCTGGGGGTCTTCAGACTCGCCCAAAAGCCAGGGAGAGATCCACGCGTACCACGAGGTGCGAGAAGCTGCACACGCGAGGACGGCGTAGGGATGGTAGTTGGGCATCGTCTCGACGTCGAACACGAGGGTATCGTCCTCAGCTGCAGGGTACGGTACATGCTCGCTGAAGCTGGAGCCGTCTGGACGGTAGTGATACTTTGTCCAGCCGGACTGCTGGGTGTCCCACTGCTCGGGCTTGGGAGGGAGTGACGCGGCAGCAAAGGAGGTGGCGAGGGCAAGCCAGGGGTGTGCCGTATGAGTGCCGATGCGATGGAAATGTTCAGCGATGGTAGCGCCTTGGAGTGGGGGAAGGGTGAATGCTGTGTCCGGGAGGACAGAAGCCTCTGTGGGGTCGAGACCATGCATTTCGAGATGCTCACGAGCGATGCGGACGTATGACGGGTCTGGGCGAGGAAAGGAGACATTTGGGAAGAGCTGCGCATGTAACTTGCGTGAAAGTAATTGGACGCCTAGCTCATTGCGTTTAACTAGTGGGAATTATTGAGCATTTTGGATATTTTACGGGTGAACAGACACGGAATACCATGTTGCAAGCCTATTTTTTGGGTCTCATGGATTTGGTTGTTTGACGTCGTTCTGGTTGGTGTGACGCTGGGAGGCCGAAGTTGTTGCTTGGTGGCGACAGCAGAAGAAGCAGAGGTGGACGAGTGAAAGCAGCGAGAAATGTCGAAGGCCCTGGACGGGAGCTGTTTGAGCATTCGCAGGTCATCGACGGGAAGCAAAAAAAATGAAGTAAAAAAAGAATGCCCACTAGCCGATTTGAACGACTGACCTCATCATATCGTTTTACGAGTGACGCGCTCTACCGCTGAGCTAAGCGGGCAATACATTCAAGCTGCTCGAACACCATCATCACCTTGAATGGCAAAGCAACGTAATTACGTGAACAATAATCTTGTATGATGAAACTCAAAGCAAGCAGAAGATCGAATATGAAATAGGCGATATTACATTGCAATTTGGCCAAAGGCACGGGAGCACATTTTAGAATATATATATAGGCTGGCCTCAGGCCTTCCCGAAAACAAGGTTGCCTGTCCTGCCGCCAGTAGGACTCTTCACAACCTCAACACCAGCCAACCTCGTCTTGCCACCCAACCAGTCGATCCGCCTAACCCCGCCTTCCCACCCACCTCCCATCCTCGTACACCGCCGCTCATACGCCTCCGCAACCTTGCGTTGCAACCGACTTCTGCGTCCCAGCCTGTTCCATTCCTCGGTCGTCACATTCGTCAAAAGCGTTTGGTGAAGCGCATTGAGAACGTCAAGGTTCGTGATGACGGAATTGTTCATCCCGGACCTAGACCACGACTGTGCAACGAAGCCAGCATTGGGGGAAGGACCAACGACGACGGGCCAAGGCAGCTTGTCTGACCTCAGGACCAATCCAGCCGAAGCCGCGGTTGGGGGATCCGTGGCAGGCTGTGAGAGTGTGTGTACAGGAACAGGTGTATTAGTGCGGCGATCGAAGACACTAAGCGAGGAGGGCGGGTAAGTCAAGTCATACGAGATAGGTGCGCTGCCCAGGTGGCGGCTCTGAGCAAACAGAGGATGTATATGGAAGTTGTAGGCCTGGGAATGTTGAACATAGTTGTGATTAATAACCGATGCTGCTGCTGGTAGAAACATGTTGCGTATTTGTTTTGGCATTGAAAAGATAAGAGACTCACGACTCCTTCGATCGTGAGAATCCCGTGACTTATGTGGAGGTGTTTCCTCAGCACATTGAAACCTCACGCATCGCCGCGAAGTGGTTCTCGAAGCCAATGCTGGCATCGGGGACGTCGTCGATCTGCGAACCCCCGATAAGCTCGAGTTGGAGTGTGAACTGCTGACAGACGCCGAAGACGAGTACAACGGATGTTGGACGGCCGCTGAAGAGGGACAGAAGTAACAAAATGAATATCGAAAAAAGAAACAACTCTAGAGACGTACGAGGTTCTGATTTTTGGCTACCCGTCCGCTTATAAAAGAGACTTGGCCGTGCACGATGACCGAGCTGCACCTGCAGCTTCTGGTCGTCAACCACCGGGGCCTGCACGACACCCGCATTATAGGTGGCGTATCGAAGCGGAGCTAAAGTTGGTTGAGTCATTCGATAATGATCGCGTAGTTGTGTTGGATGGATGGATGGAGCTGCTGTCGGAGCGCTGCTCAAAGACGGCCCATAGAGGTGGTGTACGGTCTTGGGACACCATTTCGAACGTGTATCAGTATTCAGCCGGCTGGACACAGGAGCTGTTTTGCCAGAAGGTGTGCTGCGCGAAGTGTACAGTGACATGGGAATACAGTATTGGGTAGAGAGTTGGGGAAAGGGGGCTTTTTGTTTATCCTTGGCCAATACAGACAGACGCTCTTTAAAACCTTCCCGGCGTTCATATTGAGATCCCATCATGATCTGGATTCGCATGCTTGAGTGCGAAAGATGACATCCCTCTTCACATTTTTGAATATAGTTGGCCACGAAGAATCGCACAAAACAGACCCCAGAACGACCGGATAGGTGGTGTTCGGAATTCTTGACTGCGTCCCTGTCCGTTACTGCAGAAACCTGACCTGCCACTTGGCGAGAATGGGATCCAAATGGGTTTATAGAAGCGTCAATGAGAATATCCAGCTTATTAATAATTTGAGGATGCATCGTGGATGCGTCCAGTAGGCGTCCAGAACTTACAATGTCCCCTTGAATCTCTGGGCCGGACTCTGCGTGCATGGCACGAAGTCAGGGTAATATTAAAGATATCGCTAGTTGAGCGATATGAGGTAAACGCAAGTGAACAATTGGAGTAGGAACACGTGATCTTCGTTTATCGAGCAGAAATTTGATTTGTGTCCACTGAAAGTCCTTCCCAACGATTGACCAGGATTGTAGGGTCCACACCTTCAAGCTAAAGAAACAACGATGAGAAAGACGCATTATCCATGACAATAGCGAGTTGTGTCACCGTGACTATGGAGGTATGGATGATCGAAATCACGCTGCAATTTAGTCATGCTGAATAACCTGCAAAGATGGGGGGGGGGGGTTAACATGATGAAGTGGACGTGACTTGGACATGTAAATGGGGAGGTGTAGTACCGGTCCGAACCGCTATCCCAATCAAAGATGAAGTTTCAGCCATCCCCAGGATATGAAAGACATCAGCGCGGGTCGCTTCCGAAGCTTGTCGTGTTTTGCGTGAAGGTGGTCCTCGCACAGTGTAGTCGAGTGAATATGAAATTATGCACCACGACTCGGACCCAAGTACAGGGTAAGTCTCGCGTGAAAACCGTTCCGGAGGGACTGACATCTGGCGCCAATGGATATTATTAGACGCGGATGCATATCTGGTTGAACCCTCCAAAAAACCTGGCTTGACCTCATAAAATGACAGGGACCGTCACGGTAGGGCGGGCGAAACTTGAAGAAGATATCAACATGATTGCGTCACAACGAGTTCGCCTCTGGGTATGGAATGAGGAAGATTAGGACATGTGTGTATTTGGATGAAAGGGCCGAATGATCAGTGTTGCCGTTCAGAGAATAAAAAAGAGGGCGACTGACGAACAGATATGATGAGGTGTGCTGAGCTTTTATTAATATCGCATAAGTTGTTGGTGAGAAGAACCAAAGACTCTGTCTGCCTCTTGCGCCACGGGGTTTCCTTGAGTAATAATACATTCAGACTCGCAGGCGACGTCGTCCCAGGTGGAAACCAACTTACTTTTGTCATGTCAAATTCAATGAATGCGGCTACTGTCCCAGAAATGTTCCTAGACAAGACGACAAGTACAGTACACCGTCACAGTGGAGGTATGCCACGCATCCCAACCACCAACGACCTGCACCGTGACGTGAGTCCGAAGATCTCTGTCGAAGTGGAATCATAACTCTGAGTGGGGTAGTGCGCGATCGTTCGAGACAGGCAAATTAAACGACCGCAATATTAACGAGAAATTCGTCGAGAATGAACTGCTTCGGTACCAGAGTACTGGCGACCGAGATCTCAACGCATAGCGGCAATCCGGCAGTACGCCCGCTTGTGAGCCAAGTTGTGCGAAGAAGAATTATTCTGGAGACACCGCGAGATGAAAGGGAAGTTGAGGGTGCACTCACTCTTCGCCGTCCATGATGTGTATAATGGCGAAGGAGCAGAATTGTTATAGTTTTTCAAGTGGTTGGCAGGAACAAAGATTTTCGCACACGACAAAATGAGGCTCCATCAATATGTGCAACATCATCTTGCCGTCAAGAAAATTTACACTCAACGTGAACTACGTCGTGAACGATTAAGACGACCGAACAAATCGTAACGTTGTACATAATAGGCACAATTAGTGGTGGAATACATGTAAAGAGCAAATGACGAAAAAATACATAAAAGCCTGTAACTTTTACAATAAACATAAATCCATAGTCGAATAAAATAAATACTCTTGTTGTACATCACCTCGCGACTCCAAGCCTATTCAAGTTCATAATTTGAGGGAGACCCCAGCTAGCCAACCACCAACTTCAGAGTGTCAAATCCATTCCCACCAGCGACGCGAAGCAGTCCTCTGAACATGACCTTGTCCAAAAGATAGTCCACTCTTCTCACACCCTGGCTTGCCTCGAACTGTGCCACAGAAGGAATGCTCTTGCACCTCCTAGTATACGCACGGGCGACTGCGGTTTCCTCAGACACGGACAGCTTTGCCCAGTCGATATGAGAGATTCGAGTGTGAAGTGAGCGATGAATTGCGATGAGGATATCTCCAAGAGTTATGGGAACCGAGGGTGCGGCTTGGTATGGATTATATTCGAGATCGATGGGCCATTGGGGTACGATATCGCAGACGATGCGTAAGCGAGTGATGGGAGGGTGAGTCGCAGGTTGCGAAAAATGATCCATCGTGAGAGGAGTCACTTGGCCGGGGCCGAGCCAAATGACGGGCGAAAACCTCGGAGACGAGAGATCGAAATGAAAATCAGGGCGGGGAGATTCACCATTTAAAAGTGGGTGAATATGAAACGATTGGGGCTGGGGCGGGTAGAGGAAAGGTGCGTACGGTTGTGCCGGAGTAGCGTAAGGAGACCAGCCGGTGTAATACGACGAGTTGCCGAACGAGTGTCTCCGTTGATCTCGCGGGGTCTGATCGGGCTGAAGGAACGGGGAATAACCAGCCTGGGGTATCGCGACTGAAGGCATTACCGGGACTTGACCGCCGTGCCATGACGGACGACGGACTCTGGGAAGAGGATCTGGGAAGAGTTCGTCATCAAACCGAACGCGACGGGGTGTGTTGGGTGCGGATGTGTACGGCGACGGCGGGTATAATGTGCTATCGGGGATGAACGGCGACGGCTGGGTTTGGTTGAAATAGGAGTCGACGTATGGGTTGGATGCTGGGTAGAGATGGGGGGTGTAGAGATACGCGGAGGACATGTCAGAGATACCGAAAATTTATTTCACAAGTTATTTAAGGGCAATCGGTGGCTGTGCCATTCACCGGCAAGGCAGAGCAAATATATTTTGGCCCCTTCAAGGCGGTGTGAGACGAGCAGGACTCAACTCACAGTGACTCGAGAGTCGAAGTCAGCGGGGCGTTTAGTGAGCAATCATGGAATCGCCGAGTGAGATGTGTGTATGTGTATGGTCATGTCCCCGCGGTAGCACAGTGTCAACACCACACCTACAGGTCCAGCTGCAGACTTCCAATACCTCGCCCATCCCTATAAAATCTGACTGTATTCAATGCGTTGTTCCTCTGCCAGTGATTATCATTGTAGCGATTCAAGTCGTCGAATGGTGCTATAGTACTCCCGCAGCCACGCAGTCCGCAGACTCTCAATCTAACGCCCAGGGCCTCCAGCGCTAGTATAAGTACGGTGGGCAGCATCACTGGCAGTTGACAAGTGCGGAGACAAGGGGGCATCCCGATGAGGTATCATTATTTCCGTGAGACTCGGATGATCCTGGCAGTGCTTACCACTTGCTGCTACACAGGGCGCTTCCATAGCTACCAATTTATCCCATAGCCCAACATTCCTGACAGAATACTGTAAGGCGCCTTCAGTACCCCCGGTCAGAGTTTTGGTTTGACCCCCAGCAGGGACCGTAAATGAGGTCTACCATGACACGCCAACATCCCCCAGCGCCCCGCGTCGATCGTTCATGACCAATATTAATGTTTTCGAATACAGAGACGAGCTGCTGCCTCAGTCCGAGAACAACCATACGAGGAAACAGTGCAACCAACCCTGTCACATGTCGAGCAACAATCAACGTTAATCAACCTTTCTTGAATTTACGCACATGTACCATCTTATCCACACAAGACCGAGGTATGGTCATTCTCGATGATGAAAATACTCTGAGACAGACTCACAGGTGGGCGACATCTGGTCCTCGATAGCGACCAATTGGCAAACAAGAAGATATTCAACAAGGTGACGGATGAAATCAGAAAACACAGGTCTGAGTATCCATAATGCCGTCGTTGCAGCCTTCTCACCATACTCCTCGCAGGCCATAGTATGGCATATCGGCCGCTACACCAAAGTTGGACGCATCAAATCCAGTTTACCGGCAAACGACTGTGCCCCGCCGTCAAAAAGGGCGATGAGGACGAGCTTGCTGACATGGGTGATGGTGATCAGGTCTTGGGTGAGGTGTGGCTATTCAGATGTCGTCCACTGCGTAGGCAGATGCGTTCCCCAGGCCCGGGACAAAGAGATTGCACGTAGAAGACTTTGTCTGCGCCGATGGAGAAGAAGAGAGAGCATCTCCGTCAGGAGTTTTTAGAACCTGCGAGCCAGTGGTGTCAAGACTGAACTCGATCACTACTGGGGCTAACGCAGGTGGTAATGGTTGGTTGAAGGGGGGCGGCAATTAAACTTCTGTCGATAGCCCAATGCGCAGCGGACACACGATCTGGACCGGGGGTGTAGAATGCACGAGGCGACCGGTCGCCGCGAAGTCCGTTGCTGAAGAGTTGAATCCCAGCCTGAATACTGGCGACATCGCCCGTTCCATGGTAGAGGGAGCACGATAGACATCTTCATACCATGACCAGCAGCACAGAAGTTCAAGAGCATCTAACAAATGCCAAGGAGGAAGCAATCCACCCTATATGTCCCTCAACCCCACCGAGATCGTGGAAAGTTAACAACACGGATTCCGAGTCAAGTAAGCGCTCATGAAGTGCGGGCTCACTAAACCGACCGCTGAGAGTGTCGTTGAACCTTCTATCATCTTGAAGGACCCAGCTGGCCCTTGTTACGATTATTGGACGTGAAAACACCATAGACCATACTGGGGAGCCCAAACTTGCAAGTAACGTTTTCCTGCTTTAGCTGCTGGATGAATGAATTGCTGAAACCGGAGGGATTGCACAGGGACGGAGGTGCAAGATACTTCTCCAGACATTTGGCTTCGTGAAGGAGATATATGAATCGCGTCCCGCCAAAGTCCCTCGTCTTGACCTACGCAGCATGGCCCGCAATAGTATCATCTTGGGTAAAACACCTGGACATGGTAAGAGATAGCGTAATATTTGTCTGTGGCGAATGCAATTGCAGTCGTTGATAATGTCGTTGAAGAACGGGAGCTGCTAGAAGCACCCAGCCAAAGCTCATGGACGTCTCGATGGAAGGCGAGTTCTATATTAGTAGATGAAGACGGGGAAGCAAAAAAAAACTCAGACCGTGCCTGGTTAGCTTGGTTGCGGAAAATTGCCAGTTTGCTTTTCCGAAACTCTTGTACCACAAATGGTTCCCTCCTACACGCAAAGCACACGGCGCTCTATCAACGTTGGCGCGGTTTCATGCCAAGGCACCGTCGGACAGGAGCATAACTGCAATTCCATCGCGCTCCACCCAGGCGTACACGGGACTGCAAGGTTGCTTGCGAGTATGCTCGACAGTCACAACAGTTACAACACTGCAGCCATCTCCACCGGTCCACTCATCATTAGAAAGGTCCTCGTGATGGGACTGTGTAGGCAAGAGTGAGCCCAGCGATGTGTGGTACAATTGAGGCTGCATCGCAGCTGGAGAATTGGAGAAATGCGGTAGACTCGAGTTGGACGAGAATCAAAGATCCATCCAAAGTAGAGCAAATGGGGAAACTTCTATCCCAATGTCCCACAATGTCTGACCGCCGCCGACTTTGTCCACGGGACTTATGGACATGTCCATTAGTTTCAAACTCAGTGCGTTAACATTGAAACTCAGGGCCTGCTGCCTCGGCATCGCGCGCATCGCGCAACTATGTAATCTCTAAATACATAAATAAATATTTTTATTCAACAAACCAAAATGACATCCACTCCTTGCGATGTAGAGATTGATATCTCTCTGTGTGCGTATTCTCTTATTTTCTATTGTTACAGTTTACCTTATCTTCTTTACAATCCCACTTCACCATTTCTTCACCACAGTCCATTTATAGATACTATACAGTACCTATATAGTGGCTTGTGTACATAGTTACAAACAAGTAGAGTTTTGGGTTTTGATCCCATTGACAACGAACTCGCACATCGAATCCGCGCCTACCCAGGCCGCGTTCACCACATCTGGAGCCCACTGTGAGGAGTGTCAAGCTCACTTCACATTTCCCTCTTTGACTTCGCCAATTTTGGCACCTTTCCCTCTTTCTGGCAGCAACAGCGCCCCCATAGTCAACAGCGCCCCGTATTCGGCAGCATTTCAAGCACCTCCAGTCTCCCACCAGCTCTTAAGGCCCATTTCTGATGTTTTCGACACCTCCGTATGGTTATTTCGTACCAGTCGCGCCTCCAGGGCTGCAGCACTCGGCCTTTTGGCCTTTTTGTCACAGCGTCACGGCCACGTCACACGGTGTTCAACATGCCCACCCCTTCGCATTTCCGTTTTATTACACTAGTTCCCCCACCCACACTCACTCTAACACATCCAACGGACCAGGAAGTCGACGCCCCACCGATTCCGGTCGAAAAACCGCACCCGGAAAGCCCCAAAACGGCCGCAACGAGCCCGTCCAACAAGGAGCGCCTCACGCGCGTCCGACGCGTAACGGACGATTCGTAGATGAAGAAAGACAAACCCAATGCAACGGATGTTGCATGTACGGTCATAGGTACGCCCCCCATCGTTCCCGTGGTTGCCGCGCAGGTAAACGCGTCCGCGCGCGCAAATCCAACGTGAATACGCGTATTGACGCGTCTCCACCCGTTTCTGCCTCGTTTCGGCCCCCGTCTTCGCGTACGCCCTCGCAATCGTCCCCAGAGGTGTTCCAACACACGCCGCCATCGTCTGCGCCCGCGCCGTCCCCGGAAAAATGCGTCCGCGCGCGCCAACGCGACCAAAATACGCGTATCGACGCGTCCCCCCTCGTTTCACACCCGAGTCGCCCCCCGTTTGCGCCTACGGACACGCCGTCGTACCCAGAGACGAACCTTCACGCGCCCCTACCGTTTGCGCCCTCGCCAGCCTCAGGACGACCCGCCCACGCGCCCCAACGCGTTGAAAACACGCGTATCGACACAACCACCTCCGTTTCGCCCTCGTTTCGCCCGCCGTCACCGTCTACGCCCTCGCCGTCGTCCCAAGAGGCCAGCTGTGACATGCCCCCACCGTTTGAGCCCGCGTCGTCCCCAGGAATCCGCGCTAGCGCACCGCAGACGCCGTTTTCAACATCGGCCCCCGTTTCTGCCCCCATTCCACTCCCATTTCGCCTGCCGTCAGCATCTACGCCCTCCCCGTCGTCCCCGGATGCAAGCCACGACGTACACCCGTCATTTGAACACGCACCATCCCCAGGAAAACGCCTCCGCGCGCGCCCAAGGCCGATTTCCACGCGTCCCGGCGTGTCTGCCTCCGTTTCACCCCCGTTTCGCCCCGCGTTCGCGTCCACGGCCTCGACGTCGTCCCTAGAGGCGAACCGTTACACGCCCCCGCCGTCTGACCCCGTGCCGTCGCCAGAAAAATGCGTCCGCGCGCATATCGACACATCCGTCCCTGTTCCGCTCTCGTTTCGACCCCCGGCAGCCACGTACCACCGACAGGACCCCCATATCGCCCTCCGTGACACCGTTCAAGCTGCCCCCGCCGCGTTTGAGCCTCCAACGCCGTCCCACATCGCCCCACCATTGGCCCCTGCATTCCATCATCCAGGACCAACGCCGGACCCACAGACCAGCCCCTACGCCCATGTTCATGCCCCCGCGCCTCTGTACGGCACCCTCCCGTCCCAAACGAGTCCGCCCCCGTCCTTCTTCAATGCCCCCAACACACCATGTCACCCGCTACCCCAGTCAACCCCGCATGCCCATGATCCACCCCACGGAGCCTCGCAGGCCCATTCGGTAGCCCATACCACAACCCCGTGCTCGACCCCGTCCTGCTACGCCCATGCACTGCCGCTCCATGATGACATACCCACTGCAACTCTGCGTGTGCTCAAATCAGCATTGCTATCCCTCAAGGCCCTCAAGGTTTTGGAGCAGAAGATGGTTAAGTTGGCTGATCGGTTAGAGAAGTTGGAAGGATATGTGTTGGAAGATTATTGTTGAGTTCATTGGATTGTTTTTGGATTGTTTTTGTTTTTGTTTTCAGTATTGTCCCTTCCCTCCCTCCCCAATTTTTTTTCCACCTGTTTCTTCATTCCTTGCCTTGCGTGAGACTGAGGACAGTCTCTATTTGTGTCCCTAGTGGATGTAGAGATTGATATCTCTCTGTGTGCGTATTCTCTTATTTTCTATTGTTACAGTTTACCTTAACTTCTTTACAATCCCACTTCACCATTTCTTCACCACAGTCCATTTATAGATACTATACAGTACCTATATAGTGGCTTGTGTACATAGTTACAAACAAGTAGAGTTTTGGGTTTTGATCCCATTGACAACGAACTCACACATCGAATCCGCGCCTACCCAGGCCGCGTTCACCACAGCGAACGTTGCGGTAACCTATTGAACTCTCCTTCTGTTAATAAAGGAACTGGGAAAATAGAGAACAAGAACCACATCCAACAAACCGTATTTTTTTTTTTTTGGTATACTGGTCAAGAAGATAACTAATCCTAAGTAGTGTTCTAACCGGCACTGTCGAAACACAGTCTTTCATTCCAATCCTTTAGATCCAGATTTCGCACTATCACTCGTTCAAGCTGCGAGAGAAGATCCAATGATACTCCAAAATATTATACCCAATAACCAGGCCATGTCAACTATACCCATACGTCACGCCATTCCTAATGCCAACCAACTTCCGTCACTTGTTCCAAAGAATTTACCTCTCCCGTTTCTTCCCCAACCCTCACCACTGGTCAATAGTCCTTCATTCCATACCCAAGCTCCATCACTTGTCAATAGTCCTTCATTCCATTCCCAAACTCCACTTGTCAATAGTCCTTCATTCTATTCCCAAACGCCACCAGTAGAGCACCCTGCCACTCGAGAAGCCATCATAGCAAAGCTTCGACGTCCGAATGGTGGGATATTCTGTGCTACGGAAACCTGTAAGTCAGCGAAAGGCACCAGAACACCAGGACACACCGAATGTACAAATTTTATGTGTCGGAAATGTTGCAGAGATGCTGCTCTAGATGCCGCCACGAAAGGAGTACATCGCCCTCCTTGTCAGGAGCGGAAGCATCGTATCCCTTTGCCGGAGCTTGGAGTGCAGGCATCAAGGTCGGTATCCATGCCGCCATCTGTGTCGCCAGCTGGAGAATCATTGGATCCCATGCTGTTTACATTGCCCCAGCAAGCGGTGCCAGGTCCAACGGCATTGTGGGTTGCAGTACCTGAGGCACAAACAGGCAATAGGTCACCAGAAATGCATAGACAAGAGTCTGTGCAGAGAACAGATCAGCAACTACCCATGGTGCTGCAAGATGCGCGTCTGACACCATGCTCTGTGATTCCTATGTTTCTCCCACCAGTTCCAACGATTCACACCAATACCACCCCCACACTGCGACCAGCTCCGAGAGCAAACCATGCCATACCAATTGCGACTATGTGGCAATCTACCACACCAGCCTGGTTAGAAGCACGTTGAATGGCTGGGAAAGATGATGATCGACGTACCAACACCAAAGACGCCGTGCTGCGATCACGACAACAAAAGATGATGCAGGTTACAGCTATTTTGTGGTACCAGGTAGATCACTTTCCCTGACCAACAAAGAATCTTCTGATACACCTAACTTAGGAGGGACGTGAGCCAATTGTATTACCATTGCGAGTAGAAACCTTTCCCGATTTCCGAATCAAAGATTATCCTGAACTAGTGGAAGTCTTGGGTTTGTCAATGCAAAAATGGGTTGAAACATATAATCGTTTCCAAAAGCGCTGGGATTGCCACACCTTTGATACCGTTCGGCAGGTGGAAACTGGTGAAACCCTTCTTTTCCAAAAACTTTCCGGTGGCATCATTGGCCCTTGTCTGCAAGATTGCCCTGGTCTGGATGCAGAGATAGATAAGTTAAATGGTACAGGCACAATCAGCAAGAAACGTACTCGAGACAATATACGAGATCCAAACAGTCTCGTACAAAGTCCTAGTGGGGTTAAAAACGGATGGATCTTTGCAAATGCCTGGGTCCAGGACAACGTGAAGACTTTGGACATACACCCTGGTCCCAAGGCAATGTCAGAAAGCCCATCGAGAGTAAAATATAGCAGGGATTCACCTGCATCAAGGTCATCATCGATAGCCCCTACAATCTCGCCAAAAAAATTAACATCAAATGACAATTGCGGGGACTTGAACGTGGATCATGCATTTCCATTGCATAGTGCAGCACTAGGCGAGCGCCCATGGGTAGGAAAATACTTGCGTAATGGTGAAAGGGCATGGCCGATGTCCTTCTTTGCTGTGGATATCTTCGAGGGGTTTGAATGAATAGAGCAGTTGTGGGCGCAGTGTCGGCCGACCATTCATCAAGATACTGTGTTCGAAATGGTCTTCAGCCTATCATACCACCGATCAACATTCCACAAACATTACAGGATTTACAAGGAAAATACTCATCTCGTATCAAAGTACAAGCATGCAGGCTCTCCAAAACAATCATGGGCTGAATTTGTCGCAGAAGCATATCAAAACATTGTCGAGGTTTCCGAAACAGATGAGACGAGCATGGACGAACTAAGCACAGAGTCCAGTATAAAGGAATCCGTTGTGGAAGATAAAACCCAACAATACCATGCCGAGGCATTGCTGCCATCTAGAGCAATTAACCAGCGCTGGCCGCAAATGATCAACTTCGAGAGCCTAAGAGACAGGGTAGCCGATCTCACAGATGCGCTGGCAGAGATCATTGATGATCCAAGGGACTCCATATTTTTCCAGTTCTTCAGCACCTTGATCCTGGATATTGGGGCAAACTGTGCAATGGGCCTCGAGGGAGAGCTTGATTTTAGTCAGCGGTATGGTCGGGGTACGGGATAGTACGTCTTTGAGCTCTGGATTAGATCATCCACTGATATCATGATATAGCTACGGTGAAAGGGGCTACGCTGTGATATCCCAAGTCTTGCAGGATTTGGTTCTGTTGTCCAACCGAAACACGATCCACACGATCCCAACACACAAGTTTATCAATCGAATTTTGATTCCAGAAATGGTCATTTTGCTCATTATCGAGGATCTGAACGTTGATGAGAAAGCTGCTCTTGTGGTACTCCAAGAAAGTAACACATGTGAGACTCACCAGTTTCAAATCGACATTGAAGGTACCGAGGATGAATCTGCTTATCTTGTGCAGAGGAAGTTAGTGGCAGAGGGAAAGAGAAGGAATATGAATCCGTCACCGGCACTACTGTCTCTGTCGCCCTCGAGGAAAAAAGGAAGAATCATTTACAGCCAACTAGATGATGTCGCAGAATTTGACGGCCCTCTTGATTCATAGTATCCCACTTTTGTTTTGTAGTAGCCCACAGTCATTACTTTTGTTTCAAAGTCAGTAGCGTATCATCCTTTTAATCAAAACTAATTTTTTCACCGTACATTGCAATGTTTGTGGTGGCATCGATGGATTGGTATCGATGGGTGGTGTTGCGCAACAAGTGTTTGTTTGTGCATGTCATGGTGCACGCACAAAGTCATAGCACGCGCAAGTCATATACGCGCGCAAATCATTAATACTATGGCAAGACTGTGAAAGTGACGATATCAACAATACAAATTTTTGAAGGTATATAATGACATGTCTACTGAATATCAATGATACAAAATTTTCAAGGTATATAATGACATATATACTGAATAATATTGACCCGCATGGAAGCCCTGATCGGTTCGTCGGTCTGCAAGTCCATCACCTCAGTCACAGCAGCCTGAATGAAGGTTTGCTCTTTTTCAAACACCTTCTTTGCCTTCACCCATGCAATTGACCGTGCTTGACAGGAATCGCACATTCCTGGAATCATCACGGTATCAAAACCAGCCAAAATTTCAGATTCAGTGAGGGCGGCATCAGGATGAAGAAGTTGTTTCGCAAGACCCCGCCACCATTCCACTATCCATGAGTTACTGCAGGTGGTACTCTTTCCACACAATGGGTCAATCACAGCATCTGGAGCGAAGAAGGCAATGCTTCGGCGATGCTGGTCAATCACCACCTTTGCCTTCATCAAAATGTGGAAAAATGGAAGCCCAATCAGACTCGCGTCAACGGGATTGAGTTCCGTGGTTGGAGTCATTAAAAGCTGCCTAAACGCTGGTTCTACCCACTTGTCGATACAATGCAGGCGAGCTAAGTGTAATTGAAGCATGGGGGTAAACTCTGGGAGTTTGGGGAGTTTTTCTGTTGCAAATTCCTCCCCGTCTGTTATCTCTAGGAACACAGACATCTTGAGCACGGACGATAGAAAATTGACGGTCAGATCTTTTGCGGTGTAGCTATTCGAAGCAGTGAGTGCTTTGAAATTATTAGAAATATATGAACTTACCCACTGAAAAGGAACACCAGAATTCGATCGAAATCCTCTCTCAGTATGTGTAACACCACCGGATTCTGGTCATTGGTCCCTTCCGGGTTCGTTGTGTTGCAGGGTAAGGAGAACAGCATTCGAAAGACTCCCGATCATATGGCCAACAAGCTCCTTGGGAGGCAATAGAGAGTGCCATGGGGAATGCCAGGTAGCTACAGGAGGGTTAGTATCAACCGGAAGTGTTTGCGTATTCCTTCAAACCTCAATGACAACAGACCCATCGCTAAGATAAAAGGTATCGTGCCGTTTGCTACCCATGTAATCTTGTTGATCTATCCTGACACCGTTACTTTGCTACAGTGCAAATGAAATTCAGTCATACCTCAACGAAGTTGATCATTTAAGCCTGGGAAAATCGGCAAGAGAAGGCGTGTTTTTTTGTTCTTGTTTTTTTACTCATCCTTGCCCTCGACCAATTTCTTCACACACAAGTTCACCATGGTTCTTACTTGCTCTGGTGGCTCTGCAAAGGACAATTCTCATTGTGATTGCCTTCTATTCACTGCCAGGACCACTGGCTCGAAGATATGTCGCAATTGTAAACATACTGACACCTGTCACCGCTCATCCAAGTTGCCCCGTATTGTGCACGAAGGACAAACGGGTTCTAGTTCTTCAGCTATAACTCGAAACTATACTGGTGGAGTCCCTAAGCTGGGTGATGGGGATGGCAATTTAGGCAGGAGGCTGGTGAACGCTTCACCTTCGGTATGTTTTAGATTTTCGGAACCATGCCAACAACTCAACAATTAGCTTCAAAATTCTTCTCAGACGACAGACAAGCTGGTTAAGGTCAGGATGGTCATCATGGTTCCGTGTGGACTGCGTGTAAGACTAACTTTTGAATCATATAATTTCTACTGATCTGCTACTCCATAGGCCGATGGTGAACTGGTTCAGACCAAATATCCCAGAGCACAGGAAATAGAAAGCTACATTCAGTGTCATCTTGCTGTGGAAAACGATGAAGTCACGGATCTTGAATTTAAATTAAGTTGGAATCAAACCCAACTTGATGAGTGGTTTCATCAACTGCTGCCAGAAGCCTTCACGTGGCTTGATGCACATTATGGTCGGCCAGCTTCAGGCAAATTTCATTGGGTCTTGTTGCGAAAGGATCATGCCAGCCTGTTTGTGGTCCATAGGGCAACAACCACAGGTGTCCATGTCTCAGCTGCAAAAGGCTCTATGGGTCGCAAGTATACGGATTACTCTGTCCGAATTGGTTAGTTCATTTGACGAGAAAGCCAGAGCCTGCTGACTCTCCAACAGCTCCTTGTCATGGAATTCCAGAAATTGTTTACTCTAACTGGGAAGTTGCCACGGAACATGCAAGAAATGGAGAGAGTGAACCGGATTCTGATGGCACGACAGGATCTGCGACTGAGTTGATCAGGGTGAAAAGGGGGGCTGATCACAAGTCTAGTAGAAGGGGCCGCAAGGCAATCTCTCCAGGTCCCAATTCTGATTCCGATTCGGGGTCGGTTGACTCCACAACAAGCCGCAATGACAATACCAATGGAGGGAAGATATCTGTGCAATGCCCCGAGATTGTTGGTACGTTGTCATATTTCACATTGTTGGACTTGCTGGCCTGATCGGTGATACACTGGAGATTCAGAGGTGCTTAGTATCAGCGACAACAGTAGTTCAGATGATGATCGGATCACCGGGTCTGACCAGAACTATGCCAGAACGAGGAAGCACAATGATTCTTCTAAGACGAACACAAGTAATGAGGATTTGCGAGTCAAACGCCCAAGAGGTATGGCTACTCAGTGGTAGTGATTGCCTGGGTGATCTCAAACCCACCTTATTTCAGTGACCCCAGGTTCAGAGCCTCCAAGCCCGGTGAGAAATGCCCGCAATTCACCTATTTCTTGGAGTGATTTGGACATCCTTGATGGCCCTGAGATATTCGACTACTCTTATATTACCGACATGGATGAGCAGTTAGGGATATCCAACCACAGTAACCCGTTTTTGCCATTGCCACCCACTCCACCTGCACCAAACAATGTTGCAGGTCCTGGTGGCATCTTCCCTGCAATTGTTCCAGATACCGAAGGTGTTGCATCGGCATCAGCCACCTCACATCCTTCCACTAGCGCATTGTCGCCAGTCACTCGCTCTGGGTTTCACATCCCAGGAAAGCCTCGACACAATCCCTGGGCATAGATCAATATCTACAAGAAATATTTCCCTCTCTGCGCGTGCGCGAAGACTCCATCTTTCCCTGAACACTCTTCTATTCCTTTTACTTTTACATGACCGTCTCCCTCATTCACCGACACTTCTTTTAAACACACTTTTTGTTATAGTCACAGACTGTCATCTCTTTAATGTGATTGTTCAACCAGTCGCATTTGTATACATGTTGCGCGCAATTGAATTCTGGCACGCTCATCATTCATGTGCAGTTGCGCGCTACAAAGACTACTAATTGTGCGCTTCGTGCCGGAATACACGCTATAAACACCATTAATCGCGCTACTTTGATATGTGCGCTCCATGCTGGAATGTGCGCGGAACCCATTCAAAATGTGCGCTCTATGTGTTTGAAAAGTGTGCGCGAAACAAATTTATTGCACTATTTTGTACATTGCGCGCATGCGATACCCTACTTAATATACAACCCCAGACCCAGTACCAAGAAGATCACATTGAGGAATCTGAAAGGGACGTGCGTGCCGTTTGCACAAATCCTCAACAATCAGACGGTTGCATTGCTTGATCATTTCATCAAGGAAAAAATTGTACCTATCCACTCGCATTTCCCGTACAACGGCCTTGAACCCACCAAACCACGCATTGGTTATTTCTGCCGCCGAAGAGTTAAAAGTCCACTTGCCGTCTTCAATGAGATCGGGGAATTGAGCAGGGTTACACCATTCATTGCAAAAAGTATCGGATTCACGATGCTTTGTTTTCATGTGAAATACGTCTACCGGAAGTGCACATCGATTGAAATAATGGTTGTTTGTCGCATTGAGGTGTTTTTTCACGTGGCAGTTGTTGTCGAAGAAATTGACACCTGGGACAGACTGGGGAGTAGGGAAAAGTTTTTGGTGAAAAAGCTGTGAACATGTCAATTAAAGCATGGCGACAGGATGGTATCACCGACCATGACGCCATTGACGGCTTCCGAGCCAAAGAAAGTGGCACGACCCAGGATCACACCACAGGTGGTAACACAGAGTTGTTCGTTGTGGGTGCGCCAGCAATTTAATCGGATACGAGGTTGCTTGTTACCTTCCGGTGACTTGTCATTGCATTCCACCGCAGTATTAACCTCTGCATCTTCATCTACATCCAACGATGACACTGAAGCTCCAAGTTCGGATGACAGGGCATCTTCGATTTGTGTTGTGTTAAGCCGCTCCAGCCATTGCCATAATTGGAACATCGCAGTTCGTTGTTTGTTTCCAGCCGCTTCAAGCCGACGGTGGTCTTGTATTCCACACGTCTTGTAGCCAGGGTCGCAAGGCCGCGAACATGTTGTCACCGCACACAAGTTCTTCATATCATCGTGATGAGCACAAAACCTTTTCCGTTGAGATTGCAATGGCTCCTTGCAATCGTGTACTCCACAACAAGGGTGACCGATGCTGATGCCGTCGGTGACCGTAGCACGCAGGGCTTCTATCGGGGACAACGGCTCTAGTAGTCCAGTATAAACACAACGGCAGTGCAAAGCGACATACTGACAACACCAGCTTCTGTCGTCCTGTATTTGCAGCAGAGTTCACAGGCATGGTTCCAGAATTCTTGTCCGGGCCCAGCCATGGCCGCTGTCCGAGCTTCCAGTGCAGCACGAAGGCGGGATACTTGACTTGGTGCAACGTGTGGCAACTCGAGGACAGTCCCATGCTCCTCATGATCCCGCAACAAGGCGTAAATGAAAAATGAATCCCACACTTGGTCGCACGTCAATGCGAGCTCGTAAGGCCACTGGAAAGGCACGATCCTAGCTTCGGGGTCTCTGAAATTGAGGTTGTATATGTGAGCTAAGTTACTTCCAGATACCCTGTAAAATTGTCAGCCCTATAATAAGTGAGCATTAATTCAACCAACATACCACGCACAAACCATTTGGTTCGTGAACTCTCGAGCTAAGCTTGCCTCGACATAATGGTGCATTGAAACTTGGATGATTTCTGGGATTTCTGGGTAGTACGTACGAACAGAATGGCTTTCATGAACATAGTAGTTTGGATAATATCGGGTTTTACAGGCTACGGAACAATGTCAGCAAAATATGTCAATAAGTCAAGCATCGGCGTTACCAGGACAAACGGCAGAGTATGCCCAAACTGGTAGCGCACCCATGAAGCGTGTAAATAGAACCACCTCATAAGGGGAAACATCAGTCAGTTCCCGAATATTTGAACCCTTGCTGCTGATGCGACATTTCGGATCTAGACAGGTTTGTGTGGGTGGGAAGAGGTCAAAGAAGCCTGTTCAAAGCAAGATAGACTGTAAGAGAATGAGTATTAGAAAAGGTTTTGTTCCTACCAATGCCAGATGGGAGTCCATATTCGAGGAATAGCGGAAGAAGGGAAGCATTGTACAGCGCAGAGTCATACGTGGTGCCATCCTCGTGCTTCTCCGGTATAGCCTCCAAAAATGGTCGGAGAGCTTGCCATATCTTGCGAAGAACCGCGTCGTTGATGTTAAGCGCTAAGCAGAGAAAGTTTGCAATGTTGTTGGGCAGGAGAACGGGAAGAGCAGAAGAATCAGGCCTTTGGCTCCAACCAAGATGCTTTCGAAGGTGGGAAACCAGTGAGAAAAGAGAAAGAAATTGAGGGATAGAGAGTAGTGTACTTTCGTCGCAATCCCGAACAGTCTCAAGCAAGGAGGATTACGGTTGGCGGAATGGCCGCGGTTCGATTCAACCAGCGTGTCAGATTAATATCATAGATTATTATATAAACTCGATGTTTATAATATTATTTTTCATTAGATAATTGCCTATGCCTATAATTGAACAGCGGGCAACAATAATTGCAGGCAACAATAATATATTTCGGGGGGGGGGGGGTCAACGAGACACACAGAATGACTACATATATCAACAAGGCGCAATCCGGACACTTGGGGGGGGGAAGGGGATCAACGAGGTGGACAGAATGACACTATATACATCAACAAGAGGCACAGTCGAGGGGGGGGGTTATTATTACAATGCAGCAATCACTGTCGAAATGTCATGAAATATATCCCAGCAATTTGTAAAGGTTATCACCGGATTACCGAGGGACTGGTGTGCCGCTTCAGCAACAGCCGAAAAGTCTTCACTGACCCAGTCAAGATAGGTACTCCGCGGCCCAACTTCTTCCACAAGGTACTCCCGGAGATGATCAATGGCTTGTGTAGGGACAGGAATGAGGCAGTTAAGCCCTCCGTAAAGGGTTGGATGCTCAAGAACATCAATTGGGACATGTCCAGAAGGCATTGCTTTATCAGCCTGAGTGCGAACCCGATGGTAATTCCACCACTTGCGAAAATCGTCAAGTTCAGCTTGAACGAGAGGTGGGAATATCCAGTTGAATAGATCCCTGTGTATTTTTCATGTAGTCAGTGTGAAGGCTACGTGTCATGGCAGGGTACCAAACCAACTTATGGAACGGCACATTCGGATTGAAGATACGCTCTCGTTTGCCGCGCAGTACGTGGTCCTTAATGTTGAGGCCAGTTTTCTCTTTAAGCCATCGCCAAAAACCCTCAATGGTCGTATGGTGGGGACTCGGAAGAATAACGTATGAGAGGAAAGTATCAGTATCGATGTCCGGTGCATATGTGTTCCTGTAGGTCCAATTCAATAAATGCACCATAAGCAGCTTGATGTTACTCACTGAAGAGCATCCTGGAATGCATACTGCCATCCAATTTCCGAGCCTTTGTCTGTTGTTGATTGGATTGGGATACCTGTTCATTTTGAGATCGAAGTGAAGTCCTCCAGATGAAATCTCTTACCTCCAATTTCGGTTATAAAGTCTAAGTAAAGGTGGCCAATGGCCCCTGCATTGCGACAGTTGGGCACAACAGATAACTTTAACAGAACATCGCTCCATTTATCTTTATATGCGTATATTGGTAACCCGATTTCGCCCATGTCAAGAGCCTGTTGTGAGAGTTTCTCAT
The DNA here is from genome assembly GCA_963556145.1 of Hygrocybe punicea. NCBI lineage: Eukaryota > Fungi > Basidiomycota > Agaricomycetes > Agaricales > Hygrophoraceae > Hygrocybe > Hygrocybe punicea. The sequence goes on along the minus strand of OY744461.1, from coordinate 2,428,117 downwards.
GACCATCAGAAGATATTTCGTGATAAGGACCGATTGCTGATAATGGTCGTCGAACCATCCCTTGATTTCTACCAGGGAATCGTTTGTCGAAGCCGAGAGGAAAATGTTCAAGCATAATGTTATGAACACTTTGCCCATGAAAGTCTGATTCAGCTGACAACAATCAACATACGCCGCACAGCCGGCTTTTGTACCTTGCAACAAGCATTCCTTTCTGCCGCAACACGACTTGCACAAAGTTTGGCCCATTGTTCTGCACAACATCCTTGTCCACAACATCAATGACCAGCTGCCTGGCAACCTCTGGAGCAAGAGGCTTTCGAACAGATGGAATTCCCAGCCAGCGCTCCAGCTCCTTCAGAGTAGTTGTGCTATCATCATTCATCTTCAGGCAAGTAGTATGGACATCTCTAGCAGACACTCACTGAATGGCTAAGTTGTAGTCTTCCTTCAATCTCTTGATTTTCTCCTCTCTTTTCAGTCCACGTCGAGTATACTCCATAAGTGAATCCCTGAGGATGTCGTCAGGAGGGTCTAGGAAGCCGAATGTAAGTAGCGTACTTCAAGTGGAATTTAACTTACAGATTTTTTCGCCATAGCCGTTTTTGCCCTCAGGATTTGGCATGGAGGTCAGGGATGTTCAAAATAATTCAGGTTGTTGTCAATGGTGTGACAAAGTCCGCTGCTATTTTGCGTTTTTTTTCCCTAACCATCACTTCACATCACACTCTTTTACCTAACAGCAGCGACTTTTTTCCTGCACAAAACCCTCCTTTAAACATTCCTCTGCATATGGATGACAACAACAACTCTGAATGTGACAGTTGCGGCATAACCTTCCCGCTACGGCAGAGTGATGGTCCTTGCCCCAAGTGTATCAAGCTTGGAGTTCACGCACGCGACTCCATTGAATATTCTGATATCTCAGTACATTAATCTCCATCCTTTGCCACAAGTTTTCTTATATTTTGCCTAGAAATGGCCACAATGTCTGGCTTGTGGTGTCACTCGGCGCAATATGGCACCACCTCCTCTCAACTCTACTCAAACATGCGGCTCTATTCTATGCAACAAGCATACAAATGCAAATGCCGACGATGGTTTGCCTCCCCACAATTTAGTGTAGTCTATATTATTCACATCTATACTTTTCAGCGGCATCGTCCCAGCTTCAATCCCAAAGCCGATCCCTCGCACGAAACATCCCTGATGCCCACCAGCTTCATGCTGCTGCCACACGAGAACGTCTCAAGCTGTTACCGCCATCCACCAGAGGGCCAACCACCAGTCTCAGCTCATTAAACCTTCTTCAGCATGAGAATGGAGGAGGCGCGCCAGGTGAAGAGAAAGTCATGATTTGCCGGCAGGTATGTTTCGTCTTCATCAGTGTATACCAGTATTACATGTTACTTGAAGGTACGCATCAGCAAGAATCCTCGAAGTATCGACGCCGACCTTGGTAGTGGTGCAAAGCGCTGGGCTGTTTCACTGTTTATGGAAGATATTAAGGCACAGATTACACAGCAAATTAGTATCGAGTGGACTCGCAGGCGCTCGCTACCATTGCTGCCGTATATCATCTCTCCATCAACTATAACCCTCTGACAAATATTACATAGTGAGGACGTCTCAATCCGATTTGATGGAAACAAAGTCCTAGAGTCTGACACAGCGACTCTCACGCTACTAGAGTTTTACCGTTTTTATTCGTCTCCGAACATGGCACCTATTTTTACCCAAAAAGTCCCAGCAATGTGGAAGCATCATTCAAAAACCAAAATACCATTTCTTTGTTTGGAAATGTACATTAATTTTGAAGCGGTATGATTTTGTTTTAATGTTCCATGCTTGATGATGACAAACTTTCTTGGGATGCAGTGGCTGGAGCGAGCAGAGGCTGCAGAATATGATGGAAGGTGTGGAAAGGGGCAATCGCTACGCAAAAAATGTGTTCGGGATGAGGAGATAGAAAATGACGGTGACACAGATACTGCTGCTAGCAAGCGCGCACGTACAGGTGGTAGGTGGTAATTTTCATCAATAATTTTCAATTTGACTGATATCATCCACAGGAACAATGCAATCCAGCTTTCGCTTGTCAGGCCGGACCAAACAATCAGTCATTCTCACCCGAACTTTTGTCAGCCTGAAAAAAATTATTTGCCGTGTTGACGATGAAACAGCTGATTGCACATTTGAGAAAACTGGAAAAGTATCTTTGGCGAGTTAGGAGATAATCCGTCAAATTCTGGCAGTATGAAACATGTCTACGATGTATGTGATTGTTGATCTTTCTTTGCAACTCACCGGACACTATTATAGCTCGTGACATCAAATGGACGCTTTGCCGTCAAACGGTTTTTTTGTCTCAATGAGCAAGACGAGCTTTTTGATGAAGATGAACCGGGCAATGCTGTTTCTGTCAGCGATAATAATATTCAGATCCAGGCAGAGTTGAGTCGGCTAGCGCTTGGACAATGGTTCCTCAAGGCATTCTATAAGTTTGCTCAGAGGAAGGGTGTTGCTGTCGACAAATGTATGTTGTTGGTATTGCTCACAATGCCACTGACCAAGCTCATATTACGACTAGACATCATGTTTGCTGATGCCTTTCTTGGAGAAGAGGAAGGAAATCCAACCCCTGCCTCCGGTCAATCCCCCGATGAGAAACCCATCTGGTGGCTCATAGAGAAACGGCGCCCCACTACTGCTATTCGGTACAGCGGGACCCTCACACATACTACAAACAAGAAAGATCTGCGCAGCCTAACCGTATTTGCACTTGCACATTTTGTCTACGGTCACAGCAACAAGGAGATGGTATTTGCTGATATTCAAGGTAAGCGAATACATGTCCGCAACACTATCTCCTTACCGAACTTTAGGTTCTCCTACCTCGGTTAATGGTCGGGATTTTTTGGTTTTGTTCGATATTATGACTCACACTATAACCGGGTAAGTTCTCGCTGTCAGACATATTACGGTGTTAATTTTTTCTTTTTCAGTAAATCTGGTGTTGGTGATTTCGGTGTCGACGGTATAAAGACATTTCTAAATGATCACACCTGCGGACAGGTGTGCATCGCTCTTGGGCTTGATTCCGAGGTCGCATTAGATACATTTGACATGCAGGTTGATGAGAATGAGAATGGAAATGACGGTGGCCAATTTTCAGAGGACTCTTAATATGCTTTTACTTTGTTTCTCGTACTCATAGCTTACAGCCAACTGGCCCACGTTAATACCTTTATCTTGCATCCCATGTGAACATCAGATAATAGGCTTGTTGACTTCCCCATCATGGCGAATCCAATCCAACTACCCAGACTCGGACCTCTTGGTAGAATTGATGCCAACATACGACTTCCAACCGCACCTGGTAACCCTGTCACCTACGAAGATGTTTTTGATGCTAGACAATACCGCAAAGCTGTTGAACATGTGCAAGGTTCTTCTCATGCAATTGATATATTCTTCTCACCACATTGCCACTACAGATTCTGCAAATCGAACAACCAGGGTAGAAGTAGTTGATGCTGTCGTACACGAGGCGCAAGTTCTTCACGGCTACAAAGACTTGGACAGGAGTAAGCCATGAAAATAAAAAATAAAATAAAAAGACTAACTTGTATAGGCTTACTGCCTGCTTGGTTTCAGCAAATGATAGATCCCATGTTGGCCAATATCGAAAGGATGAAAGCAAGTTTAGCAGAAATTCCGAACATTAGGGATGAAATCCGACATGTCAAGACCAGCATACGACACCTTGTGGCTAAGGTGGACCAGCTTGCCCTGGATATCACGGAGATCAAAAGTGATGTGAATATCATCAAGGTGCAGGTGTCTAAGGTAGGCTGATATATGTACTAACATTTTAAATGAGTGACTCTTTCGCAGGCTGTAAACCGCCAATTATTTGACGGTTCGACCATCAAATATGAAGAAGTGCTATCTCCAACTGGCAAGAAGCTTGCAGAGGTATATAACTGGTTATTCTTATCTTTCCCACTGTTCACTCTGACGTTCTATGCTTAGGTCAACCTCCAGCCTATCCGAGATCTGGCCGGACTCAAAGCTCTTAACGGTGATAAATTGAAAGAATACTATCAATTTTACCATCCTAATTCCTGGGTTGGGACCAAGACTATATGCGCCATGCGTGAGGACATACGTGTTGCCATTGGGTGCATGGTACCGATCACGGAGTAGCCGCCTCCCTCGACTGTGTCATGACTGCCTCTTTTTGATGTATATAGTGTCATTCTATGCGCCTCATTGATCCCCTTCCCCCCCCCCGAGTGTCCGGATTGCACCTTGTTGATATATGTAGTCATTCTGTGTGTCTCGTTGACCCCCCCCCCCCCCCGAAATATATTATTGTTGCCTGCAATTATCGTTGCCCGCTGTTCAATTATAGGCATAGGCAATTATCTAATGAAAAATAATATTATAAACATCGAGTTTATATAATAATCTATGATATTAATCTGACACGCTGGTTGAATCGAACCGCGGCCATTCCGCCAACCGTAGGAGGATAGCGACATATGGTGCACAAAACTAAATTGCGCTTCTCTGACTTAGCATTCAAGCTCAGCCATGGCGCAACAAACAACACCAAAGCTTTGTAATGGCCGGGTGAACTTATGGACAATGTCCCGTGGACAAAGTCGGCGGCGGTCAGACGTTCTCCCAATGTCCCAGTTCGTCGTGGTTCGGGTCAAGGTAGCTAAAGGGGAAAACTGTGAATGGTCTTCCAACTACTTGTAGAGGATAGCTGAAAATTCTTAGACTCCCATAGAGGTTATCTTTTCGACTCTACAACATCACACCCATTCCTGATGGCTGCAACCCGCGGTGTAGGCTGTGCATAGGGTGGCATGACCGAGGGTCGGAAATTCCAATCCTTTCTGGCCAAGTATAATTGCATTCACCCAGTTGCCGACATCGTCATGGACAACAACTCGCAACACGAACATCGACGCTCGACGATTGATGCAGAAATTATCATCCACGGAGTCGTGTACAACATCAAAGACTTCAAACATCCTGGTGGATCGATAATCATGAACCAATTGAACCCAGTCGGCGCAGCGTTCCCTGCCGACGGAACCATCGCGTTTGATTCACTGCACTCGCATTCAAGGTTGCCCACGCTCGCCCTGGCGAAATTGAAACATGAAGGCAAAGCAAGAATGCTTACGAGCGAGGAGAAACTCGCTATAAGCACGCACCGCCCACACGATGCAGCTTTGTTGGAGAAGTTCAGAGAAGTAACCAAAAAACTGCATAATATGGGAATGTTCGAGTACTCGGCGACGCATCTTGTTGTTTGTACTTTGGAAATTGTCGCATTGACACTGCTTGGCGCCCGGTTCGCCGTTAGACCGAATGCCATCGTCGGATGGTGGACCAGTGCGTTCCTGTTAGGCATCGCCATGCAACGAGCAGGTCAAATCAGTCATCGTTCCTGCTGTGTTCATCCTGCTGACACTGATTTTCAGGATGGCTTCAACACGAATGCAATCACGGCAGCGTGTCGAAGAGCAGGGCGGTCAATCTTGTTCTCGGTAGTTTCTGGTTCGGTTTCGGCGAGGCGGGGTCAGCTAGATGGTACGCGAGATTTTTCTTGGTGTGCCGAACACAGCACTGATTTGGCACCACTTCGACATCGCAGGTGGCGACGTGAGCACAGCCGTCATCATGCAGATCCGCAGCGACACGGCGCCGATTTCGACATGAACACGCTGCCGTTGGCGCTCGATTCACTGACCGCACGACGCGGCAATAGCGCATTCATCCGCGTCCAGGCCTGGATGTACCAGTTCGCAGTCTGGGGTCTGGTCCACTTCTGGCAGCTATGGCTACACCCGAAACACATCATGAAGAATGGTGCTGTTCTCGACGGCACATTTCTCGTCCTGCACTGGGTCATTTGGTTCACAGCGTTCGTCCCTACCCTTGGCTGGTGCAGTACAGTGGCGCTGCACGCGGTTGCGTCCGCCATCGAAGCGTCCCTCCTGTTCACGAACTTTGCTCTGTCCCATTCAGCGATGCCATTCATTACGTTTGACCTGCACGAGCACTGGGTTAAACGCGCGCTCCGACGCACGATTGATATCCATTCGCATTCCAACGCCGTGGGACCCGTGCTGGGACCCCTCGTTGACGCCGCTGTCGACTGGTTGATGGGATTCCTCAACTACCAAGTCGTGCATCACATGTGGCCGTTGATGCTGCATCACAAACAATCCGATCCACGTGTTCATGCTGCCGTCCGCGAATTGGCAGCTCATGTGCCAGAGCTCGATATGGCGTATAATGTCACGACATACTGGCGCGCCATGTACGACATGTACGCGAACTTGTCCTCGATTGCGCATGATCACGGCGGAGGCGCCAGGCGCGATGCGAATCATCCCACCAAACCCGACTGGGTGCTCGGCGTTGGCAATGCGCCCACACAAACAAGTAAATTTGATTTGTTCGCAGCTGAAGAGATTTCCTCAGTCGATTGAGTGACTGGATCCATGGATATAGCTTGGTCAGAAAATGAAGGTGGTTTAAGAAGCTTGAGTACCGGAGCCAAGTTCGAGAAACTGGGGCTAGGCCAAGAGTCAGCCAAGTGAGATTAAATTTGTAACACACCATAAAATCCAGTACGATGACGAATGGTTTGGGATCCGAGTCCGATGATCATGACATAGGAAGCTACTAGCAGTTACCCGTGCTTCGCACGGGGTTGTCATAGTCCGTATTCCCTGTTACATGTACATGTACATTCACTAATCTATCCACCCCGTGCTCTCTTCGACTTTTTCGAGAGTGTATCCAGGGACTCAGTGCTCAGGGGGTTTGTTGGAGGGGAAACAGGAACCTGACTCGAACTCGTCGGGGAATCGAAGTTATACCGGAATCTTGAGGAGCGCAGGGTGGAGGGGGAAGCTGTAGTTGTTTGTTAGTATTCCCGGAGGAGCTGAGTGGGTGTAGAACTTACCTGGTGTACTCTGCAACATTGGGAATATTGCTTTGCCGAGGAAACTTATGTTATCCACGTAGATATGGAATAGCAAGGCTTGGCCCGTGTTCTCATCCATATCAAAGCATGTGATGAATCCCTCAACGGCGACATAAGTATTCTCCGAAGGTATTGGCTTTTTCTTCTTGTATCGGGTGTCGTCAAAGTGAGCGCGAATCAGTAACGTTGACAGTTGACGTTGAGTTTTGTAAAATGATGTGTACTGAGATGCATTCACATCAAATGAAGAGTCTTCTTTGTTAACATTGAATGCAGCACCGGAAATACTGATATAGGGCGCGTGCTTCATAGTCTCGGGAGTAGTTTTAATGATCTGCAGCAATGAGATGTTAGCGTGTGATTTTGTATCAATCATAGAAGAACGTACCTGTACAATATCTCCATACACATGGTAGTCCTCAGCCAATGTTACAGTGCCTGAACCATGGTCATTCAATTCATCTGGTTCGGAAGGTGCTGGCGCGTCTGTTTCCACAGGATAAGGGTTCGGGGCAACCTTAGCAACCTGTGTTTATGTTAGATTGTAGAGATGTCAGATGCTATGAAAAAATACATACGTGAATCCATGCGAAGTAGTGCCCGATATCAGCAAATGTTAAATCTGAAGAATTGAAGTATCGAAATTTTCCAGTGAGAATGTTACCAGCACTCAACCACATTTGACCATCGAATTGGAGTGTGCGTGGAGAACCCTCAATTGGTTGGGGGTTCTCAAGGACGATGGGGCCGGACAGGGTGGCAGTCATCACGTTTGAATCTTTGTGTGTTTTGAAAGGAGGTTGAGGTTGTCGGAGGGGACTTATATACGCGGCTCATATAGCTAGAAGGTCGTCGAACATTCATGTGGATGTTAGTAATATGCGCAGGTCATGTACCTCCCAGAAGCTTCGTGTCATCGTTAGTAATGCCAGTTGGGGAGTTGTCAGCGAAGTGGATCACACCCGAGGCCGGGCATGTCTGACAAAGCGAAGTGGAGATTGTTCTCGAATACACTGGCTGGCTGTTTGTGTTTTGAAAAGAAAAGGGACTGAAAGCCAGAAATGAAGTGAATTTTTTTAGTTGAAGACATGAATCGATATACATGAAATAAGGAACTATTATAACATTTGGAATATCTCAGGATATACAACATTCTTTATACGACAATCAGTGCTAGGGGTGGACGGTGAAAGTAAGATTTTGATGCGATGACTTGATGTTGCACGTGAAAGGGCGACGTAGAGTTGGCCGTGTGCAAAAACATCCTCTCGGAGGTCAAGGCCAATGTGACGGACAGATTGACCCTGCGCTTTGTTTATAGTCATTGCAAAGGCCAATCGTACCGGGAATTGTCGACGTCTGAGTCGAAAATGGAAATTTGTCTGTGTTGATGGAAAGAGCGTAATGCGGGGAATGAATGCAAGTTCGCCTGCATGTTTTGCTGTTAAAATTTCTACCTCTAGAACACGGGGAGTTGCGCGTTTTAAAATAAGCCTAGTCCCGTTGCATAAGCCTCTTTCAGGTGCCAAGTTGCGAAGCAATATGAGAGGGCAGCCGGGTTTTAGATGGAGTTCACCGGGGGGTAGGCCAGGAGCTTCAAGTGTTCTTAGAAATTCCACAGGGAGTGGCTCAGGCTCACTGTGCGAGCATGGATCAGCTTCAATTGAATTGGCACTGTAAAAAGTAGTTTCAGTGCCTGGCAATTTGTCAAGAACTTGTCTATTTAGATGATCGACGTCGGCATTTCTTGGAGCGAGTATCATACGATCCAGGAAGAATTGAGGTGAGGGCATGGCTTCTTCGATATGCGGATAGGTGTACGTGATGAGTGCGTCAACACTGTTAACACGCATTTTGGGGTCAAAAGGGATGGTGCCATCATTGCTGATGCCCTCACCATGGCCAACGGACAACAGCCAATCGGCAAAGGCTTGTTCTTCATTCGAAGCCGTATTGAGCATACTTTGGTTTGATAGACGCATATTGACTCGTAGTGTAAGGACTTGGAGCTCTCGCCAAAGGTAAGAACGTGGAAGAGAGACAGAAACAATGTCTTCGTGCGAACCACCAGGAACGACAGGTAGAGTTTGTTGAAAATCTCCGCCGAATATTACAGTTTTTCCGCCGAAAGGGTGCTCGTCATCATTGCATATATCACGCAATGTTTTGTCAAGAGCTTCATGGGCGAATCGGGTATGCATCAGTGCCTCGTCCCATATAATTAGGTCAACTGCTCGTAGAAGTTCTGCACGCAGGTCCTGTTTAGAAATATTGCATGTTGACTCGGCATCGAGTGTATTTATTGGTATACGAAAAGTGGAGTGTGCGGTACGGCCACCTGGCAATAGTAAAGCTGCGATGCCACTTGAAGCGACACACAGTACGATTTTGCCTTCAGATCGCAGCTTATGGCAAAGCGTTTGATATAGGTATGTTTTTCCGGAGCCACCAGGTCCATTAAGAAAGAAAACGGTGCTGTGGCCGCTGTCAAGACTGCTAACGATCTGTTCATATGCGTCTAATTGTTCTGGGATACATTCAACATTCTCCATATGTTGCAAAAACTGATCGCATTCGTCAGCAATGTTATATGTGAGTTGTTCGCTGATGAAACGATTGTTTGTGAGAATCGACCAGTTTTCATGAGGAAGTGGCATGTGTGGAAATTGATCGAGAGTATAGCCAGAGTGCGAGAGGATCTGAGCAATGAGAAATAGCCCATAATCGTAGATACGTTCATTGGTAGGATTGGGGATTCGGACATGGAGGTCGTCGCATATGTGTTGTCGGAATTCCTGCCACAATTGTTCCGGTGAAGTAAGCTGGCAGAATAAGAGCATACTTGCAAATAAGTGCCGTAGTTGGGTGCCAGTCTGCATTCCAGATGCTTCACGGAGGCATAAGTGCCATTCTCCATCATCTTGAAGTAGGCGAGCTTTACATGCATCCTGGAACGTTGGATAGACTATATTTTCATATGTTCTAAGATCTTTGAACGATTGGGCACCGCGAATGACAGTAAGCAAAGTACGGAGGTAGAAGCGTTCACCGGCTGTGGGTGGAACAAAATACATCCGACCAAGGGCAAAGGCTCGTTTGCGAAGCGACCAGTTCTTCTTCGTCTTATTCCACACAAACTTGTGGGGGAACTCCTGGTATGTGAGCGCACATGCCTCCACTCCTTCAGGGCCAGGGTTGTTGTTCATCTTGAAAAACTCCGTGAGCGTGGTGGCTTCGGATGACGCACGGGCAACAATTGTTTCAACTGGTTCGTCTGGATTGAAGAGAACCATATATTGGCCAGGTAAATGAATCTATAAGTGCACATATGGTTAGTTAAAGTACACAACACTGTGAAAGACGTACCTGGAGTCGGACGACAGCAGGGGACTGTTCATGAGTGGGAAAGTGAAAAATGCGCCATACAGCTTCCGGTGCACCAATGTAACGTCCATCAATGTACGTCTTGATCTCGTCAAGCTTGCACTCGAGAGTGGCACGATCAGGTCCTTTGTGGATGTATTTGAAGCAGTACTTGATCGTCCTGAAAGTTGCAACGCTTTCGACGTTGATATGGCAATTATACTTTGACGACAGATAGGGATTATATGGAACTATCCAATGATTGTCTATTTCGACCATTTGTTTGCGAACTTTGACCATGTAAGCATGTCCATCGTTTGGTTGTGCGTAAAGGGGATAGCCATCATTGGTGGTGCTTGTTACCTCCTGATATGTCTTTGGGTAACCCTTCGAGCACTTGCCGTCTTTCATGCAAGGTGCTTTCGCATTGAGGTTACCACACGGGCCATGGATCATGCATGTTTTGACAGTGTCAAACAATTGGGAATTTTCATCGGGATCGGGCCATTGGGCGGATATGCACGAATCGATGTCAGTTGGAGCGCGGAGCCTGTCGGCGTTGTCCAAAATTACCAAAATGTGAGCATGAGGTAGGCCACGCTTTTGATATTCGATGACGTATATATATGCAGAAACACGTCCAAATATCTTTCGCTTGACAATGTCATGCAGGAGCTCTTCTTTTTTGAGATTGAATACCCATGCTACTAAGTCCGGCCGGTCATAGGCAGTTTGGCCAGGAAGAAGCTCTCGTTGGATCTCAGGCCACTCAGGGTTGGTGGTCATGGTAATAAAGAGATCGATGTTGCGGAAAAAACGTGCGATAGCCATGGCGTCTTGATAGCGTTGTTGGAGATTTCGTGGCCCACCTATATAGGAGGATGGAAGGATAGTCCGCATGCCCAGCTCCTTAGGATCAACGATCTCATCAGCACGAAGCCAATCCTCTAATCCACTATAAAGAGTAGCGCGCAGTTTGCCTTGATTATATCTGAGGTATGATAAACGTGTCTGATCTGCGGAGGCCCACATGTCAACAGCGTACTGTTGAAATAAACGTCCACCCAGGTGAATCGATGGATATTCGCTTTCACGGGTGTGCAAGCGAAATGCGGAGTATTCAGTTTGAGACACGCGTGCAGGGGCCCAGTCAGGGTCAACAGGAAGCTTTTCACCAGGAAGGGCACGGTGAAACAGGTCACGATGCCAGCCATTAGTCCCATGAGGGAACAGCAGTACATAGTGCAGAGGAGAATATGCAGGATGCCCATCGTCAATCCTCACCAGCTCATGACCACTGGTTGACCGTGATCGGAGTAAAATGTCGCGACGCTCAGGCGCAGTTCCATCGCCAGGCAAAATGACGGCAACTTCATCAGAGGTAGGAGGCGCATAAACAGATGTTTGTGCAGGCATTACGCGAAGTCTGACTTCAGCGTTGGGAGCATCTGGGTAGTCGCGAAGGACTTCGTATGCATGGCGAAAGTCCCGGGCATAGCGGTGATGGGTGAGAAGCATAGATTGGAGAGAGAGCATCGTATCTTCACGAAGATTGTCGTTGCGGTTCATTCGCTGGTGTAGAGCTAATCGGGAGTCGTATATGTACAGTTGTGCAAATGCGGGAGGTATGCCTTCGGCAGGGCGGAGTGAGCCGACCAAGTGACACAATTCACCTGATATACGAAAAACCCAACCTCCACGCCGATTTACCAAGCGATCTTCCGTTACGCCGAGGGATGTGAATGCTAGTGACATGTTGTATTGACGGATATTTTGGCGGAATTCGAGGGCTTGGCTATCAGAGCCCTCGAGGACGGTGCGAAGAAACGGGGGAGGAGCAGGTAATAGAGGAAGATCAACATGACCTCTCTGGCAGCACACAGTGAATTGAGGATGTGATTTGGACGAACGCAAAATTTTCTCTTCAATCCAATGCAAAGCTCCACAAAAAGGACAGGTTACGTTCATACGACCCAATGCATGCCGGTCTGGAAGGTTTTCCAGTGGTCGGCGCGCGATAGCTACAGTTGAGCGAATGCGCTGCAAGAGATAACAATCAGTACACAGTCCACAGAATGAGATCAAGCTGCATACCTTTTCTTTTGTCCGACGTAGGGCCTGCACGACCTCCCTAGTGGTTGGTGTGGGTATTGATTGGCGACGGCTACGCTTGGAACGGGCAGGGATTGTGTCGATGGATTGTGACGGAGATCGAGGGCGCTTTTGAATTGACACATTTTCAGAAGCATTGTGCAAAGAAGCCGGCCCAGCGGCAGGAAGAGGGTCTGATAAATGAACAGGGGGTGCAGGAGCTAATGCGCGTGGAAGCGGAGGAGTGCTTGACGATGGCACAGCGGGCAGCAGTGCTGACGGAGATGGAGGAAAAGAGATAGGAAAAGGTGTTGAAGACTGAACGGTGGGAGCAGGAGCCAAGGCTCGTGGGCGAAGAGAAGGCGAAGGTGGCCTGTAAGATAGACTAACAGGCGTGAGAGCTAACGGACGGGGATGAAGAGAAGCTGGAGGAAGGTTTGATGAAGGAGGAATACTTGAGGAATGGGTGAGACGCGCACGGGCTGACGTTTGCGGAAGGGCTTGCAATATCTCTCTCGCCTTCCATGGAAATTTACGAATTCGCTTGCCTTGTGCTGAATCACGTTGTGAAGGACTGTTGAAGCAAAGTCAGATGAAATGCACGGAGAAGCATCCAGATGTACGCACCTAGGCATAGGATACCGACAACGGATGGAGGAGAAAAAATCAATATCCAATGGTCATCGAGGAGGAGAGCTTTGTATGTTATAGCTGGCAACAAAGATGCATCGAGAAGATTCCAGAACATTGGAGGAGAGAGTATTCATCGTAGAAGTTTCGAGGAGAAGAGAGAATAAAGACGTGAAGGTGGAATTTCCAGAACGGCGAGGAGCGGCCGCGAAGGCGAGAGAAGGACGTTCAGAATCAAGGCAAATGATTACAGGAAAGAGTTGCGGAGCGAGCCACTGTCTGAGAATGATGACATGAAGGACGGCGGCAACGGAGGGGGCAAAGGATGAGAGTAAAGGGTGAAGCGCGTCAAGGATAATCTTACCACGCGGAGAATCTTCTGGAGCAGTTGAGTAAGAAAGTAAGTCACGTATTTTCAGCCAATCGCAAGGCCGAGTTTTCAATCTGCCAGCCAATCAGGAGGGCGGAACGGCAGCCAATCAAAAGGTGTCTTTATGTACCATGTCGCGGCTTATAATATAGAAGATGAGAACGGTGAATAATCTTCCACTGCAGATGGTACCTGATTCCTGATCACCTTTAAGAGGGGTTATCAATTCCCTTGTGTTAGTGGGAACTTCAGCCCTCAGGCTGTCAGGGTCCTCCCTCGGTCCCAGTTCCTGTTGTTCCTCAGGTCTCAAAATTTTCATTGCGTTATTGGAGGATCTAGTGCTCTGGGACCAGAGGACAACCTGTACGAGGTATTATTGTTTCCGTGGGACTCGGAAAACACTGGCGGCACGCTCACATATAGCTTCCGTAGCCCGGGCCCGTAACCTATCTGACTGACTTGCTTTAGCCAGCCATGGATGGCAAGTTTTTCCCTGCCGTTTAGTGGCGTGAAGTTGAAACTAGGACTGACATAAATAAAAGTGCACGTGTCACGTCATCCCAGTAAGCGGTGTAGCACCTCCTCGTTATATTATTGAACAATCTCGAGACAAGTCAGATACGGTGAACTCGTTGGAATATGTAGCGTAGATAGTTCTGACAATCAAATTTCAGGTCCTTCCAATTCCATGCGTCGCTTCAGCCCCCACGCCAGGTGCGATTTTGGGTTCTTCCAATACCTCTCGTACCGTTTGGCAGTCTCTGTGTTACCAGAAGTTAGGTATTCCCTAGCTTTCGCAATCCAAGCCTTCGCATTGGGAAGGTCGGAAGCTGCGACACAGAACTGAAAGGCGTCGTATGCGAAGCTGTGCCGGTAGATGAACAGACCTTCCTCCTGCAGTAGTCGAAGTGCCAATTTGACCTGCGCCACCAAAGCTGGTTTAATATTAATTCGCACAATAAGTTCAACCAATATGCGCACTTTGGTCACACCAGTACGAGGTCTGTCACTGTAGTAAGGAATCTCACGATATAGCTCCTTCAACTCCACCCTCCGTCGATCACTCAGCTGCAACGCTTCTGCCGACAGGGAGCAAGAGGCACCATCAGCAAAAGTGCAATATCTAGACCTTGGCAGGTCGGACCGGTAATCTCCGGCCGTGTTGGTCACACCTCTCAAGGTCGGGGATGGCAGTGAACATCTTGGGCGTAACATGGTATTCTATGGCGATCTGGGTGGAGATTGGGAGGGATCCAGGATCTTTGCCGAGAGTTTGCAAGGTGGGTTGTAAGATGGTCAACTCAGGGTAAGGTCCCGGCCATGTTGGGCACAAGTTTGCAAAGTAGGCGACGACATAATGGAAGTTTCCCATGTATAAACATGTTCATAGTACAATACATGGAATGGGATTGACGGGCATCTTTGGTACATAAGAGAAATCACTATTGCAGAAGGGGGAACAGCATATCACGAGAACGTTACATCGGCGCATACCCTTCAACCTCCCACTCATCGGCCTCCCAGTTATCCTCACCGTCCTCTGGTCCCAAGTCCTCATCCTCGTCTGTTTCCCCATTTTCGTCATCATCGTTGTCCACGTCTACATCATTGACATATCCATAGTCGTGTTCTTCATCAGAATCACCTTGATCTAAATCTTCATTGTAGTTTTCTTCATCATCGTCTCCAAGTTCAATTACCCCCCCTTCGACAGCGTCATTAAAAGCTTGGCCATCCTCAGGTTCGTCGTCATTTCCCAAGTTGTCTTCATGCACCTGATCGTCGTCATGGTCTTGTGATTGTTGTCTGTCTGATGAGGGCCATGTTGATTTATGGCCAATGCCGCTGCCAAGGTACCGCATGAACATGTCGCGGTCAACAAACCTTTATATGGCATGTGAGCATGATGATGGGTCGGAAGTCAGTCACATACATAGAAACATAGTAATACACCCAATCCTCGTCGTTCTCGCTGGGCTGGCGAGCAATGGATGGCCCAAGGAGATCGGATGTATGGCCATATGCAAATGCAGGTATGAGGTGTACACCTCGAACGACCTCATTTGGATCCAGGAATCCAAATGCATCGATAGTGTTTGATGGTAGAAATCCCAAGCGATGAAGCCGCCTTGCCTCAAAACCTGTCGGATGAGTGAGGTCTCGGCCAAACCACCTTACCCACAGAAAATCCATTTTCTGCGTCTCTGGTGATCTTGAATTTGGGCCAACATGGCGCACCTGGGCATGAAAGATACCAATGATCCGAGCATACCAATAGGGATGAGGATCATTGTCATCATCTGGGTCTTCGTGTGACAAAACCATTACATCGGAATGAGTGCGAGGATTAAGAGAATCTTGAGAGCGCCGCAAATCATAGGTGGTGTAATTAATTCGGAGAACCTTATGTCGATATAACCGGTTGTTGACGAAGATCACCGAGGCCCGTTCATCGTCTGAAAATGTCTGCTCATCACCGTCAAAACTAGTACCTGAGAGGCGGCTCAGGATATGGTCCTTGAGTCGGGGCAGAAACTCCTATAGTGGCATATTAAAATCAATTATATCAACGAGACAATCTACACACTGTTGTTGCTGGATCGCCTTGATTTGCTGTGAGCCAGCCGGTGATGTTTTCAGCATGGCGTATAGCCTCCGATACATGGTAGTGGGCCGTAGGCATTGTATATGGCAGTGGATCTGACTCCTCGAATGGCACAGCAGCGTTGCGCCGCTGTTTCTTGCTTGATGAGGTTGAGAGACCATCAGCTCCAAGTTTTGCCCTTGCAGCTGCTTGGCTTCGGATGCGAATTTTCCGTAAGATTCGCTCACGACGCTGGTGCTTGGTGATCTGCCATTCGAACTGAACTTTGTTGGTACGTGCATAGAAACGTTTAACTCGTCGATGTTCAAGCTCTCCCTTGAGCTGGGATCAGCGAGATCATATAATTTGATTCAGAACATACCACTTGCGTATTGTAGTTGTCCGTCGTCCCATAACACCAGATTGCCATGAGATAGTCACCAAGTGCATGCAACTTGTACGTAAAAAGGTTGAAAGTCTTGGCCTTTGGTTCGCTTCGTGCATTTTCCTTTTCCTTTCCCTTTCCCTTTCCCTTTCCCTTTCCCTTTCCCTTTCCCTTTCCCTTCGATGATCCTTTCCCTCTCATTGCTGCATTACGCCGTCCTCGTGCAGCCTCCTCTCGTGGAAGCTCACGCGTGTTGAATGCTGCGCAGGTTTTGCTGACAAATTCACGTAGAATCCGGCCGAGTTCTGTTGTGGTTGCATCAAATAATGCAAGGGTCTTCTCAGTATGCAAGCGAAGCTTGGCATGTGCATGCCACGTTGCAAGGACGAACAGCAAATCTAGAACGATTTCATTGTGAGGTGAAGGCAGCAATCCCTCAAAAACTGGTATTGAGCACTGTGGAAGTACATATTAATGGATAATCTCATAATGGCGACGGAACCACACCTGCAGCAAGTCTTCAAAATCCCGACCAGCCAGCTTCTTCATGGCAGATGCATTCTTACTAAAGCGACGTATTGTTGTTCGTCCAAATGTGGGTACTTGCCGGAACCTTTTGCCATGTTGGAACATTAGTTGCATATGAATCCTCATCGTTTAAGAAAAGAATAAATACCGTTGATTTAAATTCTGAATTGCATCATTTCCAGATGCATAAAGAAGCCGGATAAGGTGTGTGAAAACTGCTTTCCAAACGCCCAGCTCAAATTCATGAAGTAAGTCGGGTACGAACATTGTGTAGAAGTTGAAATCAAGTCCTGAGAAAGCCGCAGAAAAAGCATTCTGAATAAGGCTCTCGTCAGTATGTTGAATTATAACCAAAATATGTTATCTCACCAGGACAGGAACAGACGATGTCATTCCAAGTACCCGCTCAACAGCCTTTCCAACAAGAGAGTACCCCTTTTCAAAAATCCATGTACGAACCATCTTAATGTTGTTCCATCTATGTGCGTCATCTTTGCGTGTTTTATTACGCCGTTGCCTATCTGCTGTTGTACCTAAAGCATCGATTTGATCCTTTTGAATAAGACAACGTGGGCATGGACATTTCCCGAGTGATTTGATTGATGTGAGAAGCACTCTAATGCCAGACTTGTTAATAAGGACCAGTACCTGCGATTATCCCGTGGGGAACTTACTTTTCAGGGTAGTCAGCAGAATAGGTGAAAAATCGAGGAAACACACGGCGTAGTATACCATCGGCACATTTGATAATGATTCCATGCACATACGCATGCATGAAAGTGGGGTCGAGTAGAAGGGCCCAGATTTTGTGCATGAGTTCTCGTTTCAGGAAAGTAAGGACCGCTGCAGTCGCACTTTGACCAAATATAGATTGATAGACATCTTGTATTGTATCGGGGAGCTGTTTTATATACATCAGGTCAAGTTTGGTATATGGATGAGACGGACATACCGAAGGGATATATGCCAGGTGGTGGGCCGCAAATGATGTCGGTTTACCTCGTGTGTACTTGGATTGATTGCCAAAAAATGCATAGATTGGCCACAGGGATGCGGTTCCAAAGCTGGCCAAATGTGTCGCATCGGACCAGACCATGATAGCGGCAATGGTTGTCTCTAAAGTACAGCCCGACTTCTGATTTTTGGCCATTATTTTGACATGTTCGTCTAAGAAGGCATCAGAGTTGTACAGCTCGCTGATGACACGCTGGGGAGGCTTATGGTCAGGTTGCCAAAAGAGTCGGAATGGTGTATAGTGGAATGCTTTTGCCGTCGTGTCTTGAAAAGCGGCCTTGATGACTTCAAGTAAGCGGCGATAAAATACGCCCTTGACCTCGAATTGAGGTGCGGTGTCTTCTGAGCGATTTTTGACGTGAGTAGCTGGTAACCGTAAAAACACCGACGTCTCATTCCAGCCATCTTTGATTGACAAGTCCGGATGATCTGCGTACACGTCAAGCCTGTCCAACTCCCGTTTTGCACTGAAGTCGGCAAGGTGGCTGGTGTTAAAATCCTCAGCAAGGATAACATTGTTGACCAAAGAGTCTAAATCTGCAATGGATTTGGAACTAGTTCCACCATAAAACCAGTCCATGAGCCGAAATGTCGTCGCATTTTGGAAGGGTGTGAAGATATTGTCAATTGCACCCGAGAATGATGACCCTAATCCTGACCACCAGTTATGATCTGTGTGCCCAGCTGTAGCCAACCCAGGACTATCACAGAGAACGTCTAATGAGATGTCCACATCTGGCTCCGAAGACGGCATGTTCGGATACGCTCTATAAAGTCCAAATTCGTTTCGTTCTGTTTCAATGAAAGTTGGTGCAAATGGTTGTTCTGGGGATGGTTCGCGAGGCTGTGGTGCTTGAACTGGTTCTGGGAGAGGGCGTGGAATTGGTGCAGGCATGTGGGGCAACTGTACCGATGAATATGGAAGGTGATCTTTGAAACGTCTAGGAAACCTGCGGCGACGGCCAGATGAGGTCGCTGGGATTTGAAATTCCATATGAACATCTACATCAACCTCGGGAAGTGGTGCTTCATCGATGATCTATGATGTCGCAATACATCAAGCAACTTGAATTCGCAAGGAGCATGTCTTACCTCATGGTTCCTTCCAGCCAAAGCCTGAGACTCTCGTGCAACATCATCTGCCTGTCTGCGTGCTATTTTGGCTGCACGTCTATGCTCAAGCCGGTCTTCTTGTTCCTGGAGAAGCTGTGTGATCTTTGGACGAGCTTTTGCACATGTGTTCCGGTGCTTGGTGAGTCCCTGGTTGTTCTTGAATTGCTGTTTACATGAAGAGCATATCAAAGCCATGAAAAAAAGGAGTACAAGCCAATTTCTATAAGCCATTCCCTTGCTTGGGGAATGTTGACGGTGACCAGCCCGATATCTTCATGTCACATGACTCAGATGACTTCGACGCGTCAGAGTTCAATTGCAAGATATCACATAACCTCATTCCTCATTTCCTTACCACACCTTGCCTGACTATGGTCCGTACTCAAAACTCGGATTCTGAAGGCCAGCAAACCATGGAATCGAGGTCTCCACCACAAAAACGCAAGCGTTCATTATTTCAAGCATTAGATTCCAAGAACAGGAAGAAAGCTAAGTGCGCGCTCTGAGCTTCTTAGACAGCAAGAAGAATCTAACAAGCTTTTAGATCCAATCAACTTGACCCGTACATCAAACTTGCTCGCTGGCTCAGCCGGAGTTATGATCCATTCCTCTACTTTTACTCAGTTTTCGAATTAGGCATCCAATCCGACAATCCAGACCCAGTTAGTGAGAATGAAGAACATGAGGAGATCACGTAAACCCCATTTACTTTCTGATTCCATTATTATTAAAAAATCTTCAGTCTCAGTCCCAAACGCCGTCAGCAATACATACATGTATACAACATCATTGCGAAGTCAATTCCAGGGTTTACTAGTATGCTGCGCAAGTTCAAAAAGTACCCCGAGAAGCTCGAAGAGCTTGCAAAGATTGTGAGTGATTTTATATAGTGCATATATGCACCTTTGTTACTGAGCGGAATGCTAACTTGGCAAACAGATGACCCAGGCCCTTGGAAACGCACGATCTGATGACTGTGGGAGTTTACGAGAAGACGGTCTCGCTTATGTTGCACTGGACAGTCTTGGGAAGGTGCTCCAGCCTCCAATCCCCGCAAAAAGTGGCAAAACCGGCATACGAGGCTTCAACCACCAGACCCTAGGCCGTTTATTGTGTCCAGTCAAGTATATAACCGACTTTGATGCTGATCCTGCAACGTATGCCACCTAGATCCCACCTGAACCAGCTAATTGTCGTTTTCCTCCAGATTCCTACAGAAACTAAGTGATGGGCGAAAGACTGTAACCGCAAGCAACTTTCCCCTGTTTCTATATGAAAACGGCATCTATTATCCTGCTGAAATGGACAAGGGCCTCTGCCGTGGTGCCCTGCTTGTCCGTGTACGTGGTTATCGTCATCTGTTTTTCGTTTTTGTATACCCGTTTTGCTTTGGTAGACATGGCGACATATCTTTACATCGCCATCATCTGCCGTAAGAGATGCACCTGGCACAGGACGTACCAAAGCCGGTCAGGCCAAGCTCAATGGCCTCGAAGCTGTTACACCGAGAACGATTGCGTATGCTGCTCTGCATGTACGTTTCATTCATCATTGCAAATAGCTTTGTTTATCTGTCAGTAGGCTCGTTGGTTCCTTTCTGCAGAGGATGATTGGCGTCTCGAGGACGGCTTATTTGATAAAGAAGATTTCTTTAATATTATTGTGGCTCTTTTCGAGGATGATCCTGAGGACAATTGGTGTTTGGAAACTCTGGCATGGTGGAACAGGCAAATTCTCATTCATGTTCCTCCGTTTTATCATTGATTTTCCTATTCAGTCAAGTTTTCGGCACAAAACATCAAAGCTCATCCTCGACTACAAACACAGAGTCAAATGACCTTTCAGATATTTTTGCCCAACGACGTCTTCGCCAGGCAGAACAGGAACGTGCTGCGTTACATTCAACTATCAATACTCACGACAACCCTGACGATGGTAACGGTACTGCTCCATTACATCCGACTGATGACGATTTCCTGCTTGATGATCAAGAACTTGCCGAACTCAACGCAGATGAATTGGACGAGATGTACTTGGATCCTGAGGCTGATTACAGTGATGAGGACAACCCTGCTACGGCCAAGAAAGCGAAGAAAGCGAAGAAGGCTAGCCGCAAAAACAGAAGGTAATCTCCAGCAGGCGTTTGCACCATACCGTTGTTGACTACATCATTCACAGATGATCAAAAATTCCAACGTCCACTAACTCTCGCACTCTCAATGGACTCTCACTCTCAACGGACTCTTGCACTCTCGACGGACTCTTGCACTCTTGACAGATGGACTCTTTCTCGATGGACTCTTGCACTTTTCGTGGACTCGTAACCTCGTTCTTAACTGCTCTTTCAGACGCGTTCTTCCACTGGTCTGAGAATACCCATGTCACCTCTCGGTTCTCGTATTGTTCAGTTGTCACCGCTGCCCTCGTTTTTGTGGCTATCGTTACTTGTAGATCGTTTTCAAATGAAATGAATGTTCGTGGCAATATCTCATGAATGCAATGAATGGAAATGATTTACGCTCGTTACATTGCCTTGAAACCCTCTGCCCTGCCGGGTACACCTGGCGTCACTATCCCTGCCCTTGCATTGTACGGTGGAACCTTGTAAGATAAAAATACCAGGTCTAGGCTTACCTTGTCAGCCTTGCCCGGTGGTCCTGGGATGGCACCAAAAATGTCGTTGAACCTTGTATTCAGCTGCTAATATGGTCAAAATAGCCATGTTGGTGGAAACTTACCTTTATATCTTGTGCGGGGATTGCAATGTAAGGCGGCTCCATAAGTAGGTCGTCCAGGTGATACTTGTCAGCCTTGCCTTGCCAGGTAAGGCAAGGTAAACTTATTGCACTTTTGCTGATGGCCTGTCACAGTGACACGTGAAGCGGAATCTCCCTTCCAACTCACTCCTACGTGTGTCCCGAGTATCGAGAAGGTTACCATAGCTGATACACAGCTCTTCGCCCTCAGTAATGTCCCGAATCGCACGAAAGACGATGACATGATTTATCTCATCCCAGCAATTATTCACGTTTGGTAGACAAGACGAGTTGAATAGAGAGCTTTGCAGAAAGATGCCAGCGGTATCAGCGATGTGGCCGGTGAAGGGATCATGATCCCCACATGGCAAGGCGTTCGTCTTGAAGATGCCAATGAGTGGTGGGAGCTCTCCTCGATGGCAATTCATGAGACCTAGGTAACGGCGTTGGTCTTCTAAGGACTTGCGGGAGAGACTGTTGGCAATATCACTTTGGGCGCCGTACGTAGTCCGTTGCAAGATGAACGGTGCCTCCGATAATATGATAGTGCCTCTGGCAATGGACCGATTGGAAATAATGCCTCTCCCCTTCCCAGGAATTGACTCGACCCTGTACAATGAGTCTCCTGTGCTGACGATTAATACTTAGTACCTGGAGGTCGACTAGTTTGACATACCGGTTGACATGGCGGTAACGGACCTAGTGGCGAAGCGGCCATCAGGAAATTGAACATGAAATGAGAAAGTCTTATAAGACCTGATCTGATACATCATAAGTAACATCCAGTATCACTATGATGACAGCCAGGTCAACTCAGATAATTTATGGTTACCTAGATGAAAATACATCACATCAAGCATATTGATGTTAATGTAGCATTAGTTGCCAACAATGTCTTGACCACTAATTCTGGTATTCATTGGTAACCAATGATATTAGAATATCTGTTATTGACTAATAGGAGGGGAAAAAATTTTGCCTTTTAACCATTATCTTTCTCATTCACTTATCTTATAATGGTCTCATGTTAAATCTTCTTGGAATTTATCTGATGTTATCTCAAGGTCTTAGAATTAATTTTATCTAATCTTATCTCAAGGTCTTGGAAGTTTATCTTATCTCACTTATTGTCTTATTGTCCAATTTGAATGCTTAATATAAGTGTAAGGATGAAAAATTGAGACATGAACAAGATTTTGTATTTTGTTCAACCCACAGGTGTGCAGCCAAATAGTGCCAACATATGTATACATATTTATACAGACTCCAGGTACAAGAAAGATAGTTACTTGCCAATGGAATGCCAAATCTCAACAGTGTGACCATGCATAGATTTTAATATATCACCACATACAAAATGATTCCAGTCTTGCAATACCTCTGAGAAGAATTCATCATCTTAACATCAGAATTACATGACATGATCTTAGAATATCAATGTGATAGCTACAGGAATAGTGTGACAATATTGTTATCAGAATTACATGACATGATCTTAAAATATCAATGTGTTAGCTACAGGAACAGTGTGACAATATTGTTATCAGAATTACATGACTTGATCTTAAAATATCAATGTGATAGCTACAGGAATAGTATGACAATATTGTTATCAGAGTTCTAAATTGTGATAAGCTTATATATCACTAGATCACATGATATCAGTCAGCTATCTGTTGATAAGATCTGTCTGGAAATCCCTGTGTCTCCACGTTTTCCTGATGGCGCTGAGGGGTAATGTGGCAAACATGATGCCTGTACAACGCGTGGCCTTGCCTGCATTACGGTATAACCGAGTATACATTTCCTGAAAACAAGTCCTAGTATGGGACTAAGCTCGTCCGCTGGAACTTCCGATTTCAGGGCTTGATTTCTAGGCCGAACTTGAACGGGAGATTGGTAAGTCATGGTGAGAGCCTGTGAGAAACACCGAGAATCGCTTGCCGTTTTTAGAAATAATTTTGCAACAACATCCAGCGGCTATCCTGTTCGTGGACGTTTTATTCCTCGTTTTACTTCATTGCTGACAATATCCTCCGTGTATAGATCCTACCGTCTGTTATAAAAGCCGTCATGAAGTTCCAGCTGCTCCAGCATCCTCACCTTGAGCAAACGTCGCAACTCTCCTCTAAACATGCAGTTCATATCCCTGAATATTGTTAATTTTCTCGTCGTCGCCTTTTGCGGTACACTGACCGGTCAGCCATACTACCAATACCCCAATACCGTGGCTGCTACTAATAAAAGTTCTCTTCATTCAGCTGCTGCATTCCAATTTGAGCGACTTGACAAGAGTAACGCGATGCTTCTTGTCGTTGACCACCAGATCGGACTCTTCCAACTTGTGCGCGACTTTTCCCCTGACCAATACAGGAACAATATCCTCGCACATGCTGCCATCGGAAAAGTGTTCAATCTTCCCACCATACTCACCACTAGCGCTGAAACGGGTGCGTCCAATTTCCATCCCTTCTTGCTCCTCTGGTTTACATCAGCCACTTCGTTTCTTATGCTTTATTTTATTTCGGCTAGGTCCTAATGGCCCCTTGCCCAAGGAAATTGTTGCTATGCACCCCAACGCTACGTTTGTTAAACGCAATGGCGAGGTCGATGCTTGGGATAATAGTGATTTCCGCGCTGCAGTGGCTGCGACTGGGAAAAAGCAGGTCATCATGGCTGGGATCACTACTGATGTAAGTTTCTCACATCTGTCTCTGTCCTTTATTTATCATTTTCCCATTGGAATGCTCAGGTATGCACAACCTTCCTCGCACTCTCCCTTGTCCAAGAAGGCTACACCGTCTTCGCAAACGCTGATGCCTCCGGTACATTCGACAAACGCATTGCAGATGATGCCAATGACCGCATGCGTGCTGCGGGAGTGTATGTGTTGTCCATGTTCGCCATCACCACAGACTTGATGAGGGATTGGAGGAATAACCCGGGTGCGGCACAGATGTTGCCTTATTATGATACGTGCGTACTCGTGTTCTTTTGGTTGTTTCTGCTATTTGGTTGGCGTTGACGAGTTGTTGCTTGTCGGGCTCGTACAGGTACCTCTCGGCTTATGGATTCCTCGCACGAGGACATGCCGCTGCTGTTCTGAACGGCACGATACAGCCGGGAGAAAGTACCTAAGAAGGATCTGACGGCGTTGTTTAAGAGGTTTGTATTTTCCCTTGTTTCCTTTCTTTCATACTTGTTTCCGATTTCTGTACTGCATGTACGCGATTGTTTAATGTTTCTTACTGTACCTATCATTGGTGTATGTTAGCACGTATCCCTAGCTATATACGGTCTGCAAATCCACTACTCTTCCTTGCCTTAACCAACCATGGCCGCTCTTAAGCAGCAGGTAATACATATCTGTCTCCCTCCTCATATTTGTCTACCATTGCCATGTCTTGTATTGTAAATATGCTTCCCCCCACTTCTTTGCTCTCTCCAGCGCACATGACAATCTCAAAAGGGTTTGTGGAGTATATGAACGAGTCAGGTAGATGGACACCATAGACTAGACAGACGACAGGAAGAGACTGTGACTTGGGTAGATCCATCACGGTGGTCAGAGGCACGAAATTGACAGTACTACCATTAATCACTAATCTAAGCAAGAAGGGACAAAGAAAAACTGGTGGAGTACTTGGAGTACGGGGGATTTCATGTTGTTCTCTGACACCTTTCTCGCAAATTCCTGGATTACTGCCAGTGGCTTTGATCATCCAGCAACCTAAGTATTTTGGACAGAACGTCTGAACCTGTGGACCGGGTCAGCGCATGCTGACAATATTAATCTTGACCATCTTGTACTCGTTGTCGATCTCTGCCACTGAAGATTCGCGGACCGACGGACCGGCGAAATCGTATGTTCAAGTTCAAGTTTTTTTCGGTTCGACAAGCGTCCCACGGTGAACAAGTCAGCGCTACGGTATGTATAGCTACTCTCCAGTCATTACCGTGTATCTGGTATAGCTGCAGGTTTCCAGCACTCTATTTCTGGTACGCGTCAGCCGTCTTGGATTTTTTTTTTCACAAGATACGTTATAGAGATGGCCAGGCAATTGTTGGCCCCACAATCAGGACTTAATCAGGGTTCGCACCCACAGAAACCTGCCTGCACCTGGAATTTGCTTCGGACCCACATCAAAAGCGGGACAGCCATACTCTTGTGATACCTGGCTTTTCTTTGCGGGTTGCCGCACAGGCCCCGTCTACATTCCCCCCCTCCCTCGGGTTGTGGGTGCCAGTGTCTCCATACCGAGTGCCTCGCTATTACTGCACTAGCGTGTCGTGTGACAACTTTGGTTGATGAGGCCGATCCGAGTGAAATGTGAAATGTTCGCTAGCCGTGTCCCAACTGTTGGCGCCGCCTACCTTTGCTGCTCATATTTGGGTTAGCCTTTACTATTAAGCTCGAGATTTTCTCCAAATAACTCAGCAAAAGCTAAGTAGCATTGTCCCTGCGTTGTTCAAATTTGATCAACCAACAGACTTCTTTTCTTTCAGGCTAAATGAATGTAACACAAATATGTCGAGCTGTCGACACGGTGGCCAAAGCGAGTGGGAGTATCCGGTAAGGGGTATTCAGGACTCTGAAGTACACAGCTTTCGCTTTATGAAAATCCGGTTAGATCTGGCATCAGGTCCTTGTCTCACCCGTTACGACTCGCCGAAGCTTACGCCAGCTTCGCTTGGCCCTCTCTGCACACCTCTTTTGTTTTGAACCGCTCGAAGGACGTACGTTGGTGCGTCCTTGGCATAGGTTTATCATACAAGCCCACAATGAATCGGCACGGTTCACCTACGCTTTGACGAATGCCCCAATGCCGCACCCTCTGCGAATCCGTCTATAAAATGCCATTCGCTAAGCATCGTTGACCAACGCACCTGCATACGCTGCGTCCAAACACATCTCTTTCCACTGAAGCATGTCTCACTCCTCAATGGCCTCGTTTTCCGCCGACACGCATTCGGATATCCAACCCTCGTCGCCTCCGTTGGCCCCCTTGCTTCGCACCATTTCCCTACCGCTAGAAGAAGAAGAAGTACCTATCAGCGTCCATCCACTCCTCGCGGCTCCTGCGACCACCAATATTCTCTATGATTTTTCTCTGCCGATAATGGCATCGATAACTCCAGAACATCCGCTTTTTGAACTGACCAATTCGGCATTTTCCACGGAGCCTCCTTGTAGCTCCCTGGCCATTATTTCTCCCCAACTCAGTCAGCGAATCCAAATCTCGTGTCCTTCGGACGGATTCATCTCCGTTTTGGATGTCATCAAGGAAGTCCACAGCTTCCTGCATGAAGAAGTGGACGCAGATGAGTACAATAGGTGGTCCCCGGAACTTCAAAACGAAGTCGTAGAAACCTACCGGACTCGCTGCAGTAATATTGCGGATTCTACCTTGCGTGCTGCCGAGTTGAACGAGGGCCTCAAAAGGGTCGACCTCTTGTTTGGCGTTCACATTTTCGCCGGGCTCTCCAGGTCGACCGATGGGCCGGATATGTGGGAGCTGCATCTAAGACCATCCTAATGAGAGAAAAAAAACCCTCAAGCAAGTGTTGGCTGTCGAAAAGAACGAAGAACGAATCTCATTTTTAGAACTACCATTGATATACCCCTCCCACCGTCTTATTGTTATTGTCTGGAACCCCCCCCCACTGGCATTGACAAGCATACCTTGTTTATTTCGTCATTTATTCGTTGCCACGATAATCTCTTGTTTTTGACATGATTGAATACCCTTGTATGGCAACGTTGACAGTCACTGTAATCACTATGTAACGATCCGTTGTTACTGTTGACAACGTTGAACATTGACTTTACTCTCAGGTTCAACCTTGTGGCAGCAGATGGGTGTCTGACGATGGTCGATGCGTACACCAACCACAAGTGAAATCGGTACTCTGGTATATTAATCAAGCGTAACTGCACAGACTCAGCGAACGAGGAACGCATTTGTATTCTTACTGTATGCGTTCAACTCTCCGGATATCTACGGCCGGGCTAACGTCAGGCATCTCGAGGGTCCGACTCGGACCACGTCTTTTGCGCTTCCACGATAGATCGGTGAAACGGACATAAAATCCCGAAGTCGGCACTTTCGAAACCCGCGATTATTTATTGTGCGGCTTCAACTTAGCGGCGTGTACTGTACTCTCTACAACAACAAAAAAACCAAATACAATGTCTTTCACTGCACCTGTGAGAATAGATAGGAATGAGGTATATCGATACAATGTGCATGGTCATCAAGTTCAGCATTCTCTCGTATCCTCCCGTCGCGCCACATTAATAACCCAAAAGTTCGGGCCCATGGTCGTACTAGAGAGTCCCAGGAATTTCCTACCCGCCAATAAATCCACCCTTTTGACACCTTTTCTCTTCTCCACTTCCCGCGCATGCTGGTCGGCAATCGCGTTATACCGGTCCTCGTAGGCCACATTCACCCTGAGCATGTCATCACTTGAAGGCAGGTATTGGAACTCGTCCAGCGTGACGGGGAGTCGAAGGGTACGGTAGAGGATCGAAAGCACGTCGAGGACGGTGACGGCATCGTCTGAAGAGGCCTTGATAGTGATCGTCCATGGGAAATTGTGGGCGATCAGGTGGAGAGTGGGAAGCGGTGGAGTAGTGGCGGGTTGTGAAAGGTAATAAGGGGAAAGTGGTCGGCAGGGCAATGTCGTAGTGGTGATATGTGACGGGTGGAGGTTGAGGTCGTGTTCGATCGGAGGATTTTGGTCGAACCCGATTATAGGGTGTATGAACACAAGTTCGGAAGACACCGGGACGCATTCCGCTGCTTGCAGAGGCGATGAGTCGAGTTTGACGGGTGAAGGTGTCAATGGACCAGATGAGGAGGGGAGAGATTCCTCGGAGAAAGTAGGGGACGGCGTTGGAGGTGGGGAGTAGAGAATGTTTGTCTCAGCAAAGCGTACGCGTTTTGGAGTCATCGTGTGTGGTAATGGCAAGGCAGACGCCGACCAAATCTCTTGGGTGCTGTTTAAATACATATGGCAATAAATGGTCGGGAGGAAGCTGGCAAGCGATGAGGTGGCGAATGTGGGACGAGGAAAACCATGGGAACTTTTTGTCTACATTGGTGGGCTTTATTTTGAGTCAAACTTTGAGTAGGCTCAGTAGGGTACGGCCGCAGGGTCTCCAGATTCCAGAACCCTTAGACTTGTAGTACTATGTTCGGGGGGTGGCATCGAGATGCCGCCCCTTTGTGTCTTCTGTCATCCTGCCAAACAGAGCATCCGGAGAAACATTGGGCGGTCACAAGGTTCGCGTAGGGCAGGGGGCAAAAAAAAAAGCAGTTCCATAAACAGCCACGGTACACTGCCAGAGACGGTTCAATTGGCGTTTGTTTGTCTGCACCGTTTGTTCCAAACATGCACAAATCAGGCCCCAGATTGTCTGAGAAGCCCAAACGGAGATCACGAATCTCAACCTTGAAAAGAAACCCCACCGATCTGGATCGTTGCCCCACCTCCAGTTATCTGAAGCTTGCTTGGTGGTGTCTTTGCTGGTCGTCCATCTGAAGGTGGCTTTTTCGCGCTGCAGCAGTGCAGCTCATTTGGAATCCTTTACCTTCTCTATCCAAAGTCGAATTGTCATCGGGCATCCCTCGAAGGAGAAAGACTCGTAAACGTGTCACGGAGATCCAATTCCGTTACCACCAAGGCTCGATTAGAACGTCAGGACAGTTCGCTGATTGTTCAATACTACACCGACAATAATCGTTCGGCTCACAATCTTCTTATCTACCCTGGTCAAATTTATCATATCTAGGAATGACAAGTTCGTCCGCTGTCAGAACGTCAAGTTTTAATGTTCCCTCAAGCAGGCTTGGCCATTCGTTAGCCACCGGCATGCTCCATATGGTTCCTACTCGTTTCGCAAACAGCTGACCCAAATACACAAATATGGGCAGGGTGGGTCTCTCGAGAGTCGAGACACAACGATAACTAGCTATCACACCACAGGAACGAGTGTTCAACCCTTTTTCTATCTCGCCTCTCGATCGTCAGGATTTTATGAATCCAGCGTGGATATCCATGTCTGACATTTGACTTTGCCGCCCTTCGCGGAAATCTCGCCAATTGTACGGTACGCCCCGATGGTGATACTTGTATCCCAACAATCTGGCGCAGCGTTAAGCTGACAATTCATAAGACTACAAGTAGAAATCTACGTTCACCCCAAATTAGAGTATGTTCGCTTCCTGTCTCGGTCTATTTTGTCTTCCCAAAACACGTATTATTTGTCCAGCAATTATTGACCTGAAAATTGATGAGGTGTCCTTTCTCGACTTTCGATACATTTGTTTCCCGAGGCCCCGAGTATCTTCAATCTTGGATGTTCAAACCAATTGTGCTCTCGTCATTAGGATCGAATAAATAAGCAAAACAACAACTGGGGTATAAGACATCGATAAATATAACGATCCGCGAGCTCTCTATCCAGTGCAAAGATGGAGCTCCCAGATGTCAGTCCCATGCAGGGTGCTCGAAAGCCCTGCAAAGACATGGACTCCCAGCAAAAGGTCCACTCGCTTGAGGCCTTCCTGTCTCTCGAAAGCCTGTGTCGTAGAATTCACAATTCTGGTACAACGGGACTCATAGACAGCCCGGACCATAGCTTGTGTGCCTGGAGACAAATTTGCGTAATCGTCACGATGAATCCTGAGCTGCAGCCAACCATGAAGCTCTTTGAGAACATCCAAAACAGTGACAAATGCATCAGGATCAGGTGAATGTGGTGGTATGATGAATGACCGGTCGAGCTGCTGGCAGACGACAGTCAAGGAGGGAAGAGGTGGGTCGGTGGCGGGTTCCGACACGGTGAGGGCGAATAGCGGGTTGTCTGGTGCTATTGTTACCTCGGTCGGGGGAGAGAAGTCGTATAGAATGAATTTGGCAGGAGTCGCATCCAGGAAGGAATTGACGCGCACGATCCTAGGAGTGGACTTGATTTCCACTTGCGCTGGCTCGTCCTCTGGGGGCAAAGGAATGGTGTGCACTCGCGGCGTTGAAGGAGACGCCTGGCTTGGCGGCGAAGGACTTGATTTTGGTGGTGACATAGGCGTAGCAGATAGAGGTGTCTCGTGAGGGTGGAGATATGTCATGAGGCGAAACTGAATAAATAGGATACGACGAACATGACTCAAGTGGTAGAGCCTATATTGAAAACCGAAGCAGTGATCGGGATCCACCGAGGAGAAAGGCGCATCTACCGAAACAAGAGTTCCGAAAAGGCACGGAGGCCACTTGGCAGTACGACGTGAGGCTGTGACAGTGCGCCAGGGAATAAATTACCTTTTAGGTTTGGGACAAGTTCCACAAGCTATGCCGTAACAAGTGCCTCCGTTCCATGGACTCTGACCCAGGCAGATACGGGAGACAGAACACAGAGAGAAGTGGATGGGAAACAATATCCATGAAGCAGCCTCGTGAAAGTGTGACCCGCTTTCTGGCAAATTAAAGTCGTGGAATTGTGTCAGTGACGGTGGGTTCAGCATATCGAAGACATGAAAACGCCATAGATACGATGACATATGCTGCATCGCACTGGAGTGGAGCTAGCTAGCGTACCGGTGTTAGGTGTGGGTTGCTCGGGCACAAGTCACACAAAGTCGGCATGCAGTAATCGAGAGGAATATCGCTTTGTGAGCGAGCTGCCCCGGACGTAATCGCCACAGGTAATCGTTTTTCGAATGAACTGGCAACGTATTAGGGAGAAGATCCGTCATTCCTGAGCGATGCTTGCAGTGCTGATGCCAGGTGATGAGGTAATAGGGTGTTGCACAGGCACCCAAATAAAGCCAAAGCTCAGCGCTGGGCTAACGGTGACTTGTCTAGTATGCGGCCGCAAATATGTCTGCACCGTACATTCAACAACTGTTCACCGGGTGTTTGTCCTCCGGATGTACACCGTACATGGTTTCGAGTCCTAATCGAGGCCTAATCGTTTGGATTTGTGGAATTCACTCGGGATATGCTGAGCGCTTGAAGAATGTGCCCAGTCTGGTGTACCTTTCGTTTGCGTCTCTGTTGGGGCCATTCAGGATGTATACACGTCTTGAACAAAGATATTACCAACGGGTTATCGCAGCATATGACACGTTCTTGTGCGTCTCATTATTAATGGCAACCTTCGAGGCTTCACTAATAATATATGCTAGATTGTATGCGTCAATTGGAAACTTCTCCCCGTGGATTTCTAGTCTCAGATGTTGGTCCTGCTGAATGTTATATTTCGACAAGTGGTCTTTTATCGAG
Source organism: Hygrocybe punicea (assembly GCA_963556145.1). Taxonomy (NCBI): domain Eukaryota; kingdom Fungi; phylum Basidiomycota; class Agaricomycetes; order Agaricales; family Hygrophoraceae; genus Hygrocybe; species Hygrocybe punicea. Next base: position 2,395,978 of record OY744461.1, on the reverse strand, counting down.
CAATCATTTTACAGTACCCTGAACTTGCGGCCGACTACTGTGTCCTTATTGTATTTCTCTAGCCTATACGTTGTTCTTCAAGGAGCCGAAATCGGGGCCTAGTTCGCAGACAACTTGGGGTATCAGTCAGGTGTAGTTCGTTATTCTCTAGTTGCAACGAATCTGACAACTCTTGGGACTTCCCAACAGGATTTTTTTGCCAGGTTTCCTGCATGAAAACCGTTGCACCCCCTCGTGGACTGATTGCTATGACATATACCAGTTGTTGGATACCGTTGGCTGTAAAAGCGGTCAGACGGTGTATTTCGGGGCGGGCCCATCGCAACTGTCATCCAGCAAATGATTCTCATCTCTGAGGACCACCTGAGAATTCGTCCGTATCATCTCCACAATTGTTCTGTCACTCTGCGCTATTTCAGGGAATTTAAGCTGGATGCCGGCAACTGCAACGACTAAACACATGTGGTGCGGTGTGGGTAAGACTTTGTCAGTGACATCTCAGCGATATATGTCACTAGCTACTCACGAAATGATCTGGGTAGATATGTCGCCTGTAACGTGGTTTGTTATCGTCTTTCCTGAAAGCTTGCATCAAAATGGTCTGTCATGCTTCCTTCGATTTCGGGGAGTCCCGCCTCTTCAATATGCGTTACTTTTTCCATAAGGAGGATCCCAACAAACCTTTTGTGTGTCTGTGGTATAACTTTCTCACACGATGGCCGCTGACTTCGTCTTAATAGGTGGTGATATCCGTGCACCCCATCACAAGTGCAGGGGCTTCTTCACACCCGGAAGATTTTCGAGATTCGTGAATTTCCATAGGTGGCTGTGCTCTAACATTCGATAATCTGTTTGGAGTACACTGGATTTTACTGGGCTCGGTAATCGTCCGGCTTCGAATTACAGGCTATATAAACTGGCAAGTTGGTTGGTGGCGGTGGATTTACCGCGAGTTCTCGTGCTCTTATTGATTGCAACCAGCCATTGGTCCGCAACCGGCCCCCAAACTCGTATTTCTGTCAGCCTCCACCATATCTGTGGCCCACGTAAACTCTATCTATCTTGGGTACTCGGCGTCGCACTACAGGTGCCGACATCGTCACCTGCCACCGGCGGCCGGTCGTTGCCCTTCTCAACCTTGTGGACAACCTTTACCCGAACCTCTTCCATATCTCTCACGAACTGACACTCCTCGTCCACTGAATTCCATTTAGAAATATTCAGTCGTCCACTTTGGCGGTCCCTCTTGACATCCTTAGGATTTCTTGGACTATTTCTTCTGAGATTTTCGCCCCCGGTTCACTCAGAGCTCTGTCTGCCTCCACCGCCCATGAGGTGATGGGTATACCGCTCTCATCATAGCCCACTTGAACTCGATTGCGGGCGATTTTGTCCCACTTCTTGGCGACCCTAGATCGTTGGATTATTTGGTCGGTACGGTTCGCCTACAACTTGCATACTCCTAAGCCAGGAATTATTAGATAATGTTTACCTATAGCCGTGGCGGTGGCTTCGTCATCATCTGTTATTTTACGTTCAAGGTGAGTGTCATGACGTGCAATCAAATATTCAGCGTGGCGCGGAATGTTCCGTAATCTTATACCACCACTCCTAGCATTAGGGCTTCCTTTATTTTTCCGACCCTTCTCTGTCCTGCGTTTATGATCGTGTGTTCGTGATTTTTCCTCCTCGGCACGCTTGGAACACTCGGCACGCACAAATTTAGTTCACACACTCAGATCAATTTGTTGTCCCGCAATCTTACTATTCTCCATCGGGGCATATCACAAGTTCGGGCTCAAGGAAGGGAGTAGTGGTAGATTTTAAGGTGAAAAAATATTCATTGATATATTTACTCATGACGGGCTCGATCATTTTCGGCAAACGATAGGACCCAGGACATTGTCAAAATAATATTTGACTGGATGTCCCCCGTTGAATCTTGGCTAGCACCGTACGTGATATATCTCATGAAAAAGTTCGGCAAAAACCGCTGAATCATCATCATGCATCACAGTACCCGTCGTGTAGCTCCTTCAGGCACATCGATAAACGTTTCACGACGAGCGCAGTATTTACGTTTTACAATGGGGACACGACACGTGAAACAAATCGCTTCTTCAAAGTTCAACCCTGGCCCTCCACAGGATTCTGGCATAATTTTCAACTGTTTTTACTCCTGTGTTCGGAATCAGAACACGCTGAATTCAGCTGACATTAGGCTGGCGGACGGTTGTTATGGTTGTGGCTCGTAACCAGGCTTCATCAGAAGGGCCTAAGCCTAATAAGCCTTGTGCCTTTCCTTCCAGCGTCTCATCGAGCGTTGAATATTGTACATACATAGATTTCCAGAGTCAAATGTAGGTAGATGGGGTGTACACGATGAGATAAGGGACCCACCCCAGGTAAAGATGAAAACGAGAAACATGGAGACGGTATACAACGAGAGGTAGCAGTGATGCCATATCAAGGAGCCCATACAAAAGTGGAAGTTACAAGTTACAACGAACAATTGAGGCAAAGACGAGATGGTACAGAGAGGACACGACTGAACGATTCAGCTGTGTATTTTGCGAGATCCTTTTTTTTTCTTCCACTCGCGTTCGCAAGGGCAATTTGATTCTTGAAAGTGAAAGGCGAGAATGAAAAGAGGCATATAATATGACGTTCGGAACCAAGAACCGATTCACAGGTTTTCTGGGAAGGAGAAGAGGTAGTTGCCTGAGCCGACTTCCATTTCGGTCGCGGGAATGCTGGGAGGTTCCCTAATATCGAAAGCCTGCACTCCATCGGAGTACTGATTCAGATTCATCGCGCTGGAAGAACGGAGACTCCCATCTGCCCCATACCATCCAAACGCGGTATCGAATGCCGGCGTATGGGCTACTACGTTCGGATTCGCGGAGCGGTCATTTACGAGCGGCTCGTTCCAGTTGTCACCGAAGGTTGGTCCCCCTTCGAAGGACGACGACGACGACGACGACGACGCGAATGCAAATGGCAATCCAGGAGCTTCTAAAGGAGCGGCTATCGATGCGTGGTCCCCAGCCCAGTCCTTAAGAGTTGAATAGGATGAATAAACTTGGGGATTGTACCTGTAAACGGAATACGTCATCCCCAAATCCGCGGCCTGTTTTTCCTGTTGATCTCCGCCTGCGAGAGAACCACTGTTTGTGGGTACATTGACGGTGTAGATTTCCTTGAGAGCAGAGGGGGACGAAGCACCAGCCGGGTTATGATCAAACCCTGGCGTCGTGGCAAACGTAGAGAATGGCATCGGAACGTCGAGACAATTATGAGCAAAAGGCTATTTGAAAGGATGACATAGTCAACATCGTGGATTTGGCGTGCCACAGACGGACTTACGTCATTGCAACGTGTAGATACACTGTCCACGTAGGGAGGAAGCAATCGGGAGGCTAACACACAGCTCATAGCATCATTACTGTTGCCGCGACGCGCAGCAACCTCGTGTTGTTGCTGGGTTTGTTGTGCGACCGATCCGCACGGATGACAAATTGAAGGGTTATTCATGGGGAACGAGACGGTGTCACGGCGCGATTGCGTGGAGATGGTAGGATTGTGAGACCCCATGTCGGGACAAGGGCAACGAGTATGACATGCGGGTGCCGACAAAGATCGCCTGAACATGGACGTGAGAGGGACCTTGAACCGCGAGTCGGAGACAGCATCGGGAGTCTTCGAGCGAACTTTGAAAGCTTCCTCCAGGTCTGCGGAATCCGTCTCACCTTGAAGGGTATCTTCTCGCTCCTTTACATCGGACATACTTTCGCCCGTTATCGTCCCTTCGTCGCGTCCTGTATCCGAATCATCTGCGAGACTTTCGGTTTCTCCCCCATCTGATCTTCCTTCGACCACCTGTTCCTCTTTATCGACTTCACTGGGTCCTTCCCTGCGTACGGCCTCTTTGGCCTTGGCGTTCCTCCGATCCCCTTCCCATTCCTTCACGGCAGCCTCCAAGGCGGGCCCTTTTTTACCCTCCACCAATAAATCTGCAATCTTCGCACATCGCTTCTCTTTACTTTTCTCGTTCTCCTCCGCTTCTTCTTTGCCTTTTCGATTATTACTATGTCGTCGTTTACTCGTCCCTGGCCCATCCTTCACCTTCAGCTTGGCCATAGCGTTGGCACCTGGTCTAAAACGCCAGTCGGGGTACCTTTTCCTATGCTCTGCCTGTGCAACTACTGCTTTGGCTTCCCATTGCTCTCTTTCCTCACGGGGGAGGGTCTTCCAATACATACCTACCAATCCACAGGACACGATATCGTCATGTACTTGCCTTGCAATAGATTGAGATACCCACCAATGATTTTGGAAAGCGTGCTGTGATTTCCTTCGACTTTCCCGGGAACCTGCTGGCTTTTGATGAAGGAGGACCGGAATAGGATGAAGGCATTGGGAGGGCGAGGGATGTATGAAGCGTCTCGTTTTTTGCCATGCGACACGCGTCCAGTACCCGGGAGTACAGTAAAAGTGTCTTCGGATAACAGAGGAGAAGCGGGGGGAGAGGATAGAGTAGCGGTCTCCGGGAGAACATCAAGACTAGCTGGTTCCGTGCTACTGAATGTGATGGGTGTCATGTCGGTAAAGAAAGTAAAGGTCATGGATGGGTTTGGATTGTCCACGAGAGGTGGCATCCCGTCTGAATGAGTAAAATCGTTAAGTCATCGAGGAGGGGGAAGGGAGATGCTGCTTGACGCGTGGGATGACGGCTCACCATCGTCATCGGCATCCTCGAGGGCCATATCGTGGTCGCGAATTGGCGGCATTACAATGCTTTGGATCTGGAGCGATGAGTGTTGGCTTGAAGTATGCTTGTTTTGCACGCAGCGGTGGGACCGAAGAAACAGATCGTTGAATGGGGCGAGGGTGGCAGGATCTGAATCTTTTCCTTTATTCTCGAGTAGGTAATTATCGCGTCCTTGATCAATTCCCACCATTCAGGTTCGTTCGTCACTGTTCTGCTGAATTGAGAGTCACAAGCAGACCAGAAACCCACCTGGGCGAATTCGCTCTTTCGGTAAGGTGCTTCCACCTCGGGCGAAGGTCAAGGTTCCGTGGATGGAAGGAGCGTCCCACACCACTGGAAGCTAAAAAGTGACCCTCGACCAATAACTTGGCGGGGCAATTCCGGTACCTCGAAAATGCCATTCCCTGAGATGCCATCATGCCTCGCTACCACGATTTTTGCATCATGGGCAGCGCGGTTATGCGAAACCAGCGAAGTCTGAGCCTCCAGGTGAATAAAAGGAGTTGTACGAAGCCACGAAGGTCCTTGTCTGAGGTCGGCTCGCCCGATAATATCTGCAAACTCCATCTGGAAGCTTAAGCTCATCACGGAACAAAAACTACGAAACAGCCATTACACGTGTAGTCGTACACGACCCGCCCGTCCTCCAACACAAACTACGGACGCCCACAATATGGGCCTCAGCCTGCACCGGGGGCTGTACGTACCTACCGTATGTGTATTATCTAATAGTAATACCTCAGTTGTCGACCGACTGTCAAGCAACGCCATGGTGATGGTATCTCTTCTGATTCCGACTCGGATATCCTATTGTATCACCATGTGGGGTTAGCCCACAATCAAGGACTACAGTCAGTACTGTGCACGCAGGGATAAACATACTCATATGACTACTGGCAGGCAGTCGTGTTCCACGCTGGTCTTCCTCGAGACGAGCCTGCAACGCAATACACACTAGCGTTGCTGTCTGGCGCCGACCCTTGGTTCTGGTAGGAAAACAACGGAAAGTCTCGTAACTCGCACCAGTATGAGGACGAAAAACAAATCCCTTATTGTGTCACTCAACCGCCAACGTCGCCAATGGCATCGCGGGTGAAGTCCTTTTGTGGCTTTGTTGTTCTTCGAAGCTCCACCGTCTAGGTGATCGTTTGTCTTCTTGGAGGGTCCACCACCACCATCTGTCCTGCGTCGCCAACTCGCTGAATTGGTCGAAATGTGTCTCCTAGACTTGTTGTATCTTGTGGGCGCAAGAATACATACGACTCTCTTAAAAGCCTAGGTCAACAATCATACCATCGTAGCCCCTCTAATTACCGATATCCAACTTCATTTAAAGACTGTAACCTTTTCATAGACCCCCCACTCCTGCTTTATTTCTTCACACCACAATGACTTTCCCGAGCGAATTTTCCAATTATTTCCGTTGTTCACCCCGAACTGCTCGCTCTCCATTACGCGCCAACGCTGGTATCGTCGGTGATCCTAGTAAGTTCGTCAGTATTGTTGCCGCTCGCTAGCCACTGACATTTGAATTTCGTTGACATCAGACGGTCCAGGTACGCCACGACGTAGAAACAGCTGGTTGCCGTTTGCATCGCTCGTTCATACTCCCGGTGGGGTGACGACTTTGTTACCTGCTGGTTTCTCATCACCTGTTGTGTACAATTGCCAACAAGTTGCAACTCCTGATCGTGTCATCCCTCCCGTTGTTCCAAATTCACCTTCTACTCCACATATATGTCTGTATCACGGAACATCCACATGTGGGCCACATACCCCGATCGCGCCCTCTTGTGACCCACCAGTCGTACCAGAGATGGGGAGTGCATTGGTACCGTTCTCACCGATAGCGACGGCCCCTTTGGTACTATCTCCCATCCAGCCTGTTCAGGTTCAGACCGTGCAGTGGAGCCCTAGAACCTTCCCAACCGCCCAATGGAGCACCTCGGCTGCTCTCCAGCTTGATTCGCTAATTCATCCCAATCCGATTAACCGATTTTGCCCCTCTCTCGTGTGGGATATCTCACACATGCCATCGACGGCCAAGCGACTTACATGCCGCTATCTTTTAGTCAATCCCCAGCTGCACACGCTAGCCACGTCGCCGGCGACGGACCACATTCACATTACGTGTAACGGAACCATTGGGCGCTGGATGGACTACTGGGGCCCAATCGTCGTAACCACACCCGAAATCAAGGTCTATGACATCCTGCACGCGATATACACCTATTTCCAAACACGGTTGACACAAGAGGACGTCGACTGTGCTGTCGCACTGGATCCCGCGAATGGGACGTCCTTGAACAATGCCTTCTCGAAACGGATCAGCACCACGCAGAACCTACCGCACTATGAGATCAGTCAAGGTCTGCGGAGAATTGACTGCCTCGGTGACTGGCGGCTCTTCTCGGGTTTGACGATTGCGATGTTCCAGGCTCGCGATAACACACTGCGGTGGAAGCTGATTCTCGAGTTTGCACCGCTATCTACGAAGTGACGAATCATAATGATGCATCTGATGTTTCGAACGTTTAAACGCTTGTCGTACTGCTTGTCATACTGCTCTGCAATGTTATTATTAATATTAGTATATTATGTATAACTTTTTTGTGCATCTCAGGCTACTGTATCCATGCGAGACTTATTACCGCTTGCACAATTGCAAGCGGATTGATGCAAGACCCCGGAAAATAATTTGAGTTTCGACAGCGCCACATAGGGGGTCGCGACCCCATCTAGACCGGATGCCTCCGTCGCGTTTAGGTGCGGACAAAATTTCTCCGGATGAAATAAAGACCGCAACCGTTTGCGGTCAAATTTCCCATTTTGGGCGGAGGTGGGAGGGTGAAAAAGTCTGGATTACTCGTGAAGGCCTCATCTTTGGTCTGTATGGGCTACAGAGCCTTATAGTACTATGTATCTCAAGTCTTATTTTGCGCGCTGTGTGATGCAGTAAATATAGCATTCTTTTACCAGGTTTCGTCAAACAACTCTGGGGCCATTACCACCACGCCGGCGTAGTGGTAATCACAAAAGTTACAGCAAGAGCGATGGCAGATGCTGGTCAAATGTTTTTCAATACTGAGGTGCATGTTTCCATGTTAACGAAGGGAATGCAACCACAACCTTACAGACGCCAGGTATTCATCTATACAGACAAATTGCCTTGACATGGAGTCGCCATCTTTCTCACCCGCGTTTCTCCTCAACGCCTACTTGACCGCACTAGTAGTCTATGAGCCAAGTCAGAGAGGTGCAGGACGAAGACGAAGAAGGGACCAACTCACTGTGCTCACTTTCTTTCGAAAGAATAAGAGAAGACGTCGTCCAAGTGAAATTTTCATCTTCGTAATCTGGTCGAAGGTGGTTTGAAGGGCTTCCTGAATCCTTTCATATTCCTGGTTCAACTCATTCGCGAGTTGTTCGTTGTTCTCCATCGCCGCTTCGTCCCGGAGTTTGCGGAGAGTCTCTTTCTGTTCGGCAAGCAGTTTCTGCAGCTGATTGTAGAGCGCGACTCCGGCCGCGGTCTCACTGAGGCGTCGGCCAAACTGAACCAGCTCTTCCTGAAGAAGGAGAGAGGGGGCTTTCTGGACGGCCTTCTTCGCGATAGCGTCAATGACTGACCAGGCAGATTCATACGTGTCGTGGAACCGCATGACTTTGGAACCGCAGTCTAACATCCCCTTCCAATACTTCTGCTTTAGTTCTTCTTCGCGCCGTCCTCCAATGACGTCTTTCACTCGACTCCACATGGTCGTCGCCAGTACGACATTCCCGATCGCATCGTCACCGCAGAGTTTGGAAAACATGCGGAGATTCTTCAGCGGTGCTCCGGCCATTCGATTGTCCGATATTCTGTGCACGTAGATTATTCCGGCAAGGTGAACTTGTCCCCGATACCTACAAGTGGTGTCAATTTCAGAACGAGGTCTCGAAAGGTTGTTATTAACTTACGTTTTTTCTAACCAATGAGCGATCGTGGATAGGATTTCGGTGTCGGGTTTGTTCGTATCGTCGAATCCAGGAGTGTCCACAATGACGAATGGTCTGGGATCGTTAGGGCGGGAATACCGAACTGCTCGTACATCCGAGGTGCAGGACTGTAACTTGTGTCCAACGGTTTCATCCCCTTGCCCAGTAGCGATTTTGATAAACTATGTGAGCAAGTCAGGTTGCACCTTCTAGGATTGAAAAAGCTTCCACAAAATTTACATACAGTACTCTTCCCAGCCCCAGTGGGGCCCATAACTCTGAGAAATTAGTCTTTATAGCGGTTCGACCTCCAAGACAGAATCCACTCACGCGATGACAACGTCACTGGTTGAAATGTTCTCAGCCGTCACCACCATGGCGGCCATTGGTAACGGGGGGAAGATGGGTAGAATTGGAATGGATTAAGAGGGTCACAACTCGGAAAACATGCCAAGAGGGAAAGCACGAGGGTGAAGCGCAAATCATGCAGGCTGACAGTGTACTTCTAACACTGGCAACTTGAACTCGTGTCAAACAGCAGATATTCTCGTTGATGAATACCTGTCTGAGACGGCGTGTTTGTGTTCTGGATGACACATTGGGCCAGGTGTGAGTCGACTTGTTGCAGCACGACAAGGCGGGCAGGATGCTTGCAGTACGCTGCTACTGTGACCTGTTGAGGGCCAGGAGCAAGGCCAAATATATCGTGGCCGTCGTAGGTTGGATGGTAAGACTGCGTAAGAAGTAGCCTTTCTAAGGCTTGGACATTCCTCTCGAGCTCCCTATCCCCAACACAAGTCTAATAGCGTTCCAGGCAGACTCAGGTGTGCCATAAAATCTGGTCATATCAGATCCGATATCCATCATCCCTTTCCAGCCTAGGATCGATTCTTTTATGTTTTTTTCGCGGTTTTCCATCTTTTGGTCGTCTTGCTTCCACATAGTCGTCACAAGAACAACCTTGTTCTCGATGGTCCCACCGCATAAGTGCTGAAAATTCAGAAGGTTTGTAACAGGTGATAACGATTGCGTCAGGCGAAGGTCGGATATTCGGTGCAGGTAGAGGACTCCAGCCACTTCAACGTTCCTTCTCGTGCTTTCAAAAATGACTCAGGATCTCCACAACGAATCCGACTGTCAGGGTCACTCACGCCGACTTAATCCACCGCACGATATCCCTGCTTATTTTCTCTGGCGCCTTGTGGCTATGATCGAATCCAGGGGTATCCACGAAAATGTAGTGGTGGCCGCCCTTGTCATCGGTTCGGGTATATTTGTAACCTTGGACTTTCCCGGTGCACGATTGAAGGCTGCGGCCAACACGTACGATATTTTCTCCAGCCGCAGCGTTGATGAACTGAATCAAGTTGGTTAACCCACCAATTCCTTACACTCGACCGCTTACCGCACTTTTCCCAGCTCCTGTAGGGCCGAGCACTCTAGACTAGAGTCAGATCCACTCTCCGCGTATATGGCAAAAAAATCTTACATGATTACTCTATCCTCGCTGGTGATTTCGTCGACTTTCACCGCAAATAGACCGTGTACGATGCGCTTGAGTAATGCCATTGTGGTTATGGATAATGTAGAACGGTAATGAGAACTAGCTCGTTGGCTTCATGTACATATCTGCGTACTCGGGATTGGGTGGTTGGTGCAGGGTTACATGAGGCACCATGCTGTCAAGCCGTGGCGAGAACGGCGACACCTTATGACAATTCGGGCTAGGCCATATTCCGATCCCTCGACCGGCGAAACCTATTATGAAACCGATCTAACCAGGAAGCCGGCAGACAGCACGAAAAATTTGTACAAGAAAGATACTCCGAACGTAAGATCGCCTCAACTTCCATATAGAACATACATGGACATATGATCGGAGTTGAGGGGATATTCACACCTCCGAGCGATTCAGATGATTACATGACATTAACGTAGATCCATCCACGGAATCGAGTTGACTGTGAAGTTGCGCGATGTGTTGGCCCATGGCCTCGAGAGCTCGACGGTTGTCAAGTGCACATTTCATCTAAGAACGTGGATAAATATTAATCAAGCGCAGCAGACAGTAAAAAGCACCTCGAAAATGCGATAAGCAAACTCAATGCGTTGATTGCACTTCATCACCAGTCCTTCTTCGGCAGGCTGAAGGACGTAGTGGCTGACTCGCCAACGGTTTGGTGAAGTAACCTTTCTTACGATCCTTTGGACACGTTTGAGCTCTCTAGGAAAATGCATCGGAAATCATCGAGGCAAAAAGTTGTGCCCACTTACTGAACAAGTTCGCCCACAGGCTTCGCTACATCACCTGGTATCTGACTCGCTTGCACATACTCAGAGATTGCAGAAAGAAGCCGACTGGCGTTGTGGGCGACAGCGACGAGACCGTCTTGTGTCCTATGCTCCGCCTGTCAAAGCGGAGACTGAGAAGATGGTCGTTCCCAGGCATAAGAACTTACCTCGACAGATTCTGCAATTGTCAATGCCAATGATACTGCGCCTTTAAGACCCGGTACTGAGGCCATATCGGCAACATCCCTTGCATGCCTGAGGGTAGTGAGAGTTACAGCGAGTGTTTTGTGGTTCAAGTCAACAGAATCCGCTTCTGACATGACCGAAGCAGGAAGAGACAACGATGATCCACTCTCAGATATCGACGGGGGAAGAGACAGCGAAGATTTGAATGGCTGAGGTGACGAAGATCGGTGTGTTTGATGTATGACCTTTCTCACCGTAGTGTAAAAACGGCCTTGCGATGCTCCACCCCTCAACTTGTCCCTCTGGCGGTTGGCCTGCGTGAGCCTTTCCATCTCAACCAATCTCTCCTGTTCTCCCGCCTCAGCTACCGAAAATTGACCGCTGTTTAAAGCTCTTTGTAATCCGTATTCAATTTTTTCAATGAACTGTCGGATCTGTGCGATGAGATCCTCCAACCATTGAAAAACAACTGAGCCAGCAGCCGTTCGCGAAAGTTCCTTGCCCTCATCCACCATCTCCACCTGGAGTCGCAACGGCTGGCGGGTACCGTTAAACAGGCCCACGATCTCCCAGGCGGACTCCTGGGTGTAAGAAAAACGGGCTATCCTAGATCCAACATTGATCATCGACCCCCAGTAATCCCGTCTCAACTCAGCTTCGCGCTGTGATCCGGTAATCTGGTCGACACCGTCCCACATCGTTGTGGTGAGAATCACGTTTTTAAGTCCACCCTTTCCACAAAGCTTCTCGAACATCTTGAGATTTTTTAAGGGTGTCCCAGCCATCCTGTTATCTGTAATGCGGTGGAGAAAAAGGAGGCCTGTGAGAGTAATCCCATGTTCATAGCTGCGAAATATAACAGTGAATCAAGAGACGAGGTATCAAGGAGAAACTGCTACGTTTTCGTTAACCACCCGGCGACGGACTCCAAAATATCCGCATCCGTTATATTGGTATCGTCAAAACCAGGAGTATCAACGAAGACAAAGTTACTCTGACTTGTGCCGGAGTGGCGACATCTTATTGCCTGGACTTCTTGGGTACAGGAATCCATACCGTGTCCAATGGCAGTGCCCTCTTGGCCCGTCGCTATATTAATAAACTGTGCAGCGGTTAGCCGACTAGCGTTGAAGAAAGCACAAGTGCCCACTGAGCTCTTCCCAGCTCCTGTCGGCCCCATGACGCTAGCGCGAGGTTGGTTAATACAGCCTAACAAAATATACTGAAAAACTTACGCTATTATGACGTCCTCCTTGGAAAATAAATGAGATGGTTGATCAGGAGTGCTTGTAATGGGCTGGACAGCGGACTGAAGGGGGTTGGCGTCTTCCCTGGTGTCTGGCCGTGTCTGACGGTTGGGAAACATCTGGGAAGCGATAACGTTGCAGAAAAAAACACCATTGACGTGGTCAAACTTACTACCTTCGTTGGTGGAAAATGGTGAATCGTTGTCGGAGCCTTACGCTCTGCCACGTTGTTATATTGCGAGAGGGGAGCGCTTGTCTCCCAGAACCCAGATAGCCATAATGTGCCCCAATGCCACTACGGGATCCTGAACCACCCCTGGTTGTTCACACAACGAGGCTGTACTCAAATTGCTGTGGCCCTACCTCATCTCGATGCCATGGGTTCGAGTACGTGGTGCGGCTTATCGATGAAAGTCGACAAGATGGTGGGTGAGTTTTTACCGGCCACGGAATGGGCGTGTTAGCCATGCCATATGTACGTGGCTCACATGAGCAAACATGAGGTCCTCTCCTCTTTCGTGTCACCGCTAGCGCAATTACGCGTGGGTTGTGGGGATGGCTTGTAGAAACTCGCTCCGTTGGAGTCTCACCACGCTTATCTTTCTTTTTCAAGTTCTGCAAGCAACAATTCCACAGACCGTCACGCACTGATTAGTATGACATCCAAGTTTGTTTCTCCCGGTCCTGATGGGAAGGGGGCTCTCTGATTCCTTCGGGATATCTTTCTAGTCATTCTGCATTTTCCCCCGCAGTTGAAGGAACCAAAGGTCCCGGTGCTCAGACACAGGGAGACGAATATCATCATGACAGAAGCTCAGATAAGCAGCCAGGAGCGGCAAGCTTTTTCGATGGAATGCGCAAGGTAAAGACTATTAAGAGTCTGCATATTGTAATTAACCTCACAGTGCCTCAGCGAGGAGGAAAGGCTGGCCGTTCTGCAAAGAAGTTGTGGAAACTAGGACTGAAGAGTGATTCTATCAACTCAGACAAACTATCTGCTGACGATGTCATTATTGCGTGAGTCAGTTTGCGTAACCTCAGATTGTAGGACACAATCCCTATTCCTCTCCAGGGTAATGGGACCAACTGGATCTGGTAAAAGCTCGGTAAGCTCACTGGTAATCGTGTGCATCATTACCATTTGATTCGCTAACTTAGAGGTAGTATATCAAAATGGCAACAGGATTCGACACCGGTGTTGGTGATGAATTGGAGTCATGCACTGTCGACATTGGGATTATCAGGGTCACTTTTGTTGAGAAAAGTGATCAAGACGTCGTCTTCGTTGATACCCCTGGCTTTGACGACACGAAGAGATCGGATACGGAAATTCTCGAGATGATCGCGTATTGGCTGAAGACGACGTGAGTCCTCCTCCTAGTGGCGTGCATTACCATCATCTACGGGACTTCAGATACGAACGCAATATCAAAATTTCCGGGATTCTCTATTTCCACCGGATTTCTGATAATCGGATGGCAGGCACACCGCTCAAGAATCTCCGCATCTTCAAGGAATTATGTGGAAAAAATGCTTTACAGAACATCGTCCTCACGACCACTATGTGGGACGAGGTTGATGAAGAGGTGGGAAGCCAACGGGAGAAGGAGCTCCAAAGCAAGTATTGGAAGGTGATGGTCGATCACGGATCCTCTATCGCTCGATACAAGAATACAGTGGAATCTGCGTGGGAGATCGCCGAGCATTTCACAGAAGCCGCAAATCAGCGGACCGCTGTCAAGCTGCAAAGCGAGATGGTCAAGCTACATAAATCACTTCCCGAGACTAAGGCCGGCCAAGAATTGTATACCACACTCGAGCGTCTCGTCCACAGACAGCAACAGACACTCCGGAAGATCCGAGAAGAATCGAAACGACCTGAGAACGAGAAAGTCTTGGCTGCATTGAAAGCTGAATACGAGGGTCTCCGAAAACAGCTCGAGGTGACCATAGCTGACATGCTAAAGATGAAGTTGCCTTTGGGGAAGCGATTCATCCGCATGCTGTTATCCCCGCTGGGATTCATGAGTGAGTGGTTGTTCCTTTGTGCGAGTATGCCTGATTGCTTGCTCCCAGAACTTGGTAACATGTAGGACTTACACATCGCACTTCTCTCTACGGATGTGTGGGTCATCGATCAATACATTGGCAAGTAAACCAAACCTATATCTACTGTGCCCTCGGAGTCTAGTCCTACTGAAGCACAATCCTTGTGGCGAGGACGGGAGCTGTGGATCCGCAAAAAAAAAAAACCATGGTTTATAATCGCTCCTTGGCCGTGATACTTCCGTCGGCCTTGCTTCAAAACCAGGGTATGAAAATGTGTTGAGACTATGCAATGATCGAATGGCTGTTGTAAAACATTACTACTATGCGGCGTCGTGCTCAAGAAGTATATCAACGGCTTTCCAAACAGAATCTGCAGTCCTGTCGAATCGCACCACGTCAGACCCAGACTCTAACATCCGGTTCCAGTATTTCTTTTTTATTTCATCCTCGCGGCGGTCACCATCGTCAGGCTTAACCAGGTCCCACATCGTCGTTACTAGGAGGATTTTTTCGGCGACGCCTTCTCCACAAAAACGTCTAAACACAGCCAAGTTGCTCGCCGGCGGCTCTGTGATGCGCTTGTCTGAAATTTTGTGGACATAGAGGACTCCAGAAACTGTTTGTTCTCGAACGCGACTAGAAATTCGGTCAGCATAAAGACAGCAACCGAAACGACCAAAGACACGTTACGCTTTCTTCATCCAGCCCTTGAGTTGTTTCTCGAGGTCTGCCACCGTCCCGATGTCCTGGTGAAAGCCAGGGGTATCGACGAAAACGACGTGGCGACCTCGCTTGTCGTTTGGATAAAGGCACTTGACGCCTTGAGTGGTCGTGGTACAGCGCTCGAGGCTGTGACCAACATCCACTACACCGCGACTGGTAGCTGTACTGATTAACTGCAGCTTGCTAATCAGCACTTTCAAAGCAGGAAAGTTTTCGACCTACGAGACTTTTCCCCACCCCCGCTGGCCCAATGACACTAAAATGCGGGGAATTGGACTCTCGCGCAGCTGAGGTTGGAACGGAACCTACAATATGATGATATCTTGACTTGATACCTCACTCGCATCTGTACGACTCGCAAATACATCTCTAAAGAAGGTTCTGAGGCCCATGAGTGGAGAATGAAGAGCGCAAGGGTCAGGGGTAGTTCCTATGTTGACGCCTGCATACACGAGCCTGCAGATATGCTGCCAGTGGTACCTTTATTGATAAACTATGCGCAATCGATATCGATCTTCGGAGGGGGATGACTTGACCAAAGGCGTGGGTGATAAGGAGGCAGTAATATTGAGTGCTGACCTGTTTCATGGCATGCTTTAGCCTTACGGCTTCAATGTGCACCTGTGAGTAGTGCTTCAAGTTTTTACTCCCAGGGCTAGTCCAAATCGGGACCGCCAACAGCCTTCAACATGGGGCTTGACGCAGCTCTAGTGCGAGGCGAAATTGACGCTTCTTCTGGAATTATAACTGCTGCTGACCTTCACCGTTTCACAGCACAGTCTGGTTTGGTAGTTGTGGACTAAATATATGGCGGAAAGAGGAACATTTCAACTTCCACCAGGCATTTCTCGGGGGAATCATACAATAGCTCACCGATTCTCTTTTATAGTGGCAATAAGTATTCCTATCTCTCGAAGACGAACCAGGACAAACATTTTAATATGCTTGCAGTAATGTGTCATTGATCCTCAGTGCGAATGAACACCTTGACAATCCGTGCTTTCCAGGAAATGTCTCGCGAAAATCGAACGTAGTGCGTATCCCCATCTTGCAGTCATTCACTAACTCACATGGAGTCCCTTCCGCCCCGATTGCCAGTGTGACCAAATTCGATGCACCTGACGAGATACTCTCTGGAAGACCTTTTGAAAAGAAATCATATTCGGCCATTTTCAAGGTGACATCATTGAAATCAGGTCGTGAGGTATCCGTTGTTGAGCCGGTGATTCGTCATTCTACTTTAGCGAGTTGCAATTACTAGAGATGCATTGGGCCCAGCATGGAAGCTGTGGAGATGGATTATTCAAGGTCCTCGTCTCCTGAATGCAGAAAGGTTGTCTGGCGACGACGTAATCATCGCGTAGGAGCACAACTCTGCTTCTAGCGGTCGTATCTGACTATCCGAGCGATTCTAGGCTCATAGGTTGCGCAGGCTCTGGGAGAACATCGGTAACGTGACATCTTCCCTCAGATTACTTTTTCTTTATGAACATGGACAGTTTATCAACATGGTGACAGGAGTTGACCATGGAGTGAGCCATGGATTGGAGTCCACCACCAGGGAAATCAAAATTGTCCGGTTCCCGTGTCCTGAAAGATGTGACCTCGATCTCGTTTTAGTTGAGGCACCAGGCTCTGATGACTCAACCACAACGGATGCGCAGGTCCTAGACATGATTGGACAGTGGCTGAGGTCAAGGCCAGTTGTCTCTTACGTATGATAGATTGCCGTGCTCAGCGTATCGAGCAGCTATGAACGTGATGTCACGTTGTCTGGAATCCTTTATTTCCACCGAATCTCCGATAACAGGATATCGGGAACACCCCTTCATCATATTTCCGAATTCAAGGAACTTTGCGGGAAACATGGTCTAAAAAATGTCATTCTCACCACCACTATGTGGGATGTTGAAGAAGACAAGACGGCGATAGCTCGAGAGGCCGAAATTAAGGTGAAACACTGGAATACGATGATCTCACGGGGAGCCAAAATCACCCGCTTTCTTAACACGCGGAATTCAGCATGGGAGGACCTCGCGCCATTTTTGCAGGAAGCAAACCAGCGCTTCGCCGTGCACCTCCAGAAAGAGATTGATGAGATGCATCAGCAGCTCCGCGATGCTGAAGGGGATGAACGATTAAATAATGCCCTAGAGATCCTTGTCACAGAGCAAAACGGAGTCATCCAGAAGATTCGGCAAGAGACGAAGCGCGACAGCACTATCCCAAGGCAGCTGAAAGAAGAATACGATGATCTTCGGAAACAAATGGCGATTAATGTCATCGAGATGCAGTCGTTTGGTGTGCTTCTAGGAAAGCGGTTGCGTCGTCGTATTTTATGGTCTCCATCTATGTAGGGAAGAGAGGTAGGGAAGAGGGATCCGGAAGACTCATGCTTGTTCGCTTATAGCTGGCTGTTGTACGTCAATCACTGGTAACACTTGCTCAGAGATCCTGTTACCTGGTGCAACCACTCAAATTTCGATCAATTTCGGAGTTATCACTCCCCATCCTCCCCTTCTGGCTCTGCCCCTTCCTATATTTCCACAGCTCCACAATCGCAGGCTTATAGACAACGATAAATACTTGAATTCTAGAACGTAAAAGGTTTGTATTTGGCAACGGAAACCAGTCGGAAACTAGACAGCGCCTGCAATGAATTCTTCATTTATAACGCCGCTACCATGCCCTTGACATCGTCCACAATTGCCATGAACCGCTGATGCCCAGCTTCAGTCGTAAATGTCCAACTTCCAACTGTGACCGTCACGTATTTTGGCTACTGGCTGAACGTATTCGGAGAATTGGTGGCCAGTGGCTTGCTCCATCGAATAGAAAGCAAGCCTCTGACCCATGACGCTGATACTGTGCAGTGTGGGCATCAGGGTTACGTCGTAAAAGCTCATCTCGGTGTCTGTAGCAATCTAACTTGAAGCCGCACAATGAATAATCGCGGGTTTCGAAAGTGCCGACTTCGGGATTTTATGTCCGTTTCGCCGATCTACCGTGGAAGCGCAAAAGACGTGGTCGGATTCTCGACGTTGGCACGGCCGTACATATCCGGACAGTTGAACTTATACAGTAAGAATACAAATGAGTTCCTCGTTCTGTTACACTTGTGCAGTTACGCTTGATTAATATACCAGAGTGCCGATTTCACTTGTGGTTGGTGTACGCATCGACCATCGCCAGACACCCATCTGCTGCCACAAGGTTGAACTTGAGAGTCAAGTCAATGTTCAACGTTGTCAACAGTAACAACGGGATCATCGTTACATAGTGATTACAGTGACTGTCAACGTTGCCATACAAGGGTATTCAATCATGTCAAAAACAAGAGATTATCATGGCAACGAATAAATGACGAAATAAACAAGGTATGCTTGTCAATGCCAGTGGGGGGTTCCAGACAATAACAATAAGACGGTGGGAGGGGTATATCAATGGTAGTTCTAAAACTGAGATTCGTTCTTCGTTCTTTTCGACAGCCAACACTTGCTTGAGGGTTTTTTTTCTCATTAGGATGGTCTTAGATGCAGCTCCCACATATCCGGCCCATCGGTCGACCTGGAGAACCCGGCGAAAATGTGAACGCCAAACAAGAGGTCGACCCTTTTGATGCCCTCATTAAACTCGGCAGTACGCAAGGTAGAATCCGCAATATTACTGCAGCGAGTCCGGTAGGTTTCTACGACTTCGTTTTGAAGTTCCGGGGACCACCTATTATACTCATCTGCGTCCACTTCTTCATGCAGGAAGCTGTGGACTTCCTTGATGACATCCAAAACGGAGATGAATCCGTCCGAAGGACACGAGATTTGGATTCGCTGACTGAGTTGGGGAGAAATAATGGCCAGGGAGCAACAAGGAGGCTCCGTGGAAAATGCCGAATTGGTCAGTTCAAAAAGCGGATGTTCTGGAGTTATCGATGCCATTATCGGCAGAGAGAAATCATAGAGAATATTGGTGGTCGCAGGAGCCGCGAGGAGTGGATGGACGCTGACAGGTGCTTCTTCTTCTTCTAGCGGTAGGGAAATAGTGCGAAGCAAGGGGGCCAACGGAGGCGACGAGGGTTGGATATCCGAATGCGTGTCGGCGGAAAACGAGGCCATTGAGGAGTGAGACATGCTTCAGTGGAAAGAGATGTGTTTGGATGCAGCGTATGCAGGTGCGTTGGTCAACGATGCTTAGCGAATGGCATTTTATAGACGGATTCGCAGAGGGTGCGGCATTGGGGCATTCGTCAAAGCGTAGGTGAACCGTGCCGATTCATTGTGGGCTTGTATGAAAAACCTATGCCAAGGACGCACCAACGTACGTCCTTCGAGCGGTTCAAAACAAAAGAGGTGTGCAGAGAGGGCAAAGCGAAGCTGGCGTAAGCTTCGGCGAGTCGTAACGGGTGAGACAAGGACCTGATGCCAGATCTAACCGGATTTTCATAAAGCGAAAGCTGTGTACTTCACAGTCCTGAATACCCCTTACCGGATACTCCCACTCGCTTTGGCCACCGTGTCGACGGCTCGACATATTTGTGTTACATTCATTTAGCCTTGAAAGAAAATAAATCCGTTGGTAAGGAGGTCGATCAAATTTGAACAACGCAGGGACAATGCTACTTAGCTTTTGCTGAGTTATTTGGAGAAAATCTCGAGCTTAATAGTAAAGGCTAACCCAAATATGAGCAGCAAAGGTAGGCGGCGCCAACAGTTGGGACACGGCTGGCGAACATTTCACATTTCACTCGGATCGGCCTCATCAACCAAAGTTGTCACACGACACGCCAGTGCAGTAATAGCGAGGCACTCGGTATGGAGACACTGGCACCCACAACCCGAGGGAGGGGGAGAATGTAGACGGGGCCTGTGCGGGAACCCGCTGAGAAAAGCCAGGTATCACAAGAGTATGTTTCTCCCGCTTTTGATGTGGGTCCGAAGCAATCCCAGGTGCGGGTTTCTGTGGGTGCGAACCATGATTGTGGGGACAACAATTGCCAGGCCATCTCTACAACTTGTGAAAAATATCCCAGACGGCGACGCGGACCAGAAATGGAGCGCTAGAAACCTGCAGCTATACCAGATACAAGGTAATGACTGGAGTGTAGCCATACATACCATCACGGTAGCGCTGTCACCGTGGGATTGTCGAACCAAGCGTGAACTCGAACATACGTTTTCGCCGGTCCGCCGGTCCGTGATTCTTCACACGTCTGTTGCCTGGCATTGTAGAATGCTCGCTAAGGATTAATACGAGAGAGGGAAACGAGCCCAAAGTATAGAGAGTCTGAATTCTTAATTCTATTGTAAATTAATAATCATGTGGATGTTTCATTGTCCAAAGACGAGACTTTGTGCTTGACAAGATTTCAGTTTGTTTGGGGAAAGGGTCTTAAAACTTGAATAATCAGTCTTTTATTTGAGAGAGAAACCAGAATAAAAGATGAAGGAATTTCTTGGCAAAGAATCCATGATCAGAGCATTTCTAAGAGCTTCAGAGAGTTGTGTCGGGGATTCATGCCTAGAATGTATGACGCTCCACGTGCACTTTTATTATTTGCGTGATAAACACTGCGCGTTTGCGCGATTTCGGGTATCTTTTCTTTCTCCTGCCTTCTCCTGCCCCCCTACCCTTCCCCACCACCCCCGCTCTACCCACAAAGTGATGGCGGACGATGGAGAGCAAGCCGGGAGGGTGGTGTGCCCACGTACCGGCACAGGTAAGTCGCCGGTCCCTCACATCTGGCTTCTACTAACAACAACCACTATGACCAGGCGATGTCGGCATCACTGGAAACAGTGACAACGAGGATGAACCGGAGCAAGAGCAACAGTTGGGGAACGAGGACAACAAGTCCCCGCCCTTCTCCCTGTAGCCCAGCCCCTCCACCGCCTCCCCAAACCAACCACCACCTCGCGAATGGGTACGGCGGCGTCAATTGACGCCGCCGTACCCATTCGCGAGGTGGTGGTTGGTTTGGGGAGGCGGTGGAGGGGCTGGGCTACAAGGAGAAGGGCGGGGACTTGTTGTCCTCGTTCCCCAACTGTTGCTCTTGCTCCGGTTCATCCTCGTTGTCACTGTTTCCAGTGATGCCGACATCGGCTGGTGGCCCTGGTCATAGTGGTTGTTGTTAGTAGAAGCCAGATGGTGAGGTGACTTACCTGTGCCGGTACGTGGGCGCACCACCCTCCCGGCTTGCTCTCCATCGCCCGCCATTGCCTTGTGAGTAGAGCGGGGGTGGTGGGGAAGGGTAGGGGGGCAGGAGAAGGCAAGAGAAAAAAAAGATACCCGAAATCGCGCAAACGCGCAGTGTTTATCGCGCAAATAATAAAAGTGCACGTGGAACGTCATAAGAATGAGTATTTGAGAGCCTTTGAGTGATTGTGAGTGACATTCTTCATGGGATTGAATGTATTGGGGCTGGGAATGATAAAATCGCCCAATCGGCAACATTCCCAAAAGGCGGCTGTTGCACAAGCCCAAATGGCCGAGTCGAAGGAGTTGGTAAGGTCAAGACTTTCACGAAGGATGTGCCATGTGCTTGATTGTGACCGGAGGTCACTTGGCTCGGCGAGAGGAATCCAGAACCGTCTTGGAAATACCGGTTTTGATCTTAGACAGCAATTCAGAATTGGCCCCAAGCCAAGGAGCACCATTAAAGATGTGCCAGAAATGAATGCCGGCTAGTGTTGCCACAGCTCGGTCCAAAACCGTTAGCCGATTGAGCCGAGCCAATGATTAGCTGAGCTGAGCCATTGCTACGGCTAATGGTTAAACCTCGGCTTAGCCGTGGCTAGCCGTTTTGAGCCGTTACAAAATTTCCAAATTAGGAAATATAATGATTTCAAGGTTTCTGGAGTGTTTGCTGGCTTGCAACTGGTTTTCTGGCATTGCCCAAGGCTCAAAACATCACCAGACGACTGCTGTGCTAATGAAGGATAGATTTTGGTGTAAAATATAATAATACTGAATAATTATTGCATCTACATAGTCTCAATTACCTTGATGAACAACCATGTCGTATCGTAACTTGTAACAGTCACCATTTGATACTGAAGAGATGAAACATTGAGCCATTAAATCTGACCTATAGAAAGAAGCTCACGTTGTCAATGCTTCAGGCGTTACTGAGATGCGAGAGGGTTTGTAAGGGAAGCCATTTGAAGACACTCTTGGCTTGCGTTTGTTCTGTTGACCCAAACGTCCGGTTTCGCTGGATCCAGACACTTGATGTGGTTCGTTGTAGCAAATAAGAGGCAGCAAAATTATGTCTCCTAATTTTTATTTTTATTTTATTTTATTTTATTTGGAGGGTCGACATACCTGACTTCAGCAGCAGTGACACCATTGAGGCTGTTTAAGAGTCCACACAGACGTAGCCTTGAAGTGTGAGTAGTTTCAGTTGTGTTCATAGGTGGATATAATGTCACGACTGACGGAGCACGTAAATGTATAGCCATGCGAGAAAGCGACTTGCCTGATTGAAACATATCCCATTAACGTCGTCAAAGTATTATCACTTATGCAGTACTTATGCTAGGATTCGGCTTCAAGAAAGGCTGACGACATAGATATCAAGACCGAGTTTGCCAGCTAAGGAATCGATGAATGATAGTTTACCGCTATCTTTAAACCCTCCAACCATCAAAGAGTTCCAAAGGGGATCCATCATCGAGCAGAGGTTGCACATGGCAAGGGCTAAATTGTTGTCTCCAATGCCATGTCGATAGCCTTGGAGCATGCAAGAGAACCATAAGATGAAAGAAATCAGAATAATTATTGCTATTTGAGAAATATAACTGCTCTCACCGAGATTGTTGACTGCCATCATGATTACATCCTTGACTCCGAATACTCGCACCAGGACAAAATTTGTTTGACAAAATCATGTTTCACCATGAAGGAGAGAATGGTCCTTGCAGGTGGGAGAGTAGGCTAGTCCCATCAAAATTAGACATCATTTTGCAATGCAGGGTTCGACTGACTCACCTTGAAAGAATGG
The DNA here is from genome assembly GCA_963556145.1 of Hygrocybe punicea. Classification (NCBI taxonomy): domain Eukaryota; kingdom Fungi; phylum Basidiomycota; class Agaricomycetes; order Agaricales; family Hygrophoraceae; genus Hygrocybe; species Hygrocybe punicea. The sequence continues at coordinate 2,372,739 of OY744461.1, read as the reverse complement.
ATAGTCCAGGGCAAATGTCCAATATATTCTGCTGATGCCCTCAACCGAGTTGTCTACAGGGAGAACGTGAGCATGTTGCTACATGCAGGCTGACATGAAATCACCAAGTGCAACACGCAAATCATTGCAAGTATTATGAGAGAGACCACAGGTAGAAGATGTCGAGACACCCCCAGTACACAGGGGGATAGGAAAAGGCGATGACTTGTGAAAAGTTTGAGTGCCCAGCACTAGTGAAACAGATGGAAGGACGTGAAATATGGACCAGAAAATAAGATGATGAAGGCCGAAGACAGGGAGACGCAGAGACAACAGGGACGAGACTTTGCGGTGCTCAGCACTGGCAAAGATGGTAGAAAGCGACGGGGACAAGTCTTTGCTGGTGCTCGGCACTGGCAAAGATGGTTGAGAAGAACATAAGGCTCTTACGGTCACGGTATAGTGAAGCTCAAGTCTCACGGTCACATGATCGAGTTACTGTTGAGCGCCATTCTAAGTCTTTTCTCTTCATCTCCCCTTGATTGAATCATAGGGAGATGTTCCTTCCTGGTTGTGTTATCTGCCGATGCCGACACTGAGGTTCTTATCTGCCATTTTGCTATGGCTGGTGTCATCTTGCCCCTACTCTTTGCTTCCCCAGCTCTGGGTACGTTGACTTATCCCCCTCTTCATAATGGGTTGTCATCCTATTCATATCTTGCACCAGGATCCGCCTGTTTGACACAAGGAACAGATCAAGACCACACCCTTGATATATGTGTCTGCATGCTGTTTCGCTTAGCACTGTATTTTTTTAATCTCCACGTCTTTTTCCCTTTGCCACTACTGAGACGTTCATATTTTTTCTATTGTACTTTTACCAATAATTTGTATTTCATGTGTATTTCATACATCCACCATCAAACTCACCTGGTTACGTCTGCATCTTCAACTTATTCACCACATTGTACAGGAGAAATGTAATTGTTAGTAGCGTTCATGGCAGGACAATAGTCATACAGCATGCACACAAGTTGCAATATGTCTTGATTGAGATCGGTTACACCCTTGGAAATGTAGTTGAGCTATCGTGTCTGGAGGTCTGTTAAATTGAAATTCACGTCAGTCATCATATATTTGACTGAACTTTGCATAACTCTTTAGACCAATATGCCTCCTCGACGTGGAGCCAAAAAGTCCAAGACGACTGCCTTTGCAAATGGCACACTTCAAACATCCTTCCGAATTCAAGGTAGATATTTCACTTTTAAACCCACTCATATACGGTGCTGACATTCTCATACATATCCAGTACCTCAACCGTCCACTCCAACTCCTGAACTGATCCATCGAGACAAAGGAAAGGGCAAGGCTGTTGAAGTAGACATCGACGATCCCTTTGGTCCCAGCTTTCTATCAAGACCTACCATCCCAGCCATTACACCGATTCGACAGGTGGGGCCTGCGATATTGGACCGTGCTTGGCGAAGGGTTCTTTCTGCAAAAGCTAATGACCCAAACAATGCAGCAGCAGCTGTCGATATTCTATTTACACCATCTCCTTGCTCACGCCGTCGTCGTCAACAAAGGAAGATGCCTGTCGCAGCTTCTTCTCGCAACCCACCCAACTTATTCTCTTCTGGCAGCCCAATCATACCCATTCGACAAGTCACATTCTGATTACCATCGAGTTCTCCCAGTGATGACCCCTTCACCTCACTTTCACCTCCACAAGCCTCGACTTCACAGCAACCTTCACTCCCACTCTTTGACCTAGCAACTGCTACGTCCACGCCCTCACCAATGTCGCCGGTGTCGCCGGTGTCAACGTCCAGCTCTAAGTCTAGTGGGTCAGAATCCAACCATAACCCACGGCCACCTGCAGCAAATCCGGCAACTCGTTCATCGCGAACGAATGGTCCCGCAGGCAACAAGTCTCGTCACGTCGCATCAGACGTGTGGACTTTCTTCGAAAAGATGGGAAACCAGTATAGTTACATGTTCTGTGGGTATGTGTTTCCACATCCTAGTTATTATATGATGCTGAACGACTTAAATAGAAATATCCATGCAACGAATCCAAGCTATAAGATTACCAAATTTAGTGTCAAGACATCCACTGGGACTATTCGCCGTCACTTGATAGAGGAACACATGAATGTTTGGGTGTCTGGTTGTGACGAGTTGGGCATCAAGATAAAGGCAAAGAGTGCCCAGGCTGCCCTGGATGGATATTGAAAGGGTAAAGGGCAACCAACGGGACGGATGCCGCAAGAACGCACATCGTACTCGAGGGAAGCTTTTGTTGACACAATCATCGAGTTCATTGTCGGCGATGATCAGGTATATTTTTCGATTGTTTTATATTCCTGTATTGATGAGATATCATTATGTTAGTCAATCAATGTTGTCGAATCACCGCATCTGCGTGCAATTTTCCTCATGCTTTGAGAAGAACTTTGGGAGTCGGATATTCCTGGCAGGACTACGATCCGTAAACGCATTGAAGAGATGCTTCAAGAACATTTAGATCAACTAAGTAAAGACATGCAGGTCAGAGCGGCTGCTACCTGCATTTTGACTATTCTTGTTAATAAAGGAACAGCACTCATTAGGGAAGATTTCATTCACAATGGATATGTGGTCTGATCCGAATCGTTCTCCTTTCATGGCTATCATGGCTCATTGGATCCAATCACATACTGAAGAAACCCCCAGTGGCCGTCAACACATTCTCAGATTACGTTCCGACTTGGTGGGATTTCATCGTGTTCCTGGGCGACATGATGGCGAGCATCTCGCCCATGTATTCATATACGTTACTGATCGGCTTATGATTACTCACAAGGTATTCAATATTCAAAGTTTCTTCGTATTCTCGTTGACCCTCATCCTCTCAGATGGATTACCCTCGACAATGCCTCAAACAATGATACGTTCATGGCCATATTAGAGCGTGAACTTCGGCGACGGAAAATCAAATTTGACAAAATTGAGTGTCGAATTAGGTAGGTGACATGATTTTGTTGCTGCACCATAAGTACTAATACTCTTTACCTCCAGATGTTTCCCCCACATCATCAACCTTGCTTGCAAGGCTGTGCTAGCGGCAATCACCAATCTCAACTATGTGGCTGAAACCGCTGGAGTAGTAGCGAGTGCCTAGTCACGTGACGAGGCTCCCACGGTTCGTTGTAGATAGATCCCTGTCAGTAGCCAGTCCGAATCCATCCTTCCTCGCCAGCTCTTCTGCGAGATTCTCCAGCTAGCCCTCGGAGTGGTATCTCCGTACCACTCCAACGTGGTGATGAGAGCGGATTCGAACCCAGCTTCTGTCTTGAGCGACTTTCAGCGACTTCCAGCGATTTCCAGTCATTTTTCAGCACCCCAGCGATTTTCCGAGTACAGAGCACAGAGCACAGAGCACCGCGCACCGAGCAGTTCCCCGAGCACCAAGTGATTTTCCAAGCACCAAACGATTTTCCGAGCATCAAACATTCTCATTTTCTCGACCTACACAAATGACTACGAAAAAGAAGCAAAAAGAACGAGCGAAGAAGGAAAAAACGCGGCGGAAAACCAACACAAAAAGAGAACCAACAATCTCGCCACCAACGGCCCAGCCCACAGCGACGTGGACCCAAATGAACACAACGACGACGCTCACTGCCCCGGTGCCCGCCAACGCCATCCCAACACCACCCAGTGCCTCCGACCGTGAACATTCAACAGCCTCGTCGACCCACCTTACCGCCAACTGTGGCCAGCCAAAAACGAGGCACGGACCCCAAGATTCAACCCTGCACACCACAGCACGCCCACCTCCACCAAAAGCGTCGACGTTCGCGCCCGAGCACGCCACGTCGTTATTGCCCACCCAAATGGCCCCACCCTCGCTGCAAAACGCGTCAGAACGCGCCCCAAACCCAACCGCCACGTTCGCGTCCCCCACCCTCGCAACCACGCCCCAAGTCCCCACAACGTCAACGGCAACCCCGTCTACCGTCTCGCAGGCCCCAACGCCGTCCGCTCGCGTGCCCATCACGCCCAACACGACTGCCATGTTACGGCTGCACCCAACGCTGCAGCCTTCGCCTTCAATACTCGGACCATGGCCCCAGCGTCCAACCACACCCACGTCGACCCAGGAACGGCCAACGCGAGCACCCGTGTGCCCAAACGAACCCCAGTCCAGCCCAGCTGCTGCCGCCACGTCACCAACGAACGTGAAGCACCGCGAAGCACCACCAGCACCTCAGCCGCAACCCCAACGTACGGCCCCGCCCCCGTTGACCCGGAAACCACAGACGCCAATGCCGGTGTACCAAGACGAGCCCCAGCCCACGTCAAACGCGTCCACCACACCGTCCCACAATGCCAACCACCTCCAAACCGAACACGGACGCGAATACCCAGCGCCCATGGCTCTCGCCACCCCCAACCCCAAGCACCCCCGAGCAGAGCGCAGCCGTGAGCTGCCTTCGAAATACCCCAACCCCAGCGCCAAAAGCGGCCGTGAGCGCGAACGCCCGGCGTGTAGACCCAACCCCAATGCAAGGCCAACCCCAGAGCCCTGTCCCGCGCCCGTTCCATCCCAGCCTGCAACCATATCCCACCCCAACCCAAAAAGCTCGCATGAGCGTGAGTGTTCAACGCCCACCGGCATGCCCACTCCCAGCACCGCGAAACCGGCCTCGAAACCCCTCCGACACGAACGTCTCGCGCCTACACCGTCTCGCGCCACCATCCCCGTCTACCCTGACCCAAAACCGAACCCTCAACACGACCATCTCGTCCCCACACCGTACCGCGCTTCCACCATCCACCAAACGCGTCATGGAGACCCGCACGGCCAGTCGTGGCCTCTGGCATCCGAGATCGCGGAGTTCCTTGCAGGAGAGAGCCGAGACAAAGCAAATGGCGCTGCGAGGCAAAACAACAAAGAGCAGGGTGAGAAAACGCGACAACACGCGAGCACGAAGGAGGAAACGCGCACCGGGGACAAACCCCACCGAAAGGGAATAAAACAGCACGACGAAACGTTCCAACACACGACCGCATGTGAAGGAGACCCACCTAGCCCCACAAAACGATATGCCAACGTGTCTACACAAACGGAGCCCATGGAGACACCGCCGTCAGCGTGCCGCACCAATATCCCTACCCCAAAAACTCAAGCTGTCCCCACATTCAACACCCCCTGCCAAAATCATACTTGGCGCAACACCTATCATACCCACGTCCCCATCTGGCGACCCAAGAATGTCCCCACCCTTACCTACCCCCGAGTGCAAAATCCATGGTCCACGCTTCGCTACCGTCACCGCCGCGTCCACCCTCAAAACCTTCCCCCGAGATACCCTGTAAATAGACTCCCACCTCGTTATCAACGATACCCAATACATTTCGACGACTCCCCGTATCGAGTACAACCCCACCACCTTCCCACTATCTCTATGCGAAACTCATCAAAACTTCTGGCTCGTGTCCACCACGTTTCTCATAACCTTTCCCATCCCTCTGTTTCTCTCCCATCTTTTTTCAGACAGATTCCTGTTTCCTTTGATCCCAGTCTTGGACCTCCTTTACTAGACCCTAGTGGAGTAGACTAGCTTGGTTGTTTTTGGTCTGTCTTTCAGTCTGTTTTCCCCCTTTTCTTTTCCTCTTTCCCCCCTGTTTCGAGTCTTTGATAGCGACGAGGACGTCGCTATGAGGAAGGGGGGCACTTGGAGTAGTAGCGAGTGCCTAGTCACGTGACGAGGCTCCCACGGTTCGTTGTAGATAGATCCCTGTCAGTAGTCAGTCCGAATCCATCCTTCCTCGCCAGCTCTTCTGCGAGATTCTCCAGCTAGCCCTCGGAGTGGTATCTCCGTACCACTCCACCGCTGACGACTTTTACCCTGCAAACTTCTTGGAAGGGATTGACCGAGATCCAATTGCAACTGTCCGATCTCTCATTTGTGCAGTATGTCTCTCTCTTGCTATCTTGTGCAGCAACTTACCTTTTGATGCGAAAACATTAATTTATACTAGATCCAATCATCTTCTCTGTGCTGACAGTATTTTTCATCCTTGTTTGAGAGATTAGAGCAGAAGGAACTTCAGCTTCTGCGTGACATGGAAGTGAGGTGGTCTTCAACATTACTCATGATTGAACAAGCCATTGATCTTCAAGAGTTATTTTTTATTTTTTATTTCATGGCCAATATTTGATGTGGTTATCTAGGTTCTTGACACCTTCCTCGAAAGCCTGGAATTTTCTGAACTGCACAAGTTCCAGCTCCGTGATTCCAACTGGAACACTCTTCGAAAATTTCAATCTATTCTCGAGGTGAGTATATTTGATTGTTCCTTTTCTATATAATGTATTATCATTGTCAGATTCCACATGCCTTCCAACAAATGTTATCACATGAGAAGACTCCAACATTATGTCACGCCGTACCTGCATTTGAAGCGATGCTCAATGTCTGGAAAGTACATCAAGAGCAGAATCCGGAAACTTCTGAAATCGTCCAGAAGGGGATCGACAAACTTGAATTATATAGTAGCTGAACGGACATGGTCCCTGCTTACACACTGGCCATGAGTCTGTATCTAACTAATTTTTTGCTTTTGCTGACGGTTTTTTTCCAGTTCTGGATCCATCCATCAAATTGACGTGGCTCGAGGAGTACATGCCAGAGCGAGTTGATTGGGCCAAAGATTTATTTATTAATGCCGTATGTACCAATAATATTTCCACTTTTATCACCTGAATTACTCTATCTTACATAGCTTCGCCTGTATGACCCTACTACTGGAACCGAGGGCCCTGTAGTAAATGCAGAACCACCTGCAGTCCTGCCATGTCCCACTGTGAGAGACATCCTCAGCCTCAACCGTATTCGAGGTCACTCAGTTGTGCAATGGGCAATAGAAGTTGAGGCCGCAGCTTACCTTTGCGATACACAGCCAACAACAAAGAGTCTGACATACTGGCAGGTATGTGAGGCCGATGACAGATGTATCCATTTCATGCTAAACATAGTTGGACAAGGAAAATCAACTTCGCTATCCGAGAATTTTTTCTCTTGCCATGGACATTTTACCGATACAAGCTTTGGCAGTGCCTTGTGAAAGAGTGTTTTCATCAAGCAAGGAAACTATGACTGCACGATGGAATCGCATTTCACCTGAATTAATGGAAGCCCTTCAACTTTTGAAGTATTCCATTTGGCAGGGAAGAGGTCTCAATTTTATGGATGGTCTGGATTGGGGTCAGGAGCTTCATGAGTTGGAGACTTATGATGATGCACAGATGCAGCTCCCACATCAACTCATTCATTCAGTCTCTTACAGAAAAACTTCAGTAGAAATATAAAATTTATTATGAAATGAAGGGACACAAGAACATCACGTAAATAATGTGGTCGACGTGGATGGTAAGACAAATGTACACGATACAAGGAAAAACAATGAAACGAGACCAACAAACTACAGAAATGTCTCGCCTTCTATGAACTGGCCCGCTACCTCATTTATCTTCTGAGCCAAACGCAGTGACCTTCCATGCCTCAGAAGAGATTCATACCACTTTCTAGCAGTCCGACATGAGGCCTTGTTCTGCTGGATGAGTTCGAGACGTTTCTGAAACCAGTCCTTGGCAGCGGGAGTCCAGTGGCCAACATTGAAAAGGCTCTTCTGCCAAGTTGAGTGCTTTGGCCACCAGGAAAGATGGGAGACCTGTTGGTTCGATCCTACATCACGTTGACTTAACGCATGGCTGACGAATCTAGAGAGGGTACCCACCAGTATACACCCTATATATGCCACATATGAGGTCAAGCTCATCTTCACTGAGGTGATCGTCACAGAAAGTAGTGCCATCCGCAAAACGGAAGACTTGCCCACGAGAGAAGGCTGCACTAGAGGGGCCAGTAAGAACCCGTCCAGGGCCAACGAATTCCATCGCGAGGCACCAGACAATACCACCCTTGAGGATTGCTTCATGTGCATGTGGAGAATGTAGAAAATGGTCTCGAGCCACTTCATAAGTGGCATAATCAGCAGCATCAGGCTGGTAGCCAACTGCACGCACACCGAGAGATATGGGGGGTGGTGGAGGGCCTGTTGATGGAGGTGGGTGTAAAAAGGCTGGGCAAGGATTGAGGGTATTGAAGGAGATTCCGCGTTCCGCAAGATACCAAACAGCTTCTGTGATATCCCTACACGATTGGAGGCATTGCAGAGCGGTGACCGGACTATCTACTGTAAGCAGCCAATCAATATTCGCAGTAGCACTCGTGGACCCCAAAAAATATTTTTTGATCTCTATGGTTCATCATCTCCCTCTGCTCAATTGTCAGATAATGTTCCTGTCATTCACGCAATGGAAAAAGGCTCGACGAACTGAGATCCCATGGCATAGCTGATAACCTGTCCACTGGTCCATCGATCAGACGTGCGACGAAGTCGAAGATTGGGCCCTTGTATTTAGTAGCCACTTGAGGGTGAGGGTCCTGCAAAATATTAAGGGTCCGGTCCCATTTGGTATTTGATGGTGTAGGACCGTCAGCGTAGGCGGTGTCATCCCAATCAAATCCAAAGCGATCATAAAGATGGCAGTCAAGGGTAGTCGTAAATTTAGGAGCAGCGGCATCCGTGTGGCGATCGCCGACACCATGAATGGACAGCACATCTCGCTGCCAGTGTTCCGCAGGAAGTGGACCCGCAGGTATTGTTTGGCTATTGATTTGATCAGCAGGTTGCCTCGCCTCACCTTCTTCCAAGGTGGGATCATCATATTCACCGTCGTAGTCGTCGTTACCGAATGGGTCTTCCTTGTCTGGCGCGTCGGGGTTAAATTCGGTACAGATGTCCCATTCCCTATCAAAGGCATTATATCGCATATGTTCTGGCGGCTTTTCTTCCCACAGATCTTCTATCTCTCTGAAATTGACTCTCGTTCTGAGGCGAAAGCCATCCATTTCCAGCCAGCGGAAGACAGCAGCCCCTCTCTTCCCTGGTGCGTGAAAGCATTCACCTTCCTTCTGACGAGCCAAGAGAGCAGCTGTTTCTTGTGTGGTCTCCATGGCAGCAATTTTCTCATGGCGTACTGCTTGTCGAACAAAGAATTCCTGCCAAGTTTCTCCAAGTTTCTGGCGAGAGCCTGGATTTGGCTTAGGGAACTTCTTGGAGGATGTTACATCAGTGGTAGGGCTAGGCAGTGGCGGAGACAACTGCTCCAACTGCCACTGCTGGCAGGCAGCCTGGACTTGTGCATTATTGGGTAAGTAGTTTGCCACCTCAGGTTTGGGTAATACGCATAGGGGCTTGTCGAGGGTGCTCCATATGAACCAGATAGGGATATCGACTCTGACGAGTCTTGGGATGTGTGCCAACCATTTGCATTGATGCACGTCAATGACCACGCCTACTCTTGGAACGCTGTCGGTGAAGTCGGTGATCGGTGAATCCCGCAGTTGCTGGACCCACTCTGGGTGGACCTTGGTTTCGCTAGGGAGTATCTTCACCCAGTTGGGGTCGTCGCCATATGGGACATAGCTGGCTGTGAAAAATGAGATGGCCATTGAACACAGTCCCATCAATGGTATGAAAGCATCTCGGGACTTCATGGCACACTTTCGGGCTGAGTGTTCACGTGTATGAATGCGGAGGTAGCCATATGTGTGAGGGATGGGGAAACATCTGTATTCAAGTGGAAAAAATGCACCCAGGGCTTTTCCCAGTAATTCCCGAGCAACCACATAGAGAGAGGTTTCGAGATCGTGCCATTTTTCTTGGGTAGCAGCTGATAATTGGAACCCACCACGGACACGTTCGATAGATAGCGACTTGTAATCACAGACTAGACACTGTATTAATGGGTGATCCCATCGTATCGAACGGGGCACAAATGGGAGCTGTGGAAGATCGTTGCACGCCCAATTCGTTGTATAGGTCCACTCTGGCCCTGGATCATCACAGTCGAAATTGTGGTAACTGGGGAAGGCAGCTAAGGGACCCGCATTTGGGGAGGTGATTACAAAGTTGTCGAGGATGAAGGTTTTGAAGGTCGACGGCATCTGACAGCAGTATTTGGGTTAATAGAATAGGTGCAAAAATAAAGGTACACACGGATAGGGATGCAAAGGAGTGGTGAAAGACGAAGTCAAAGAGCTCGCTGATACACTGTATGGGCCAACGAGAATAGATTGACCAATGGGAGCACCTGAGCCAAGGCCAATGGGAGCGTGGAGCTTGTTGATACTCAGTACAGGCGAACGAGAACGGCTAGAGCGATGGGAGCACCCGAGCCAAGACACGCCTGGAGGCTGGAGCTCACTTGTACTTTGTACAGACGAGCAAGAATGGAACGAAGGAGTCTTGGAGGCCAAGAAGTTAGGGCAAGTCTGAGCCAAGACGAACAACGATGGAACGCAAGAGTCTCTGAGCCAAGAGGTTAGGGCACGTCTGAGCCAAGATAAAAGTTCGCTAGTACTTTGTACAGGCGAATGATGAGTTGGGGAATGCTCACTTGTACTTTGTACGGGTGAGCAATGAACAAAACGGTAAATACAAATAACAGACCTGGCCAACCTGGGTCACCTGACAAATTTCCTTTTTTGGATGGTTAGCCGTGGCTTAGCCGTTGCCACAACGGTCCGGTCTGGCTAACAACCCATATATGGGTTAACCGTTGTTAGCCGTAGCCGAGCCAAGCCGGACTGAGCCGTTGCAATACTAATGCCAGCCAACCAAGAGTCAAGACAAGAGCGAGATACTTTTGCAGCTGCAGTAGCAGCAAAGGCAGCCAACAGAATCTCTGAGGCAGGCATCCGCTTGTGCTTGGGGACCTTCGTGCTATCACAGAATTGATGGAATCGTAGGAGACCAGCCCCATAAATGGATCTGGTGTTCTCATCAAGAGACAGGAGGAGAACCTCAAATAAACATGATATTATGGGAACTGTAAGCTCGGCATGAGAGGTGGAATGGAAAGATGACAAGAAGGGAGTGCGCCAAGCCAAGAGGCAATCACTAGTGCAGACAAAGGGACATAGAACAGAGGGAGTGTATTCGCAGCCTTTTTTGGGTTTTCTAGGTCTTTTCTCAATTCGACCACCAGATGCTCGCGACACACCATTCCGAATACTGCTGACCAAAGCAGTGTGGAATGGTGAAGACATCGGGATCTCGTTGACACATGTCAACAATGGATTGCAATGGGGTGTGCTAGGCATGGACCAGGAACAGGGAGAGCTCCTTGGGGAGAGCTATAATGTAGGGAGATTGAGATGATCTGGGGCCCAAGATGCTGCGTGAAATGAGGTCCACCAAATTGTCCTTTGATTCAACGTATTGCAGGGAAAGGGAGATGTTGTTGTCTACCAGAAGCAGATCAGTCCTCCAGATCGACAGGTTGATCATGAAGTTCCACCCACGGCCTCTGCCAAAGGTGCCAATGACGCTGATGTTGTCACTACGCACAAGGAAATCCGCATCCCGCACACCCATCGCCCCCAATGTCAGTGTCATTAGTTCAACTGCAAGGGCTTCTAACCAACCAATATGATGGCTCGGGGCACACCAGCCCTCCACAAGTTTCCAGGCATCCCAGAGACCATCTATGAGGATGCCAATGCCCCAGCTAGAGGAGGCATCTACCCAGATGCCAAGATTGGTCATTGAATGCTTGGGAGCCAACACATGGGAGAATGGGTGATCACACAATTTGCTCCAATGAGTGAGATCTGAGGTGACGGAAGCAGGAACCCAGCAAGGACGAAACTTATCAGTAAATGATGCTGAAAAGGTGTAAATGGAGGAGAGGTATGAGCATCTGGATGTGTATACGAAGGCAATGTGTGAAAGCGAGCCACTCAGCTTCAGGACTTCCTTCTCAAGAACACGATTGGACTTGTAATTGAGTAAAAAGCTGTCAACACATCACTTAAACTTTAAACTTTTATCTTCAGTCAGTGAGACGGATCAGGCAGGTATATCCCACAGAAAACTGACATAGACAATGGTATCTTTAAAGTTCTAGCCCTTGGTTGGGTGCCATGGGATGTTCAAGTCCAAAATGCATTCCTTCATGGAAGAGGGGTCATATGCGTATATGAACGGGGTAGATACGCCATCCCCAGCCAAGGGGAAGTGAAACAGATTAAAGTCATCTACCCATTTGATCATAGGACCGATGGCCCTGCTCTCGCATATGTCAACCATGGCATCAGTGACTTCACCTTGGTGACCACCCACCATGGTCAAGCCAAAGATCATGTCATGATCCATGTAGAACTTGTCAAGGAGACTCACAATAAGGAAGCATTTGTGTGGCGGCCATACAGGAATGGTATGGTAGGTGCCCTCGACATCTAGGGTGGCTGCCTGAGCTCCTGGCGGAGCATTTATGATCTGTCGTTACAATGGAAATTTGTAAGGACACTTAACATGTAAGTGGGAAGGATAAGGGAGGAAGGTAAGGACTGGACTGGACTGCCGGAAGTGCACGAGGATGTGCTGGTCGTTATGTGCCATGCACATGGACCATGAGTGAATAACATGCCACTCTTCAACAGATGAATGGAGCGGCCAGGCAAAAGGGTGCAAGGGGGTGGAAAGGATTGAAAGACTCACAATTTCCGCCATTTCATGGGCAGTGCCCCATTGAGTAGGGAAATCGTCTGAATTGAGAGCATTGTTGACTGATATCTTGGGTGTGCCTTTGAACAATAAATTGCAGCATATGCATTTTTTTGTCTGGTTTGCCAAGTTCGCTTGGAACTATGGCGACTTGAATTGGTGAGGAATGGAAAGGGCCACCTAGGATGTTCTTGATTTTGGATCTGGTGAAGGGACCAGACATACGTCGTAATGCAATTTCAGAAGTAAAATAACTGAGAATGTCATCTAAATGATTGTTAATGGAAACATGATTCAGAGGTGCATATGTTTTGGTGAGAGGTTCTAAGTTGCCAATGGGAAATCTGAATCTGAGTTTATGTGGTAGGTCAGGATAACAAGAGAGTAGGTTGGCATCATTAAGAGTGCGTTCAAACACATCAGCATTATAAGGAGTGGTAATTCGATCCTTTAGGGATTCAAAGACAGGCTCAGGAACTGGCATGGTGACCACCATTGCCGCAGATTGAACAAGAGTGGTAATTGGGGTGAGGTTTGGTGCATTTGCCAAATATGTTCCAATTGATGCAGATGGGATTGCCGGAAGTACGTGTGGTGAAGGATTTTTCGAACCATTTCGACCAGACTTGTAGGCCTCTCTCGGTGGTGGTGTAAGTGCAATTAGTAAATCTGTGACCCAGCCATCTGCAGATAAGACAAGTGATGGTGGTGGGTGTACTGTTCTTGCCTAGTGTTGCCGAAGTTCAGTTTGGTCCGGTTCCGACCATTTTTGGCGGAACCGCGAACCGAACTTCAGGTCCGGTTTGGCACTGGGCCAAACCTGGACCCAGACGGCATCGAACCGTCTGTCCATGTTTGGTCTGGGTTCGGTCTGAACCCAGGACCGAGATGGGCTCACCCCATGAGCTCTGTTCTCCTCGCAAATGGCAGGCACGTATCAATTGATATGGCACTGCACTTCGCGAGGTAGTTGGGCTGCGGGGGAGCTGTCCGGCGCTGCTGCTGCCATTGCCATTGCCACTGTTGCTGTTGCTGCCACTGCCGTGGCCATTGTTGCTGCAACTGCTGCTGCTGCTGCTGCTGCCGCCGTTGCTGCTGCTGCTGTCGTGGCTGTTGCTGCTGCTGTCACCGGTGCCACTGCCACTGCTGCTGTTGCTGCTGTTGCTGGCGCTGCTGCTGCTGCCGTCGCCATTGCTGCTGCCACTGCTGCTGCTGTCGTGGCCGTTGCTGCTGCTGCTGCTGCTGCTGCTGCCATTGCTGCTGTCATTGCTGCGCTCCTGCTGCTGCTGTTGCCATTGCCGCTGCCACTGTTGCTGCTGCTGCTGGCCGTCGTGGTTGTCCTTGCCATTGTTGTTGCCACTGCTGGTGGTGATGTTGGATGGCATTTGCTGTTGCCGCTGCCACTGCCACTGCCACTGCTGCCGTTGCTGCCGGCGCTGCTGCTTCCGCTGTTGCTGCTGCTGCTGGCTGTTGCCGTTGTCATTGCCTGGTTGCTGTTGCCATTGCCATTGTCATTGCCTGGTTGCCGTTGCCATTGCCGCCGCCGGTGGTGGTGGTGATGGTGGTGGTAGTGTTGTGGCTGTCCCGCGTCCGTTGGCATTGTGTTGGCATTGGGATCCATTTTGTGCTGTGGTGGTGTGCTCGCGATGTGGTTGCAGTCAAGTTTCCTGTAACAGATAATATTAGTAAAGTTAAGATAAATGATAAAACTTACCTGTGTCCATGAACACGACATTGTGTTGCGTTCATTGGCCTTGCGTTGTTGTTGTTGGTGAAGAAACCTTCGTGTAATGGTCACATGATACCATTTAACACGAAAAAGTAAGTAAAGAAATACGAAAAACAAATGAAATAAATACCTTAAAAATATCCGTGTTCGCGGTTTGGACGTGGTTTGGAGCCATTCAGGAAATCCGGCAGGCCTCGAAACCCGGAACTGAACCCGTGGTCCGGTTCAGCACTTGGCTGAACTTAGACTGAACCTAGGGTTCGGTTCGGGGTTTGAACTGGGTTCGGCTAGGTTCGGAACCAAACTACGGCAACACTATTCTTGCCTGCCAGAAAGGGTTTGTCTTTCAAGGCATTGGCTCTACCACTAGAAGAGTGATCAGTGTAGGGATGGGATCAGTCTCTGGCCTTGTCAGAAAATGAACGATCAGGACCACTGCCAAGTTCTTGACAATCATTCTCTTCCCACTGCTCATTGTGGAAGATTTCTGACTTGGTTCTCTTGAACTTTATCAAATAAATCTCTTTGTTGAATTCCTTTGAATCAAAAGCGAGTTCCTGGTGAATATCTTTATCAAATTTTCTGATGGCTCAGAAATTCTGTGCAAAGTGTGATGTTGAGCAAAGGAATTGATAATGATTAACGGATCATTGAAAAAATTTATTGTCTCCGAATTGTTTCTGGAATTTGAGTAGGTTTTGGTATGCTTCATGGAATTCTGCTATGGAAACGAGATCTTCATCAGGGAATTGAGCAGGGTTGATGATTGTTGCCTTTGAGCCTGAAAGTAGCATTATCTTCTTCATGGAGAGAATAGCAGAGTTCTTCCATAGGCGGTCGGTCAACTCTGAGGTGAAAAGAGTGAGAGGGACATGGAAATTCATTTCGGCAAGTTGAATGAGAAGCGGATGAACTTTATATGATCTAGCAGTGTGGGAGGGATTTGGACAAGCATTCTCAGAGGAGAAGAGAATTTTCGGAGCAGTTGATCCTGATCTGATGTTTGGTTTATCTATCTTGTCTCCACAGAGAAGAACAACGGCTTTCTTAGAGCGTGGAGTAAGTCTCATGATTGTGGAGAGAATATCATCAAGATCATTATTAGGAGGAGGAGTAGAGAATCGCTCAAGCTCATCATCATTTGTCCAATTTGGATTCACATCAAGAAGCGGTTTGTCTGGATCGACCACTTCGATGTATTCGGGATCCTCACGTTGAGATTGACGGACTGCATTTCTCGCTTCTCTCGCATCGTTTTCCCTCAGGATGCGTTCGCGAACATTGGTGTTGTCGGTAGCGAAGTTAGAAGTATCTTTGTTGCCGGTACCAGGCAGGGGAATGGAAACAGTCATTGACAAACAGGATTATAAGGATTGTAGGAAGAGAAGGAAGAAATTGGCCGAGTTACACAACCATGGAGGAGGGATGGAATGGAAGGAGGGAGGAAAAACGAGGCAAGGAAAAAGGTCATCGACACAGTTATTGTAATACGTGTCGCCTTGTGATCAAATCACCTGATTACAAAATTAATCATGCTCGTGTACAAAGCCTGAGCTCTATCTGTCATCGCAAGCTCCATCAGCGTCAAGCCGCTGTTTACATGCCTATTTGTGCCAAGCCCAGATCCAGGTATTTTTTTTACAGCCCTGGTCTAGGGCTAGAAATTGGCTTTTTCCGTGCCATGGACGTTATGTTTGTTCTGGGCTTCAAATTTATCCCTGTTTTCACACTGAGTCAACCCCAGTCCAAGGGGGTCCTGGCCTGGGTTTAGCACTAGCTAATTCCCTTTTCAACATTTTGTGGTATAATAACTTCTTCAATTAATCATAGCTTCCTCAATTAATCAAATACTTCATGAAACCACATATCATTGTGAAATAGCTACTCTACGACATGAAGAATGTAAAAAGTAAAGTACATGAAAGGGGGGATCACAATGGTGGAAGCCAATATAAACGGGGTGACACTCACAGACAGGGAGGACTAACAGCTCAGGGCTTTATGACTCCAGCCAAAGAGGGGAGAGGGTCAAAAGAGAGAGAAGTTACGAGTTGGTGTTGAGAGGAGAGCAGATGGCAGTTGAAGGGAAAGGAATGAACGTTGACAAACAATGGCAAAGGATGGACTTAGAACATTTTCTGATTTGCTGTCTTACATAATCCAAGTCACCAGAAAGCCCCCAAAAATCCCTCAGCCAGGGATTTTCCAGTACTGTAGCAGTGCTTGGCATCTAACCCTAGCTCAGGGCTTGACCAAGGCACTTGTTCAGTAATTTTTATTTCATCTTAGTTCAGGGCCATGCCCAAAGCATGGGTTCAATAATTTGTCATATCCTTGCCTAAGCCATAGATGGGCCCCGAAACAGGGCTACATAAGCATTGTCCACACATAATGTCTGTGACATGGGATAAGGGTATTTCCTGTTTGGGCATATATTTCACCTGTGACTCCTGACTTGTCCCACATCTTAGAGGGGGTGACACACCTCATTACCCCTTCTAGTTACAGTAATCAATGGCTCTTTGAAACACTACCACTCCATGAAACACCTATATATAATTGGTTCCACACATTCCCTAAGGCCAAATATAATACTTCCAACTCCTGTACATCCAATGAATATGTTTAGATAGTTGTGTCCATGTAAATGCACCAATAAAATTAGAAAATAATTTTTTGAGCAGGAGAGAATATCATGACTACTCCTTGAAACACCAGTATTTTGATCATAAAATAATTAAATCTGAATGGTTTTCTTTGAAAATTGGTATCTATATAGTCTTTGAATACATCTAGATATTTCTGTCTATTCAGAATCTTGCTCAATGGATGCACTTGCCCAGAAAATTTGATTTCAAGTCAAGTGTTTCAAGGAACCATTGATTACTGTATAGGTAAATTTTCCTACATAGGGCCTCCTGTAGTAAACCTGCAATAGCTTGGGCCCTTGTAAAATATAAATGCAGTGATCAGGAGAAGATCTGACATCAGGAATATGTGCCCTGATGCTCAGATCTTCCCGTCACTGTTGCTCCCCGCTCATCACTGCAGGGTCACATGCCCTCGTCGTCGTTGACAGTGAGCTCAACTTGATCACTGTCCTGCCATCTTCTCTTGCAGGTTTATATATATATTATATATCTATTCTTTTAGACACTGTATATAGCCTAATAGACATGGAAATACACGATGTAGAGGGTTGACATCCCTCTGAGTCCGTATCGTCGATATATCACAAATCTGGATGAACCCAATGCCTCCAAACGACTCACATTCCAACCTGACGTAACCTGATGTGATGTGATGTGATGTGAGATGACCTGACATATGCCGCTTTGTCACGGCCGCTTTCGGACCAAATCCAGCAGCCTCATAAGCCCCAGAGTTCCAATTATAGAAGACAGATCTTATCGGACTCGATTCCCGACTTCGGACTTGCCCAATATACACATCCCCTCGTCCTTATGGAGATATGTAGGACATTTTAGATCTTTTTCTTGGATATTTGCTTTCCCTTCCATTTTTCTGTTACTGTCACATTACAACCCCCCCTCTTTAGATCCCCTTTCCAACTTTCCTTTGTAGTTTACCATCGGCCAAAATAGACATGACCAAAAGTAGACTACCCACTCATGTACTATAAAAACGGTCCCCGACGACCGTACCAAAAAAGATACTCTTAGTCCCTGTTTCCTTATAGTCAGAATCATCTTTTAATCCCTTCAAATGCTTGTCTTTGTAGATCCTTAGATTTTATAGTTCACTTTGTCGTCTTTATCATTGTGCCATTATTTGTTCATCATTTCTGACCCAACCCAACCCAACCCGCCGTACCCAACATCATTGGGTTCATTATTATTTATCCATTTTCAGTCTGTTCATCACCAGTGGAGAGGTACCAAGGTACCTCTCCAGGGGCTCACGCAGGACTCGAGAGGTAGGATGGGATGGATAGGATCATGGACTGACTACTACATCAGGAAGGCTACTAACTAGGTCAACCGTGGGAACCCAGTCACGTGACTGGCCAGGTCCCACTACTCCAAGTGCCCCTTTTCCTCATGGCGATGCCCTCGTCACCAACTGCTACAGAAAAGAACACAAAACAAACAGAAACTGACCAAAAACTCTAAAGCCACAACTCCCAGTCCCTCAGAATGCCTCGACTCAAGGCCAGGGCCTTATATCGTGAAGTGGGAAGTTGTCCTTGCGCAGGAGGGGGTAGATGACCAGACTCTACAAGACTCTCCTCAAACTCAATACTCTTCGAATGCCTCCCTCACAAGGGTTCAGGCTCACAACACAAGGCCAAAGATCCCTTGAGTCGTCCTAGCAAGTACTTAGTGCAGTGTGAAGGTTCAGGTGGTCCAAAATATAACTGTATTGGTGGAGATCAGGTAAACAGGTGCATGAACGTAGTGTAGTGACGGCTTGTAGGTAGACTGTAATTGACATCCAGTATGGGGGGGAACGGGGGATGAGGCTATAATAAAAGCTATAATACTGACGGGGCATAGTACTTAACAAGGGCATGGTATCCCGATGTGGAGGGGGTTGGCATATCATGCAAAGAGATTGGGGTGGCTTGTCCAGGTCAAGAACAATGCTGCAGGGAGCTGAATGAGGGTTCGCAGGGCCAGGTATGGTGTTAGGAACTGGCTGGGTGGTGGTGATGTGGTGGAATGTGATGGGGGTCTGGGAATGGTGGGCACGGTCCATTCGCGGTATTGGAGTGAGGTGGGTGCTCCGGGATGGTGAGCGGGTGTGCCGCGAGCTTCGTGAGTCAGTCTGGGGCTGGGTATGTTGGTAGAACAGGGCCACACAATGGTGACGTGGTGCATGGCCCGGGTGTCTGAAAACGACGGCGGGGGCTTGTTTGGTGCAATGGAGGGGAATGGGGGGTCCTGGCCGGTGGAACAAGGGCACGGGAGGTCGAATGGGTCTGTGTGGGGCTGGGGTACACGAAAGAACGGGGGTCTAACAGGTGGGTGCGACAGATCTGTGGTGCGACCAAAAACAGCGGTGGGGGCTCATTCGGGGTGTTAATGAGATGCAGGGTGCTCTGGGGGGTGGGCCGTGAGTTTGGTCTTGGCCGGTTGTGCTGGCAGAACGGGGCCGCGCGATGGTGACGTGGCACGTGGCTTGGGTGTCTGAAAACGACAGTGGGGGCTTGTCTGGGGCTAACAGGGGCAACAGGGGGTTCTGGGGGGAAACGAGGGTGCAGGGGGTTCAGCGAGCGTGGGTGGGGTCGTAATGCATGAAAAGTGGGGGGTTGCAGCACAATGACGTGGCAGGACATGGGTGCCTGTTGGGTGTCAAAAAAACGGGGTCAACAGTGCTCTTGAGGTGACATGGGGCATGGTAGGACCATACGATGTTGAATGACAGCTTTGGGGATGGTCCTGGGTCTCGAAATGAAGGTTGAGTGGAGTGACGCGGCCTGGTGCTAGGTGTTCAAAGCGGGTTGCGCCCACATTTGTGGAGTGACGTGGGCGTTGGTGGGTTGAACAAGAGAGCCGGGGGGGTAACTTGAGTACTGTACGATTGAAAATGAAGGAAAAAATGTGTCGTTTGGCAGTGGTGGGTGGTGAGGCTGAAAAGAGTCATCTCGTGAGAAAACCAGCAAAGAAGGGCAAAAAAGAGGAGAAAGTCTAAGAAGAAAGCATCAGTGAGTTGAAAACACTCTCATCACCATGATGGAGAGGTACCTTGGTACCTCTCCAGGGGCTCACGCAGGACTCAAGAGGTAGGATGGGATGGATAGGATCATGGACTGACTACTACATTGGGAAGGCTACTAACTAGGTCAACCGTGGGAACCCAGTCACATGACTGGCCAGGTCCCACTACTCCACCGGGTTTGTTATTATTTGTCCAGTTTTACATGGCAGCTTTATATTTTACTTCCATTTCCACTTTTACTATTATTCCCAACACTGATTATCCACTGTCACTTCTATGCTGACACCCCTAGGTTAGGATCAATCTTCCAAAGCCACCCTGAACCTGCATCTACAATGAAATAAAGGTGAAATGAATGGTAGGGGATACATGGGGCACTGCTGATGCAGGTGTGTGCTCACCTTCACAGAGGCATCGGATTGGGTCCAAAATTGATGGGGGAAGGGTGCTGGAGGGTGAGTGAGGGGAGGGATGGATGCTGGGGAGTGGGGAAGGGTACCTAGAGTTGGGGGTGGGTGGTGGTGGTGGGGAATGGCCAAGGAAGTGTGATGGATGGTGGAAAAAGTGAGGGGATGGATGGGAGAGGGTCCCCAGCCCTGAATGAGCAGCAGGATGGGGTCAGGATGGGGGTGGGTACTCACCTTGGCCTTTGGGGCCCCCCATGGTCCTCTCCACATTCCACTGCTGATAGAGACAATGGGGATGTCATCTACAATGTCCCCATTGAGTTGCATGAGGGTGGTGATGGCAGTGGTTGCGGCAAGGATATCTCGACAACAACAATGCCACTAATGACACCATTGCCATGGGCAACCCTCTATGCATTCTTTGTGACCTTTCTTGCTATGCACCCTGTCCGCCACTGCTAGTTCCAATGTTTGAGGTCAATGGTTGAAAACAGTGGGGGCACTCCTGCATGGTTCTGAGGATGTCTAGGGTGGCAATCTCGGTGTGAATCGTTGCTGTCACCATTGTCCTCCTTGTTTCTGTTGTTGTTGAGGGGGGAGTGGGACATGGCAGGAGGCAAGTTGGGAGGCAAGTGGGTGGTGGAAAAGCACATGTGACTAATCATATGGCTTTCAACCTTCCACCACCATCACCCCCTATTCACCATACTCCTGTTCCCAACCCCCTCAAAAACAATGGAAACGAGGAGGATGATGATGACAGCAATGATTTGCACTGAGATTGCCACCCCAGACATCCTCAGAACCATGCAGGAGCACCCCCACCATTTTCAACCATTGACCTCAAACATTGGAACTAGTGGTGGTGGACAGGGCACATAGCAAGAGATGTCACGAAGAATGCATAGAGGGTTGCCCATGGCAATGGCATCATAAATGGCATCATCGTCGTCGAGATATCCTTGCTGCAACCATTGCCATCACCACCCTCATGCAACTTGATGACAGGACTGATCAGGATGATGAAAGCCACAATGGGGTGACTTGGGATGTCAAAGATGACATCCCAAGTGTTTCTATTAATGGTGGAATAAAGGGAGGGCCATGGGGAGCCTTGATGGTGCAGGTAAGCACCCACCCCCTTCCTGCTATTCCCCCACATATTTACCCCTTCCCACTGCTCGTTTGGGGCCAGGAACCCTCTCCCATCCACTACCTTGCATTTTCCACCATCCACCATGCTTCCCCACCCCTTTGCCACCACCCACATCCACTCCCCAGCTCTAGGTGCCCTTCCCCACCCCTCATTCACCCTCCAGCACCCTTCCCCACCATTTTCAGACCCTATCTGGCACCTCTGCAAAGGTGAGTACCCACCGGTTTGTTGGAGGCACCCCATGTATCATTATTTATTATTTCTCTTTTATTTTGTTTATTTTCATGTATATTAGTCTATATATAGCATGTAGAGCCATATATCTATGATATGTAAAGAAATCTGCAAGAAAATATGGTGGGATAGTGAGTTATTTGTCCTTGGATAAAGTTTTGGTACTTGCTTTGTGTTACAGATCACTTCTGCAGCAGGCTCCAGCAACAATCAACTTAACTAGGGGATCAGTTTCCAGGGGAGAGGACAGCAGTTTTCATTGTTGCTTACAACTAAGACAACACTGCTAAGAGGGGGGGTCATGGTCTAATGTCATTGCGAGCTGTGGGGGTTACCCAAGACAAGAGGGTCTGCCCCAAGAACCAGACTGAATGTAAAGAAGAAAAAGTCTGAACCAACTACAAGAACAGTAGATATAGTGACTGGTCTTGAGGGGAGGTAAATAGAAGTCCAACCATGAAGCTACAGCAAGTCCAACTACACTATGTGTTCACCATGAGGCATCCTCATGTCAATGTTCTCGCGATCCAACTGGAGGCCCAGGTGTCATTGAGGGATGAAGGAGGTCCGGATGCGAATGATTTGTCATCAGATCATGTGATATGCAGAATTGCCAATTTGGGGTCTACACTTGCTGTAATGGGCAAGTAGGTAGTGTGGCAGGTGCATTGCACAGTTGGGTTGAAGAGAGGTATTGTCCAGTGTGGGATTGGTGAAGAGAGTGTCTTGAGGTAGCATGGATATAGTGACAAGGTCAGTATAAAAGAAAACAAAGGAATGTGTTAGGGGAAAACCAACTAGGACGGTGGGATAGTTGAGGTCAGACATGTGAACAGCATAAGCTGTACCAGATGACAATATCTGTGTTGATGATGTATTGAGGGGCGATGTCTTGTCCTGTGTGTGGAACAATGAGGTCCACCTGATGTCAGTATTCATCCAAGAAAGGGTATTGTTGTAAACAAGTGTGGAAGGTATCAAGGTTATAGATGGAAAAGGATAAAGGAATGTGGGTCTAGGTTTCGAGTCATGGCACAGGTGACAAGCTGTGGGAACAAGTAGTCGGGTACTGCATTGAAGTGATGATGTACACAATAGGGGTTGGTTCACTGTATTGGGAAGTCATGGTCTGTGGTCGAAGTATGAAGGTGTGTACTTCGGCAATGGTCAGATTGGAGGGAACAGTGAAATGTCTTGTGATCGAGGATTGTTCAGAGTATACAAGCAGGTGAGGAATGTTATCAGATTGTCAGGGAGGATAATAGTAGGCACAGGATACGAAAATGGAAACTATATATTCGGGAATAGAAATTGTCAATTACATGTTGGTATACTGTCGAGGTGGATGTCGGTTTCATCAATGAAGGATGGTTGCCTTTTCCAGAGGCAAATCATGATGATGTAGAAACCAATCAGGAAGGTGATCACTATAGTACCAATGATCATCACAGTTACAACTGTTTTGTGAGGATCGCCATTGTGTATTGGTGGGAAGACAGTATGTTGTACAGTGAGGACAATGAGAGTGACATCCATTGGCAAGGGGACTGTTCAGGTGCAGCAAGGTCACATGGGGATATGTCCATGGTTGGTCTGGATTGTTCTAGAAGAAAGGATAAAAAGGGAACAAGAACAAGAATAAACAACGATGTCAAAAAGAAGACAAAAGGCAAATAGGAATGAAAAAGGAAGGTGTGGTAATGTGGAATCGTCATGGCAGGTACCGGAGTTGGAATTGGAGTTGTGGAGTTGAAAAATGTAACACTTTGATAGAGACTATGTACCTCTGTGAATGCTCAGCCTGTGCTGTGGAGGGCCAAATGGGAAACTTACAGATAGCTGACAACACAATTTGCATTCCATCCTGATTGAGGGTTAGCCTGAAGGACAAAGAGCATGTGCCAGTGCTGATGGCATCACAACTAGAAGTGCTTACCCATATTCAACATACACCAATGGCTACCAATCATAACCCAGTGCTACTGACACAAACTATTCAACTAGCATATGAAGAGTTATGTCTCTGTGTCGACACTGCACTTTGCATGGGGTTGGGCAATCTCTATAAGGTGTGACATGTGTCACGGAGACCGTCACGTGTGACTCCCTGCACAAACACTGACCCAGTCCCTTTACGAGTTCACAACTCACTTTAGTGACAAGCCTTGAGTGTAAAAAATGTTCATAATGAATGTATAAATGTTTCTATCTCCAAAGTTTTCATGGTAATAATTTTAGGCAAACACTATTCCACGATTTGTCAATTCTTACAGCCAAATCCAGCCTAGAACCTTAAACATCTATAGACTCACTCCAATCAGGTCTTCAAGCTTAGCTTTGGCTGAGTGGTATGTTCCATTTATATATTAAAAGATTTTGTTCAGGCCAGAATTTTAGTAAATGTCTTTGAAGTTCTAAAATATGTCAATCTCCCAAATTCCCTGCCAAAATTGGCTTAAAAATGGAAGTCTATGGGTTCATCAAATATACATCTTACAGCTTAGCTCTAGTGACGCAATTTCATCTCCTTCATGATTAGAACATTTTGTTCAAGACCGATTTTTAATAACTTGCTCCGTTGTTGAGATATCAATACAGCTACAGATAGTAGTGGGTCACTAATTGTCACGATTTCTGTCACATAGCGTTATGTCACGCTGCCACGAGCCTGTGTGACATTGCCCAACCCTACTTTGCACACAGATTGGAGATGCTGTACAGCTTAAAGCTCATTGAGACAACTGCCTACACTTGATGGCCCATGTTCATGCAGTGAATACTTTCATGATCCTAAGCATGATGTACAGAGACTGATTGTATTATGGATCACTGTCTTAATGTAGACTCCAGCAACAAAGAACCAAATGAGGATTGGATAGAAGTAAGCAAGTACAAACAATGTAAGAAAAGGGGAGGGGAGTAGTCTGGATAGATCTGGGTTGTGATTGGCTAGACTAAACTTAAGGGATGTAAACTACAAATGTCTGGTTTATATATTGAATGACTTCAGGGTAGGCTTCTTCATCCTGACTTGCAGGAATGGTGAGGTGATGATCCATAATGAATGGTGTCCTGTCTTCATATATGGTGTTGGTCATATTGTTCATGTTGTTTGCATGTCAGGGTGCCAACATGGTGGCCAGCAACTGGTCTGGGGTTTCAGTGGAATGAGAGTTGGGAGATATGGTGATTGTGATGTGTGGTGTTGTTCAAAGCATGTACTAGGGTCTGTGCTTCAGTAGTGGTCAGTATGACATCGGGGTTCAAATCGGGGTCAGAATCAGAGGGGAATGTGACAATACCCCCAGACCAAGGGGAATCATCCCAATACCAGGAGAGTGACAGCTGAAGCAAGGACATGAATGTCATAGATGGTCAAGCTATCAAAGGTATCCACAAAGAGGTTGACAGGATTGTCAGAGAACCAGATGAGGCCAGTATGGGGGTTGTGATCACAAGGGTGACAAGTGTAAAATGAGGATGGGAAAAGCTGTGGAGTTGAAACATGACGAAGGCAAGAAGTTGAGTAGCGAGGGGCAAAAGAAAAAGGGAAAGCATGCAAGAAATTGGGGGCAAGGGGGCAAAGATGACACCAACAAGGAGGAGGGCAACAATGATGAGGAGGAAAAAGACAAAATTGAGCCAAGCAGAAGTGGAGGGTAAGGACATGAGAAGAAATAAGAAGGAAGGAAAGGGAAAGAGAGGAGGATATATAGTTCAGGGCAGGGATTAATAATCAGGGTTAATGGGATGATTGTTAATGAATGATGAAGGGAGGGGAGTGAAATGATGAGAACAAATGTCATACTCGTGTGTAAGGGCAGCAGAAGGGATGGGGTCAGGTAAACAATAAAAATGAAAAATGGGAAAGGCAAAGGGGGAAATCTTTTTGTGAAGATTGAAATTGAGGTTTCCTATGCCCATGGTATTGGTAATCTGGGTGGGAGCAACTACAGGAGCGGAAATTTAAATGATGGATGTCACAGCATCAACAGGGGCAATTTCATAGAGATATGCATGGGTGGTGCTGGGAGGCAAGTCATCTTTATGAAATTTGTGGTTTTTTGATCCATCAGGGATGGTGATGGTATTACAGGGGTAAATAGCAAGGAGGATAGTGGAGGAAGAAAAAGGAGGGACAATGGAGAAGGGTAAGGTGAAAAGAGAACAAATAGATAATGGGGATTGGGCATATGGATGTAATTTATGGAAGTTGTCAACAAGATCTGCAATATGTGGTGTCAACAGCAGGAATCCAAGAGTCTTCATTGTGGGGAAAGTTGAGCCAATGGACAAGATAATATAATTTATTTCAGCAAATGCCAGAGTCGAGAATTCTATGTCATAATGATCATTGTTGTCAATGATTTCGGGGGGTGGTCAGAGGTGATGTTTCTGTTGAGGTGGGGATTTAGGAGGGGTATGAGGGGAAAGAAGAGCAACATTGAAGATGGGGTATATTTTCCAGGATTTTGGTAATTTGAGTTTATACAAAGAAGAGCTAATTTTGTCAGGAATGGTAAAGGCCAAATCATTGATTGTCTAATGTCTTACTGAGTCAATCTGTGGTCAAATTCTTTCCATTTAGCCAGACTTTATCACCAGGGGGAAAGACAATATCCTTGACATGACTGTCATACTTCTCTTTCATGGTTTGTCAAGTAATATCAGTGATTTCAGCAATTTTTTGTTGGATGGCTTTCATTCATGTTACAAATTCATTGACAGCTTTGTTGGTGTGTGTTTGTCAGTCCATGTTGTTCTTGTGTAGCATAAAAAGGGGAAGTCTTGATAGTGGATGATTCTCAATTAGCCAATGTGAATTTGGCAAGTGACAACCATTCACTCCAATCATCCTGTCGATAATTAGTGAAATAATTTTGAGTTCCTGATTCATTTGTTCAGTTTTGTTGGTCATCCTTTGATCCTGATCAATTTATAAAGTTCAGTGATGAAAACAGAAATGAAAATAGATCCTTGATCAGAGTTGATGAATTGCAGCATGCCAAAATGTTTAAAGACATGATCATGGAAATGACATGTCCATCCTTCAGAAGTCAATGTTGTATTGGTAGTGACAAAGATTGGATGTTTTGATCATTTGTCAATGATGATGGGGATGGCAGCAAAGCTGTGTGATTCAGGTAATGGACTTATCATGTCAACAGAAATTGTATGCCAATTATCTGGAGGGACTTCATGAGGAAAGAGTTGTCTGAGTTGCTTTCCGCATCCTGGTTTATTTTGTTGACATTCTGTACAGCCAGCAATGTATTGTTCAACATCCTGTTGTATTGTTGGCCATGTCACTGTACAAAAGATCAATTCAATGGTTTTATCACATGTGGCAGTGGGATTGTCATAATGAAGAGAAAATAATGTTATTGTATGATGGTTGTGAATGAAGAATTTGTCAGATGGAATATTCTGGTTCAATAAAAAGAGAATTGGGTAAGCCAATCATACCTTTGTTATCAATATCCTTTGGTTTGTGATCAATACATCGGGAAATAAGATCAGCCTTTTTGTTCTGTGATCATTTTCGATACAGAAAACAGAAATTGTAATCCTGTAGAAATGCAATCCATTATGCTGGTTGTTGCATTAGATCTTGGGGTTATTCAAGATTGCGATGATCAGTGAAAACATTGATCTGTTCCTCTGTGCTGCGGATCCTCAAAGCTTCAAATGATAGCAAGTAGTTCTTTGTCAAAGATTTGATAATTTTGCTTGGCAGGAGTCATTGTTGTTGACATATATGCAACAGGTCAGAATAATCTGTCAGGTTTTTCTTGTGACAGGATGGCACCAATAGCATAATCCGATGCATCACATTCAATGGTGAACTTTTTGTCATGGACTGGAAGGACAAGAATAGGATCAGTCATAATGATTGTTTTCAACCGATTAAGTGCCTTTATTGTTCTTCTGTCCATTCCCATTTCGCTTTGCCTGTTAAGTGATTTAGGGGACCAGTGATCTTTACAAAGTCCCTGACAAACCATTGGAGTGGGTCTGGGGTCTTGGAGTTCAGGTTGCACTCAAACAAAGTGGATGGATGATGGGTGATGATTTGGCTGCATCCAGGTGTGCTACTGACTAAGATCCAGGTCATGTGATGGGTCAGGAACCCCTACTACACTGTTGATAGAAATTCAAAAAGCCAAGGAAATGTTGTAATCCTGTTTTATTGGTTGGGCTCAATCAGTAAGGGCCTTTGTCTTGATTGGATCCATTTGTACTGGTCCTCCACCAACAATGAGTCCTAGATAATTGACTTTCTCTTTGTCAAACATGCATTTCTTTGGCTTCAAGAACAACTTGTTTTCATGGAAGATATGTAGAAGTTGAAGTTCAGTAGAACCCCTTTCATTCTGTCTTGGTTTTCTTCTGATGACTTGGAAAAGATAAGGATATCATCCATATAGACAAGTAACCATCCTTCACATATCTTGTAATGAAAGATGTAATTCATGAGATGTTGGAACATTGGCAGGGAATTCTTCAGGCCAAAAAACATGACTGTTGGTTCAAATAATCCTTTTGGTGTCAAGAAGGCAGCCTTTTGTTCATCACCTTCTTTGATGCGAACATTATTGAATCCTCAATGGACATCAAGTTTTGTGAACTACTTGGCATCTGCCAATTGGTTGATGATGTTGGTAATCAATGGCAAAAGATATTTGTCATCAATCGTCCATTTGTTTAACCATTGATAATCTTGGATGGGCCAACGTTCAGCAGCATCTTTCTTTGATATGAAGGAAAACAGAGAAGCATAAGGTGACTTGGAAGGGCAAATATGTCCAGTCTTTAGGTTTTCATCCAAGAATTTGTCAAGGTCTTTCCGTTCAGCTGGTGACAACAGATATAGTTTGCAGTCATGATGATCTGGTATGCCAGGTTTCAGATTAATGACATGGTCCAAAGGTTTTTGTGCCAGAATTTCATGAGGTATTTCTCAATGCCGGACATAGGTATGCAATAAAGAGGACAGGCATGTCCCTCAAATTGTTATTGGTCACATCACATTCAGCATATCAAACATTCACCTGGTCATCCCTTTACCTAAGCCTAAGAATAGCTGCTGAGCACATGTCTCAGCAGCTATTGTTTGGCTGAACTTGTCTGTTTTCCCAACACCAGCAATAAACCTTGCCCCAATACCCCCAAATACTTAGCATAGAGTAGATAGTATTCCAAATATAGTAACATTGGCTCCAGAAGCACATCTGATGTCAGGAACAAGGGTGCTGATGGGCTTGAGCTTACCCATCACTCACAGGCATGCGTGCTCATCATTGTCGTCGTTCAGCATGACTATTTCACTCTCCTGCTGTCTTTTCTTATGGAATTTTTTATATATCATAGATATATTGCTCTACATGTTGTATATAGACTAATATACATGAAAATAAACAAAATAAAAGAGAAATAAAAGAAATAAAAAATACTGATACATGGGGTGCCACCAATGAACGGGTGGGTACTCACCCTCGCAGAGGCACCGGATTGGGAACTTGATGGTGAAGGTATTTGGAGGGTGGGTGATGAGAGGAATGGATAATGGGGGGTGGCCAGGAAGGGGCGAGGAAGCATCGCAGATGGGGGAAAAAGCGAGGGGGTGGGTGGGGGAGGGAGTGGCAGGAAGTGGTAAGTACATGGGGAAAAAGCAGGAGGGAGGTGGGTACTCACCTATGTCATCGGGGCCCCCCATGGCCCTCTCCACATTCCACCACTGATAGAGACGATGAGGATGTCATCTACAATGTCCCCATTATCCATTCCATGGTTTTTGCGGTCCAGATCAGTCGCGCCATTGGGTTGCGTGAGGGTGGTGACAATGGTGGTTGTAACAGCGATATCTTGACAACACCACCGCTATTGACCACACCATTGCCATGGGTGACTCTCCATGCTACTTTTGTCATTGTCATCACTGTATGCCAAGCCCGCTGCCATTAGTTTCGATGTTTGAGGTTGACGGTTGAAAAACCCCAGCACACTCCTGCACAGTTTTGAGGACATCCAGGGAGGCATTCTCAGTGCAAATCATCACCATTGTCATCCTCCTCATCATCCTCCTCATTTCCATTATTGTTGAGGGTGTGGGGAGTGGGAGTATGGCCCATGGGGGGGGGTGATGGTGGTGGAAGGTTGAAAGCCATATGATCAGTCACATGTGCTTTTCCACCACCCACTTGCCTCCCAACTTGCCTCCTGCCATGCTCTCACTCCCCACCCCCTCAACAATGATGGAAACAAGGAGGAGGAGCACAACGGCAACAATATGCACCGAGAACGCCTCCCTGGTGAAGTGGTAGCGAGTGTCCAGTCACGTGATGAGGTTCCCATGGTTCATTGTAGATAGTTCCCTGGTTGGTAGCAGTTCCCAATCAAGTCTTCCTCACCAGCTCTTCAGCGAGACTCTCCAGCTAGCCCTCAGAGAGGTACCTCCATACCACTCCACTGGATGTCCTCAAAACCATGCAGGAGTGCACCTGGTGTAGATGCAGGTTCAGGGTGGCTGCAGAACAATGATCCTAACCAGAGGGTGTCAGCATAGAAGTGATGGTGGATAACCAGTATCGGGATAGTGGTAAAAGAGTAGTAACATAAATGGAAAGTAAAGCCACCATATAAAACTAAGAAAATGGACAAATAACGATAATCCAGACTGAAAATGGGTAAATAACAATGAACCCAATGATGGGTATGGCAGGTCGGGTTGGGTTGGGTTGGAAACAATGAATGAATGATAGGAACTAAGAGGAGGTCAACGAGGACAACTACAAAAGCCTAAGAGTTTACGAGGACAAGCATTCAAAGGGATTAAAAGACACTTCTAAGTGTAGGAAAATGGGGACTAAGGGTATCTTATTTTGTACAGTTGTCAGGGACTGTTTTTATAGTACATGTGTGGGTAGTCTACTTTTGGTCATGTCTATTTTGGCCAATGGTAAACTGGAATGGGGATGAGAAGAGGGGGGTTGCGATGCAACAAAGACAGGAAAATGGAGGGGAAAATGAATGTCCAAGAAAAAGATCTAAAAATCATACATATCTCCATAAGGACAAGGGGATGTGTAGTCCAAAGTCAGGAATCACATCCAATGAGATCTGTTCCCTAGTATTGGGACTCTGTGGCTTATGAACCTGCCAGATTTGGTCCAACCATCCAAGAGCAGCTGTGACAAAGTGGTATGTGTCAGGTTACATCGAGTTATGTTGGGTTCAAATGTGAGTAGTTGGGAGTGTCGGGTTCATCTGGATTCATGATACATCAACAATATGGACTCAGGGGGATGTTGAGTCTCTACACAGGTTTTTCAACCATCGGCCTTGAACATGGGAACCAGCAGTGGCAGACCAGGTGCACAGCGATGAAGATGACAAGGGTGATGTGGAGAGTCGCCCATGACGAAGGCATCATCATCATTGAGATATTGGAACTGCCATCACCTCTGCCACCATCCTCACACAACTCGATGGCGGGACCAATTGGGATGATGAAACTCACAATGGGGACCATGGGGACGTCATAGATGACATCCCATTGTTTTTATTGATGATGGAATGCAAAGGGGGCCATGGGGGGCCTTAATGGTGAAGGTGAGTGCCCACCTCCCTCCTGCTTTTTCCCCATGGACTTACTACTTCCTGCCACTCGTTTGGGTCTGGAGCCCTCACTCACCCCCCTCACTTTTTCCCCCATCCACCTTGCTTCCTGGCCCCTTCCTTGCCACCTATTGCCACCCCCCATCATCCATCCCTCCCTAGTGTTTTAAAGTCCAGTCCATAGGACCGGAAAAAAACCGGAACTGGACCGGACCCAACCGCAAAAAAACCGGACTGCCAGTTGCAGTTGGGCCACTTTTGGGAGGTTGCCAGTTGCGGTTTCCCAATGTGGACGAAGCTTACGCAACCAAGTTGTAACCGGTTGTAACCAGTTACAACTGGATTTTTTCAACACCACTACAAGGTCGACCGATGGTGGCAAATGACGACGATGGCAGCAAAACGGCGGCGTCACGAGGGAACACAGAACGAGAAAAGGCAGCGGGGGTTGGCGCACCCATCCCGCTGCAGAAGGTAAGTGGTTTCAATCGTTGTTTATTGTCTATTCTACACTAATGCGACGACAACAACA